>LPNX011117558.1:195196-247764 GCA_001517045.1 Pseudotsuga menziesii
GAATATGTGGCTACAGCTAAAGCAACGAAAGAAATAGTATGGCTCAGAAACATACTTGAAGATTTGCAAGAAAAACAAGAGAACTCCACTCCATTACTGGTCGACAATACTTCTGCAATCAAGCTGGCTAAGAATCCTAGATTCCATGATCGAACCAAACACATCAGTACAAAGTATCATTTGATTTGACATCATGTAGAAGCCAAGACAGTCCATGTTCAACATTGTTCCACAAATGATCAAGTTGCAGACATCTTCACCAAAGCGCTTGGACGAGAAAAGTTTGAAAGGTTCAGAAACATGCTCGGACTTACGAACACCCCTTCGGATTAAGAGGGGGATTGTTAGAATATAACTGTTAGGGTTATAAAATGTAAATAAATAAATAAATAAATAGTAGGAAGCCAAATAGGCTGAGCGGAAGGTGAAACCCAACTGCCATGTGATTTGTATAAATATAGGCATTTGCATTGGAATAATAATCAATCGGGAGTTATTACCAACATAATTATTGAGAAAATTATTATCCATTGTGATAACTAGAGTTGCATAAAGATTTATGAAAATCCAATGTTTCACGACAGATCAAAACACATTGATATGAAGTATCAATTCATTATAGATATGGTCCAGAGATGGGACATGCAACTTCTATACCTATGTATAGATGACTAGACTGTAGATTGTTATATTTTTATCATTTAAGCAATATGATATTAGGATCTTATCTGATAGAATAACATGCACAAAAATAAACACAAGAGAAAAGAGACACAAAGAATTTTCCTTGGGGAAACCATAAAGGAGAAAACTCTGCAACTTCCTCAGAGATAGAATGAGCACCAATGGTAGCAGTAAAACCTGAAAACATAAAGATGATCCCCAACAGCTTGTTCTCTCTCTCTATCTCTTGAAATAGCTTCTCCTCTCTCACTCATGAGCCCCAGTGAGTGAGTGTGTGTGTAATAAATAGAGAGGCTCACTCTCTATTTATATTCTTTCATTCACTTAATGTCCACTCCAACATGTCAGCCCCACTTAACAATCACTTACTAGGGCCGACATCTCTAGAAGAGTCTAATAACCCTAGTGCCCCACAAATGTAAGGACTTTTCCCTCCGATAAAAAAGGAGGGTTAACCTTGATGCATTTGTGGGGACTATTTCCCCGACATATAATGGACGGTTAGCCACAATGAATTTACATGACTTTTTTACTGTATTGAATCTGCCGATGAGAACATTAGGGAATGACATGACTCAATTACGTTATAGATACTTCCCAGAATAAAAATCGGGGTACAATACATAAGATATACAAGTGAATACATTCTGAAGTTACAAATACATCAACACTCCCTCTTAACTAAGAAGGTATTCTCTCGACACAATTTATCAGCACAAGTCTTCTTCTCTGTAATGTCTAGATGATCATCAAGTCATATTCATCTTCAAGTCATCTTCATCATCAAGTCATCTTCATCAAGTCTAGATCATCATCACTAGATCATCATCGAAACTAGATCATCACTGGATCATCATCAAAGTTGGATCATCACTCGATCATCATCATCATCATTGCTTCCGCTATCTCAATCAAATGGTTCTATCTCTTCATTCTTCTCATCACAGGAAGTTCTACAGAGCCAACGCTTTTTCATGTTGGTTGTAGGCCTAGCCTCCATGTAGGTATTCATCTTCTTCAGCACTTTTATCTGACCCATTTAGAAAGGCCCGCCTGGCACTTACATCTGACCATTGGATGAACACATCAACCATGTCAAAAAGGCCTAGCACTCACATCTGACCATGGGATGAAAACATCAACCATGTCAGAAAGGCTTAGCACTTATATCTTACCACTGGATGAACACATCAACCATGTAAGAATGGATCATCACTTATATATTACCATGGAATGAACACATCAACCATGTAAGAAGGGATCAACACTTATATCTGACCATGGGATGAACACATCGACCATGTCATAAGGGATTATAACTTATATCTTACCATGGGATGAACATATCAACCATGTAAGAAAGGCTCTGTACTTATATTTGATCATGTGGGATGAACACATCCTGCAATCGCATCAGAATCGATCTCAGTCCCAAACTGAGTATTCCCGGTAACTAACCAGGTACCTCCATTATCCCAAAGAATGGCATTCAGTGCTTATATCTGATCATGTGGGAATGCATCCATCAATTACATCAGAATGGCTCTCAGCTCTAGGTTGAGTATTCCTTGTAACTGACCAGGTGCCTCCAATCAGAGAATGGAATTCAATGCTTATATTTGATCATGTGAGAACACATCTAACCATCACCTCAGAATGGCTCAGCACTCACATATGACCATTGAAGGAACCAATCCTCTCACCACGACAGAATGGCTCATCCCTTACATCTGACCATGGAAGGAACCAATCATCTCACCATGTCAGAATGGATTACGGACTCATCATTTCCCCTTGGAGGGAACCTCGATCTAGAGAACACCAAGCTTCTCCTTGAAGTACTCAAACTTCACTCTAGCTAATGGCTTAGTCAACACATCATCTATCTGTTCATCCATCACAAAATACTGGAGCTTCACTACTCCTCTCTGCACCATATCCATGATATAGTGATATTTGATCTTGATATGCTTCGACTTGTCATGGAACACCGGGTTCTTAGACAATTTCACTCAAATCTAGCTGTCGCAATATATACAAGTAGAATCCAACTGGAGATCAAATAAATCAGACAATATCTTCCTTAGCCATACTACCTCACAACTAGCTGAACAAGTTGCAACAGTGTCAAAACCCCAAATTTTCAGAAAAATTTAAAATTTTGAAATCACATGAAATGCTGAGACTGTGGTTTATTAACAGTTTACGGTTAGAAAAAAGAGAAATAGTTAATAGATTAATTTGCATAAACTCAAATATGTTAACTCAATAGGTTTCTTATTAACACGATCTTAAGTTTATCTTATGCATAAATTCTATATTTGGTTTACTGATGAGTTCTATTTATGACAGTAGGTGGAATCTGACTTTGAATTCCAAGGCTTACTTAGCATTTATGCTAACGCAGATGGATTATTTTTTCTTATAGGTTTACAGGTATAAATGACCGAGTATCATCTTTAAATTCATAAAGCATCCTGCAATATTTCTATTTACAATTAATAAGCTTAGATTATAAGCTGCTGTAATTCAACCTACTTCTGTAAGGTAACACAATTTGTTTTCTTCTGTTACTATTGTAAACGAAGTTCAGATGATTGTATTTCTCCCTGTAGAGTATGTAGCGACAATATTATTTCCTTTAGTTCTGAATAGTTTATTTTATCTGCTTGATATTCTTTATTTTCAAAAAACATACCTTAGCAATTCTATGTTACATTTCTTATATTTGGTTCTATCTAAGAACAACTTATAGGGTTGATGTTTTTCTTATTGAGTCAATATTTATCCTCTTAAGCTAACCTTAGAAATTTGGTAGGAATGTAAAACTATACTACAGTAATGAGAAACTACCACAACGTCTAAGATAAGATCTCATGGATCTGTATTAAGTAAAAGAGCTCATAGGAAAATGTTCTTACCTTTCACTTGCCATTACACAGTTTGTTATCAAAACTTGGCTAGTTTCTAAGATTTAATAATGTGTATAAACTATTTTTTTAGCGACATAAAAGGTTTTATTAGTGTTACATTTTCATAATTCTTGTGATCCTATCCAAACGACACTATGCAAAATACTCTAGTTGAAAGCTGTGTAATTCATTTGCACCACCATGAAGAGAACTGGAACTATTAGATAGTTATTCTTACACTATTCACTAAACTATTTATCTGACAAAGATTTCATACTTATCTTGAAATACTATTGTTGACAACTTAGTTATTACACAACCTATATCTTAATGATGATATCTTTATATAAACTTTGATGAGTTGCAACCAATTCAAAAGAGGTTAATACCTATATAGGGATTATTCGTATTACTATGATAAATGTTTATCTAACGTTTTAATATCCCCATCATGCAAACTTATAATAGATAATACACGATTCTCATTAGTATAACTTACAACGCAAACATAAACATAAATCTCACTACCTTTTACTAGCGATATTGCAAACATTGGTTATTGATAAATTAAATAATGAATTGCTTTGGGTTACGAGGCTGAAGGATTATATTATGTGGTGAGTCAACATTGTAATAACGTTGAGCTAAATTTTAACGTTAATAAATTAACATCATGTTGTAAACCCATGCCAATAACGCTATGCACCAAGCATTGAAACGATTATTGAAACGATTTGAAACCCATGCAAACTATAATATCGTTTTTGATGAAATCATTGGTTGAATAAATTGATTTTTGAAACGCAGGTGACTATAGAAACTTGACACACTGCATGATGAAAATATTGCGACCGCGTGGATGTTTCTTGGCCACGCACCGGTTTCTTATAAAGTTGTCAACCCTAACCTTCGTCTCATTCGACCTCTGTCATTTGCATTGTCTCTGTGGGATGCTATGCAGGCTCCTATGGGAGTCGTGAGTTGCAGACAACTACAGTGGCTTCAAAGCTGGCATTATTTGTGGCTTATTCCCTTGAGCTCGGTTATATCATTTGTCGTCACTGTAATTTTCTTTGTTTGGTCATAGTTCACTGCTTCTTCTTGCACATGGCTTACGGCTTCTTGAAATTCCTTTCTGCTCCTCTGTCGTGGTTTGTCCTTGGTGAAAGCTTTGGGATTATTCTATGTAATGGCATTTCTCCTTCATCTTAGGGTTCTGGATTTTGGTTGACCTATTTTCCTGTAGCGATAGTCTGACTCCATGCTTGCAGACTCCTTGTAGCCATTACTCAGGTTTACCCACCTCTGCTGTTAGTCGTGAAATACTAGATTCCATTATCTCCATCCTCGGTGAGCATGAGAGTTCAACTATTCTTGATGATGGTTGTGATGTTATTGTTCGTCTGGGGCTCCATCGTTTTCTTTTCCAGCTAAGGTGAGTAAAACAAATTTTTAGAACTATTGTTGTTTGTGGTTTTAATTTGAATAAGGGTTTCTGATTTTAAAATATCTTTGGTTTTTTATTATGCAGGTTGGCTTGTCTCCAAAGCTGGCCATTGCACTGTATAGATGGTGCCACGAAGCATTCTCTGTAAGTTCCGGTTTTGAATCTAGATTCCCCTTCTTGTATAGACTCTTGCAGTTGGAAAGTCTCGGTCGTGTTGCACCCAGTATCAGGTTGCTATCCTTCGTTTTCCTTTTATAGTATTTTTGCTTCTAGTTAAAACCCTTGCATGTCGCAAGGTGACTACATCTTTAAGCTATGACTTGTATAGCTCCTCTTGTAGTTGTAATGAACTCATAGTTTTCTAAAAAGAATTTCTTTTTTATTTATAAACGATAATATTTATGTTCATAATATTATCTGTATATAATACAAATACTTAAGTATATAATACAAATACTTAAGCTTTTATTTGTGCATACACTTATTTAAATAATACTATGACTAATCTATAACAGTTTATTGCTTATACTTGTACATAAAATCTAACCACTAGATTATGACTTGGTTGTTTTTATTAGAACAAGGGTATTATTAAACTAGGGTTCGACCCTACAGTTCTCTTTTGCACAAAGATAAACCTGTTAGTATTTGCAGTGCAATTCTTACATAGATATGAAATGTTAATTTATTAAGTTCTTAATATTTTTTTCTAAATTGTTATCTAGGGTTTTAGTAGGATTACTCGTAAACATTAATTTAGTAATGAGTCTGTTTTTTTTTTTAAATAAAAGAATAATTCTTTTCCAAAACCCTTTCGATTTTTAGTAACTAATTCTCTTAGTTAGTTAACAATATATTTAGTTAAACTAAGTATTTATATTTTCTATCTTAATACCATAATTATTTTTTTTATATCACTATCTTGTATTAGTAATATTTGTTAGTTTTTTTTAATTATTATTAATTCTAGTAAACTAGATATGGTATCTGATACCTTGTTTGAACTGAAAGTAAACAAGTAGTTTAGCTTTATTTCTTCTAGTCCATAGCATTAGTTAATAAGTATGATACAAGGAAAATAAACATGTAACATAGCACAGATTAACATCCTGCATAATTTAAATTCGATAAAAATAATAAGATGTTCTGTAGAGCATAATCTATTTCCTATTAGAGTATTTATAAAGAATATCCTTCTATTTGTGCTGAGTTATTTCTATTTCTTTTTCTACTGTACTTACCTACATAATCTGGTTAACAAGAACATATAAGAACAGGTTATTGTTCTTTGCTGATAATAGTCTTCATACAGAAATAAGTTACGCTGATATAATGAAATGCATAATACATCTACTCATTTCAGGCTCCTATCATATCTTCATCTATTTTAAACACACTACCTATGCTAGAGTATGGTTTGGTTTATTCCAGACGGGGAAAAACACGGGTAGGATTATTTCATCCAATTACAGATTCAATATTCAAATAACTAAAAGATTACAAGCTCTAACAGTTTACTACAAAACATGTAAATCATTCACTATTCATTCATTCTTAGATATAAACTTTTAACACATCAAATAAAAGACTGTAGAACCTATTTTAAAGATGGATGACCATAGCGTTAGGAGGTCGTTCCTCCCTACCAACTTCTAGAGAGTGCTCAAACAACAACTTCTCAGGACCCCCGAGCTTGTTCCTGGTCTCTTTGGCTAAGAACTAGTGGAGCAAGTAACAAAATACTAACCCAATGAATCATTACTAACTCTGCACTTAGCAGCAAGATCCTTTAGTTGAATAGCTGTACTAGATCACTTTTTGCAGTTTACCCCTCAAACACATTCCACAAATTCCCTTCCCAATAAAATCCTCTGAAGTACATTCACCTGAATGGTTCTCTTCCTAGAATAATGAGCAGCCTCAGCTCTATTCAATGGGATTTTTTATTAAGATTGCCTAGGTATTTTTTGGGGTAGTTGTCATTATTTGAGCCACCTGCTCTGATCCCACTTTCTTGGGGGATCATGACCCCAAATGTAGGGAGGTTGCCACCTGCAACATTGGAAGTGTTTGAGGATACTGCCACTTGTCTATTTTCTCTCCACCAAGTCTCCTCCACCAAATTGACCAGTAACTCTCTTTTTAACAGCTCTCCTAAGTTGTTGTCCTCACTTTTATTTATTTATAATTAAATATTCAGAGTTACCTTCAATATCCTTTACTCTATTGAGTCATCATTTACAACTTAGCATATAATTTAACATAATGTCTTGGAATAAAATCAAATAAGATAATATTATTTTGTAAAATTGGGGCATGTGACAAACATACTCTGCTTCAGCTGTACTCAGTGCCATGCAAGACTATTTCCTGCTAAACAAAGAGATCATACCTGATCCCATACTGAAGCAGCACCCTGAAGTGCTCTTCCTATCGAGGGCACTACCTACCCAATCTGAATCAACATAACCTTCCAGGTTAATCTTTTGATTTGCCTCATACTTGATCCCATAATCAACTATACCCCTTAGGTACCTCAGTATACGCTTTGCAGCAATCAAGTGAACATGTCTTGGATCTGTCATGTACTGGCTCAAGGTGTTCACAACAAAGCAAATATCTATCTCGTATTTGTCAGGTACATCAAGGACCCAATCATCTGACGATACACCATAGCATCAACCGACTCAAATGAAGCATCACTGAATAGCTTCAGGGTCGATGTCATAGGTGTGGTAATGGCCTTCCAGTCCGTCATCCCGAACCTCTTCAGGATCTCTACTAGATACTTCCCTTTTCTGAGGGATATTCCATCTGCATTCTTCCACACCTGCATGCCTAGAAAATAGTGCATCATATCCAAGTCCTTCATCTCAAACTCGGCAGCAAGCCTCCTTCTTGAAACTTTAATGAGTTCCTCTTTTCTGTCAAGAACAAGTCATCGACATATAAAAGCAGCATCACTGGACTTCCACCTTCAACCTTGAAGCAAAGGTAAATCCTAGAGTCATCACTAATCTATCCATCCAGTCATACCATTTCAAACCTCAGGATATTCTGCAGTCACTCCCTCTGAAGCAAAGAATCATACTCCCTCTGTCTTTCATAATCTATGCACTGAAACATTCTGTACCGGAGTGACAAGTAGCTTCCTTTTCCACTAATATTCTATGTATCCATCTAGGGTCATTGGATACCAAGACCCTCTATCTTGAACCTTTTTTAAAGTTCTTCTTGCACCCATCTGTGATCTTGTCATCCTCTATAGGCTTTCATCTTCAACCTTGTAGAAAAGGTTAAGATATTCATCAAGCTCATCATCTATGTGTTATCCCATGGGCATCTTTTGAGCTCATACAAATCCTTCTTTCATTTTCACACATGATTCCACCTGTCATGTGTCTTAACTTCTAGTGGCTGCAAATGTCTCTTCGTAGTTTATGCCTTCTTTCCGTGAGAAGCCTCATGCTACGAATATTTCCTTGTATCCAACGATGTTTCCATCTACTGCATGATGGAACTACGGACTTCCTTTCATATATCGATACTGCATCCTAGACATCTTTCTTCTTGAATTGGTCTTCCCTTTCTTCTTGGTTACTTCTTGATATCTAGAAGGTTCTCCATCAATTATGTCACTGCATTCATCATATTATTCTTCATCTTGAACTGTCGTCACTTGTTCTTCGTAACAAGTCTCATCCTTCTTTGCTTGTGGGTGATTTTACACGATCTTTCCTACAAGTCAAATGCATTATTTGTATGGTTAGAAACATTTCATATGGTATATTCATAATGAAAAGTTATTTTGAATCAAGATATATGATTATGCAACTATTTTATCCAATACAACATTCATCCATATCTCACCGAAACTTTCTAGATTCCTTCCATCTCTACCAGGACAACATTGAGATTGTGCACTAATCCAATATGTCAGTAAGGAGGTTCTATTCTAGATAAGTAGCAATGGAGAGTTGTATAGTACCATGAGCTACTTACCCATCACATGCATATTAGTAGTATACTATCATTATTGCAAACATTCTATCATGCATAATACACCAACTGAATATAAACAGATGCATAACAAAACAATATCATGAAATGACAATTGAATATTTATATTTATTTGTTTCATGGGTAGAATCCTTCTTGAGCCTTCAACTTCATCTTCTTCTTCATTCATCATTTCTTATCCAGATGCTAAGATGGATACGAGGTTCTTCAAGACTTGAGTTCTTCATATTCTTCCTCACTTGAGGGATCTTCTTTGGATGCTGAGAGCTTGATCTTCAGTTGCTCCCATATTCTTTTCTCTTATTATGAGTCGAGCTTATTCTTGTGTGTGCTCTTCCCAGAGTCTGCTGAAAGTAATCACTTCCTTCTGGAACACATTCCTCAAATGAATGAACCCATGATCCTGGGAGGTCATTCAAGGTGCTTATCACAACTTGTGTGTTCTCCACTTCTTCTTTTGCTTCTTCAAGTTGTTCTTTAATTTGAGAGACCCTTGTAAAGTATGACTGTATGGTCTCTGCATTCTAGATCTTCACATTCTTCAACTGTTTTCTCCAAAGTCATATTCCGATTTATGTTCTTCCCTTCAAATATCTTGGTCAAGGAATCAAACATCTCTTTCAGTGTCTTTAGGGAATATGCTTGTGGTATAAGGTGACTCGTGATTGAATCAACAATGACCTTCTTGGCCTTGACCAAGTTCTTCTGGTGTAAGGCTTTTAGCCTCATCTCCCTCTGGAACTGGAACCTCTCTACTTATGTAGGTGTCCAATTCATTTTCTTCAGAGAGATCATATACTTAAAATCTTGGAATTTTTCAACTTCAACAAGCTTAGCATCAAGATGATGTGATAGATCACTTTAAAATGAGAACCTCAAATGAAAATAGAAAAAGATTATATCTTACCGATTTGAGGTGTCCGTCCTGGTTCCAAAGTTGGCTGATCTAGGGTTTGTCATAGAAACCCTAATTTTCAAAACTTGGAATATTTTAGATATGATTGGCTAGAAATATAAACCTCTTCAAGTTGAGCTGTCTAATGTACTCCTTTTCTGAAAACAAAGGAGGGAAGCTCCCGAAACAGGAAGCCCTAGTTTTCCAATTTCTTATGCAGAAATGACTGATACTGTTTCTACGGTATCTCCAAAATTATTGATCCTCCATGTTTGAAATATTACACTAAGGTATCCTCACCTATCCCTATTCCAACACCATAGGTTTCATCAGAATTCGTTTCACCAATTGGGACTTATGAGTGGTTTCCCAAGGTGACCTATTTCAGGATTGTTCAGAATAGAGAAGTTGTATGGATTGCCACCTGTCACTGTTTCATCTTTGGGGTCTAAAAATTTTACCACAGAAAATACATTCCTTTCCCTTCTTGGAACATCTTCAACAATTTCATTTGGTCCTTCATATCTCGAGATATAGCAATTCTCCCCAGGTGTCATGTTTAGGGATGAATCATGGAAGAGGCTAGAAGCCTAACTTGGAGAAACCGTATCTCCTAGAATATAGTGAATATGAGGATAAAAATTGGACAGTGTACAACAGAATTTTATCTTCGACCTGTGAAATTTTCGGCCCCTAAGAATTATACAATCCTGAGATATAGCGAATTTACTAAACCTTATCAGTTTCAGTATTTTAGGGTTTTTCAAGCCCAGGGTCACACTAGGGTTTGAATTTCCTAGAGTTTCACCCAACCAAAAATCTCAACCCAAGTCTCTAAAATTTGATTTTGATGAGGAGAGAAATCCTAAGCTGAGCTCACTCAAAAAAAATTCTTCTGTAAAAAGCCCTAATTTCCAGGATGGACATTTCCTTTTCCAAGACTCTTAATTCCACATGTTCCACATAAGAAAACTCTGGCATTTGTGCACACGTGGACCTGAAAGCATACAACATCTCAAAATAAACTGACAGTCTGTCCACTGTTGACTTTCCAGACAAGGAGGTTGCATATACTCAAATTTTCTACAGTCCCATCTACATCTGACTAACTAAGTATGATATTCTGTTTGAGATACCATTTCACCTTTTTATTCCTAGTAGAAAGGTAATCCCTTTTTGAACAATGGAAAGAATAAATCAATAAACAATTCAATATGATGATTCATGATATCGATATTTCCTGTACAATCTCAAGATGTTGGTGTTTACAAACAACCTTTCTCTCCCATGTAATGAATGAAATTATGTACTTAATATTTGCTTCTTTCAAATCATCTTCAGTCAAACCATTCTGAAAACTAATTGTGTTGTTTGCAGTGTCTTTTGGTTTTTTATTCAACACTTCCTTAACTGTTTTAACATTCTATATAGCAGCATGCATACTAATATATTTATCTAAAATATAGTCAATATAGGGTTTGATTTTTGATGCTTTATCTATAATCATATCCCAAATGATATGTTTATCTCCTTGCACATGCAACTGTCTAGTTACTTGGTTCATCAATTTATCATTTTTTTCAAGGAGATTTTTACAATTATTCTCCCAAGCTTTTCTCTCCTCTTCTTTCTTTAAGGCTGGATTATCTAGATTTTGATTTTGATTTTTTATCCCAACAATCTCTAAATCCTTCAGGATAACCTGTGACATGTCTTGCACAATGGATTTCTTATTTGATTCTACATGAGGTGCAATTACCTGCACCTCAGACTCTTTTTCCGTTTTCTTCTAGTTTCTTTCCCAGTTCAATTTGTTTTTGTTTGAGGCTTGCGTCTTTCTCCGTCAATAAAAGTTTTTCCTTTGACCATTCCTTTTTTTCTTCAGAAAACTTTAAAAGATTTGCCTTGCAATCATTCAAACTATTATTTAGTGTTCCTTCTCTTTTTCCATCTCTGTAACCTCTAATGCTTGAAAAATATGGGTGGAGGGGATCTTCATCTTCTTTTTCAACAACTGAATAGTATTCTTTTTTTCATTAATTAACGTTTCACTTGCTTCCTCTTTGTTTGATTCAATATCAACAACCACTAGATATCCTTCGATTTTTTTGATCTGCTGCTAATGTGATTTATTCTATGCTCTCTCTTGTCTTAACTGATTATCTGCTTTGCTTGTAGTTGACTGAACCTGGATAATTTCAAAGTTTCCTTCAGCAAGTTAGTATATATAACCTATCCATTTTTATTATGCAGATGGATCATGTCATGTACATGGATGTTTTCTAGGCTCATCCTAATTTTTGCTCATTTTTTTAGTGGTTACTGCTACTTTTAAATTATTCTAAGTATGATCCCTAACAGTCACCAAAGATACATCCTTATTTGATATATTTCTTACCTCATCATATAATTTAAGAGATTCATCCATTGATGTCTCTTTATCATCCTTATATTTATCAAATAATTCTTCCTTGTTTTGAATTAGCATGTTGATCCTTCACGGGTCTTTGAAAATGCATATTCTTTTATCTCAAAGGCTAGGCCTTTCATTTTCATCTGATTCTTTTTTCCCTTGGTCTTTGTCACCTTAACAAGTTAGTCTTTAGGTTCAATTTTCTATTTATTTGAAGTCTCTTAATGTTCTTCCTGCTCTATATCCATAACATCTGAAAAAGGTTCTTTTATGAATCATTTTTGAATGCATAGGCATTGAAGTCATTACTTCTACTACTAGTGCTACAGTCAAGATATTTGGATGTGTAACACTATCATCATGTACAAGTGATGTGGAATCATGTTGCATGTCTTCTCCATTCTATATTAATAAAGGATAGTCTAACTGATTTCCACTATCATCTAAGACTTCAATTTCCTGGTGTTCGAATAATTTATTCTTATTGAATTGCCTCCTTACATAAATAACATGATGAGGATCATAATTAATGGTTGTCTATGTTTGAAACCTCATCTCTTTTATCAAATCCTCAATTGCAGGTAATGAAACTTTCTTTTTAATTATAAAAGAGCCAACCAGCAAGGAAATTCAATTTCTAACACTTTCCTGAAGTTAATGAAATGATCATTCTCAACAATGAGATTTTTCTTGATCAGTTCTAGTTCAAAAATAATAGGGGTAAGAAAGGAAGACATGATATATGGTTCATGGAAAAATACATACACCCTGATGACAGTAACTTATTCAAACAAAAACCAATCGCCAATCCTTATTTATGGTGAAAACTGTAACAATTATTTCATGATAGGAAACACCCTTGGTAAATTGTTATGGAAAAATAATTTTTACACTTCATCCATCAACAAGTTCATATATTTTGAAAAGTTCCTATTAATTTCATCAATTAAAACCATTTCTGGTAACTGCAAGTTCTCATTAAAAAATAAGAACATTTTGACTAAATGTGACTGAAATCTAAAATGTCTCGTGTTGTGGAAATCCACTAGCTGTGAGTGAGTACTGTTAGCTAGGAATTAATCCTATTTAAAGAAAACTTACTGAACTGACTGGGATAACTCAGATGAACTAGTACTGACCTTAAAAAGGAAACTCATCAACAATTTAGTAACACATCTATTAGTATCTAAACCTAAGAATTGACTAATGAAAAAATGACTAACTGGGTTTCATCATTAAAAATATTTGTATCCACAGGAAAAGCCTTGATCTATAATGCCAGATCTGGTTTGAAACAAGTGATAAAAATGAATTTTTTTGTTCAACGGATGATTCATGGAATCACTATACCAATATTTCTTCATTGAAATATTCAGAGACTTGGGTAAATGTAGAAGGAATTGCAAAGGAATTTAGGACAAGTAATGGGATGAAAGGACACAAACGTTTAGTCTTAACCACGTCCATAATTATTTTTTCAGAAGAATATTAATTTGAAACACACTAGACAATGAATTCTGGAAAACCTAGGGTTTTCTCGAGGAAGAAAAAAATGGAAATAAGACCTATAGACACAATGAACATCTGTACCATGGTCCTTAAGTACTTTTAATTTGGATTTTAATTTATTTATTGAACCAAATGACATCAATGTATCAAAAAATTCATAGTCCTTATCTTCAAAAACCTCTTCAATCCTCTTGTATTCCAGAACCTAAGCTTCCACTTCTTTTACACTGTCGATTTTAAATAGACTTTAGTGGGAGAAAATGGCCTACCTTATCAATTAACAAGTGGAAAGGAATTTTTCTGAGTGGGATTCTTCTGCATAGTGCTGAGCTTTCAAATTCCAATGCATAAAGACAAATGGTCCTTCTCCATGTGCTTTCCTTTTATAATATTTTATTCTACCTATTTGTCATGTATCTTGCTTAGTTGGATCTTTCTATGTCCGTAGACTTCTCATATCTTATTTTCCCACTGTATATCCTTTCACATCTTACCATCACCCATCGAGATAATAATGAAACTACATATTTCATTGGTTGATTCATAGTTGAACCTTGATCTTATCCTTCCTAATCTTCAACTGTTGATCGATTTCTACTTTAAAACTTTTCGCTCATATCTAGTTTTATAAATAGTATGCACCTTCCTCTAGCAGAGTCATACTCCATCGTAGATCTTGATCACCATTGATCTTATCCTTTGATTATTTTCCCTCTTTAATGAATTCTGTTGGGTCTCCCTGTGATTTATCTGCGAAACTTATAGTAGCGGAATCATTCTACACCGAAGATCTTATCTCCATCAAATTTAAACCCTTGATCCCGCGGGTCCTTTAATCAATTCCATTGATTTCAAAACTTTCTTTATCCACACAGCTTCAATCAATGGAATGAATAACATACGTCAATATTGATCGAGCCTCAATATCAACCATCATTTTCTGTAGGGTACCACTTTCCGCTGATTTTCAACTCCACTTCTCCCGAGCATGTCCACCCAAAAAAATTCTTATGGACCATTGACTATTTCCCCCTTTAAATATCTGCCATCAATTTGTGAGGGATCTACACAATTCGGCTGATCTCTGACTAAACTTCCTCCATGCATGTTCACTCAGCGAAATGATTGTCAACTATGGATCAATTTTACCTGTCAATCTCAGTCGTTGATCGATGTAGGATGTAACTTTTTTCGCTACTTGGAAAAGTTAATTCCTCTGCGCTAATTCCATTAGAGGAATCCTTCCTGACCGTATATATACATTACCTTTTCCATTCAACCGTTTATCTTTTCTTCCATTTAACTCATTCCATTGGTTACCAAAATTTATTTCCTCATGCAAGTTTAACCAACAAATTTATTTATAACCATGGATCTTCTTCGATGTAGATATACACCATTAGATATTGCCATAATATAAAAAAGGTATATTTTTTATTTAAACCTTAAAAACAATCCCTTTGTTATTATTTGTAGCATCGTTTACACACTTTTGGTCACACTACAAAAATTATTCACCCCCTTACTTATGTGTCCTTTGGTCTACCCCTCTCCAATTTCTTAACCAAAAATGGTGATAACACATGTCATTGACAAAGTATATAAACTTCCGTGACAATATTCGCATTAACAGAATACCTCTCTTGCTAAGACAGGGTGTTGATTTTTTTTGCATCTTTGATAGCCATTCTTTAGGAGAATGGAGGAACTTGGTCAGTTACTAGGAACTTGATTCAGTTTGGGACTAAAAACGCATTCTGGGAATGAGATCCATTCTCTGGGAGAATGGAGGAACCTGGGTAGTTACCAGGAAATTGATTCAGTATGGGACTAAAAAATCAGCCTAGGCCTGAGACCCATTCTCTAGGAGAATGGAGGCACTTGGTTAGTTTCCAAGTAGTTCACATTGGGTTAACTTAATGTAGCCTAGGGATGAGGCACTTAGTCAATTATTAAGTCATCACTAGAAGCCCTAGACTGCGCCTAGGTAAGTGCTGGAATTTTCCTCTTAATCAATGAATGATGGGACATTCTCAATGGATTGGACACCCCTTGTTCCTATTGCTTGACCTTGGTCCTATTAAGAAGAACAGTATGAATAATGAAAAATACTCCTCATCTTGATGATGCACTTCAAGTTGAGTTATATGTTCCTTGAAGAACACTCAAAGGATAAACAAACCTATTGAAGGTCCATGTACCCACAAGGTTGGTCCTTTCATAAATACTTTGTGCTATTCAAAGTCAAAAATAAAAATAAAAGGTCAAACTTAAAATAAAATAAAAAGTCAAAAATAAAATAAAATGTCAAAAAATAAAAAAAAATAAAGTCAAAGGTGAAATATGTAGAAATATACAAGATTAAAATCCCTAACGGAGTATCCTTAATATATAGACTCATCTCACCTTATGATCTATAAATAAATCTCATTCTTAGTTTGACAAAGAATGAAAAATGTCATCTTCATCTATGCTACAAGTATTTGTTGGGTTCTATTTGCTACTTACTCCCACGTGTGAACAGATCTGATGCTTTAAGGACTGAAATGTATTGTGGGTCGTATATTGACAAGTATACATGTATATAAGTGGAAACACGAAACTTTACAATATACTGCAAGATGGGTAGAAACTTGGTGGTTTTGTAAAGGTCAAAAATTTGTTATCTTCTCTTTTGGAAAACTAAGTCATCTCATTATAAGGAATAAATTTTCATTGTTGGGGTTTTTGTTCCTAAAAAGGATTTCCACGGGATAAGTTTTGTGTATCTTTGCATACTCTATTTCGTCTATTGCTGATAGTTATATCTCATATTTATTTATCTACTACTAATATATTTTACAAGTTGGATAATTGAAAGGAAAGATTGATACTGCTATCAAACTTAAATCCATGTTAAAATTTAACAGAGGATTAATTAATAATCCTAACATAACTAAGTAAAAGGGTCAATGAACACTTACTTCGATGCAGTCTATGAATTTGCACCAAAGCATCCTCCCCTTATCAATGCTTTTTGTACACTAGGAAACATCACCAATCATGCCCTTTACAATTTTACAATGGGTGTTGGTGATGATCTCACACGATAAACAAAGAGAGTCAAAGAACCAAAGATACCGCACAAAGAAAATCGAGGTGCGTCTGATGCAAATAAGAATTGAAAAGACAAAAAATACCCAAAACTTCAACTAACAATGAATGAGATAAAAATTCGTTGGATCACTAAATTACCTTGAGAAGCAAATTATAGTAGAAACAAGGTGAATTAAACACTATTTAGAGAACAAAAGGAAAACTAAAAACTATAATGAAAACGACCCAAAAACTATTATCCTCCCCACTATGGTCGCCAATTTTGTTAATGAAAAAAATCAATAAATGCAGACAGAGATTCGTTCCCTAGTATAAATGGTTTGGATCAAGAACAAAACATAATAGAAATGAAAACATTTCCCTATATTTATTAAATCACTTGAATGGAAAGAAGCTATACATGTTTCTGCAGGTTTTCCTCATTGGATTTAAGCTTTTGCAGTCCTTTTGATGAAGAGATAACCTGCAAAAGGTTGAAAGGAAACAAGAATCAAATAGAAACTACAAGAAAATTTAATAAATCTAAGAAATTGACCAAGGAGAATTAGTATGAATGAGATTATAAATCATTTGTCGAAAAAGAAGCCATTACTATGTTAATAATAAGAAGGAGAAATTAAAACCATGGTACCTTGGTGTTGTGATTCTTCCAACTAGCCTTTTTTCCTCAAGATCACAACCTTTCCTCTCAATTCTACAAATATTTCAACAGTGTACGGGTGTTTTCTTTGTCCTCTCTCAACCATGAGGGTGAACTTATATTTATAAGACAAAAGGGTTGAGGGGAGTTATAGATTCCTTGGAGAAGGTTAAGGGATCATCCTAAGAGGTCAAGGGTTTGACTGCCACCTGTTGAAAGCTAGGATTTAACATCATTCAAGCATACATTAAGCTCATACACAGCCATCAAAGACAAGTATTAAGAAGGGACGTCCAATCCACCTTTCTATTCAACTTTGATGCTTATTTATACATTATGAGAGAGGTTGGAGCGGTTGTACCCGCTTCAACTACTCATTTGTTAAGTTACATTTATCCTTTAAACTATATATAAATATGATGACATTTAGATTGGAAAGTGCCCCCCTCTACATCTCCCCCACAAACAAAAAGTTTCTTCATCTTGAAGAGAACAAAGAAATATTCATCAACATCCTGGGTCTCTCCTACTGTTGAAGTAGTCCTCACTGAGCATCAATCATGCATACCGGTCTACATAGGTAACTCAGCCACAAAAGCCGCCAGCTTGATAGGAAAACACATGTGTACAAAGCTCTACTATGACTAGTTACTCTTCAACCTCCATATTGAATATGGCAGTAGTCCATCAAAGTCTCATCCTCTCACAACAGTGGTCAACTATCTTCTTCTGCAATGAGGTCTTTTGGTTTAAAGCCTCGCCCTGGCTCATTTGACCAGAATCTCCATCGGTTCAAGCATGCAAGGCCTTTTGGCTCTTTGACTTTCTATGTCATTTCTCTGTCTTCTGGATTTCTGAGGTAACAACCTAGGAACAATTCAACATTTTGATAATGAGGGGTACATTGTCATCATGTCTCATTGGAGTGATTTTCTATGTATGTGTATGATATATTCTTGAATATGATTGTCATGTTTTGGAATCCCTGCAAGATTATGTGATGCATGCTCATGTGCATGATATTGGTCATGACCGATTACTTATAGTTTGATTGAGTTAACATGAATCGACTTACAATAGTTGGAAAGATGCCAACTTGATTTATATAAAATGGAGGGGATCTTCTGCCTCAAAAGAGACTCACGTTTAACCCCCTCAGCTTCAATATTTGAAAGTGACAGACACTTATAAAATTTTGTGACTTAATCAACTTGACTGAATAAGGACTCATAAAATTTAAAGATTTGACTCAACATTATGTTACCATTTGTATAACCATCACCTAAAAAGTAATGTCAACCATAAAGGGCCGACCATCAACCATAGTTTATATCGACCATAAAGGGTCAACTATCGACCAAGATTTTACTTGACTTTTTGCAACCCATTTACAAAAAGGAATTGAACCACATTATATGAGTCATCAACCCTATCAACCTCAATAAGATTAAACACACAAACTAGCATGCGTGCCAATGACAATGCTCTTCCAGTGTTTTACAATTTTAGACAAGTCATCAACATAATTACATAAAAGGAAAAGGTAATTAGCCACAAAGCGCCATGCTACGACATGCATTTCATCATTTCAATGGCCTCCATAACAGTTTTTTTACTAAGCTTTCCTAAAATCTTTGCAACGAAGCCAACTCTGCAAGCATCTTTGTCAAGCAGGGGATAATACAATCTAAGGCACTACTGTAGGATCTCTGACAAAGCCATGCAATGAACTGCCATCGTTATGAGCTTTGACAATCACCTGGGTCCTTCCATCTACCAAAGATGCATTCTCCTCCTCATATACTTCTAATTCCACCAAGTGGCACACCCTGAGATGGTGAGGGATTACTATGCTCTCGTGTAAATGGGTCAATTGGTGCTTTCCATCCATGAGAGCGTTATTCTTTAACATATGTCCAAATACGAAACCCTAGTTGAAATATCTTCAAAGCCTCCATAAATGTCACACTGAACTCTTTCAAAATATTTGCATGGCTGTTAAGCCTTCGCCTCCAGGCTTGTTGAGGTGGAGCACCATGGTCAGATTCTAATGAAAAATGATTTTCTAGCACTGGAGATGCTTTACACACCCCAGGTATCATTTTCCAGTGTTTTAACTGTCCTTTGAGTCCTCTTCATATGCTACCACTCCCCATCCACCGCCCCCAATCTCAGTCTCTTCCCGCTTACAGACAGGGAATTCCTTCGCGTCGAACGGGAAAAATGATTCGATCACTCCAAGTGGACAAAACTCACCAAGGATGACAACATGAAGAAATGTGATGTGAGACATAGTGGGTTGCTTCTCTCATTGATCCCCATTCCGAAGATCTCACTGCTCTTGGCCAGCCCTGCCGCCGCCATTGCACACGAATGTTTATTTTTCTTCAATACGAGGCGTGATTGCGGATTCGATACCTTGACCTATAGAAAGAGTTTGTGTGGTTGATATCAATGAGAAGATGTATATGGTCATTCTCACATTTTCTTAATCGAAGGAACTGGTCCATTTGTGCCGAAAAGGAAGCTCAGATGACAGTAGTCGATCAACAGCATATTAACAACATCTTTGCAGGCATTAATTTATAAATGCATTTCTTCAATTCACAAAATTTTGATAAATGAACTATGCAGTACAATGAACAGTATTTTCGACAGACCAATACAAACTAGCGGTCGAACCTTTCTAGCTTTAAGCAATTTGGGCATTCGATGTAAGAATGAAAAATTTATTCAGTCGATTTCTAACACGTCATTGAGGATGCATTAGTCATCAACAATATTCAGCACTAAAATTAGACAGCAACTAATTGAGAGTCCATAGAATAACGTTGAAGATCAATTAATTATGTTATAATTCAGTGAACAATGTAACGGGTGAATGTTGAGTCAGTTCAGTCGATGGTGTGAAAGATATGTTAGTTTTTCAACATTTAAGCTAGCATTATGTTAGGATGTTTTCACTGAGAGAATAACAAGCACAACAATAACATAAGCACATCACGAGAGACAAGAGACACAAAGAGTTTTGATCGGGGAAACCATAAATGGAGAAAAACCCACAACTTCCTCTAAGATAGTATCACCACAAGATGTAAAACCCCTAAACAGTAAGATGCACTCCCAACAGCAGTAGTCTTCTTCTTCCCAGAGTATTTCCTTCTCCACTAGTGCGCCACACTTGAGAGAGCAAGTGATGTGTTGTACAAGTGATAAATAGAGAGACTCTCACTCTCTATTTATATTCATCCGTTCACTTGAATTGCATTTTCACACCTAGGCTCAACCTAACAATTACTACTGGAGCCTACACCTTAATTAGTGTATAATAACTCAAGTGCCCTGAAACTATGGGGACTTACCTAATGACTTGATATGACTTTTTTATATTAATAATATTCCCAATCGGAACATCGGAGCATGATCACATGACTCAAATACATAATAGAAACATCCCGGAATAAACATCGGGTTACAATACATAAGATACATATAAGAATACATTCCGAAGTTACATATACATCAACACTCCCTCTTAACTTAGGAAGTTATTCTTTCGACACAATTTTCAGCACTGGTCTTCTTCTCTGCATCAACTGGATCATCTTCGTCTTCAAGTCATATTCATCTTCAAGTCATCTCCATCCTCAAGTCATTTGGATCTGGATCATCTCTCGATCTAGATCATCATAGAACTGGATCTAGATCATCACTTGATCTGGATCATCATAGAACTGGATCTGGATCATCACTCGATCTGGATCATCATAGAACATCATCACTGGATCTGGATCATCACCACTGGAATGGATCTGGATCATCTCTCGATCTGGATCATCATCACTGGATTGGATCTGGATCATCTCTCGATCTGGATCATCACTGCTAGATCTGGATCATCCCTTGATCTGGATCTCTCGGAGTCATCATAACTGGATCTGGATCATAGCTCGATCTGGATCATCTCTGGTTGTCATCATGTGTGTAATATCTTGTCATAGGAAGTTCTACAGAGACATCCCTTTTTCATGTTGGTTGTAGGCCTAGCCCACGGTAGGTCTTTGGTAGCCCTTATATCTGACCTACTCATCAGAAGGGCCATCACTCACATCTGACATGGGAGGAATCTAATACTTTAGCCATGAACAGAATGGATCTGCCCTTACATTTTACCTACTCGTCAAAATGGTGGTAGCCCTTACATCTATCCTACTTGACAGAATGGCCGGCACTCACATCTGACCTTCTCGTCAGAATGGAACTGCTCTTACATTTGACCTACTCGTCAAAATGGTAGTAGCCCTTACATCTATCCTACTCGACAGAATGGACGACACTCACATCTGACCTCCTCATCAGAATGGAGGTAGCCCTTACATCTGTCCTACTGGACAGAATGACCGGCACTCACATCTGACCTCCTCGTCAGAATGGCGGTAGCCCTTACATCTGTCCTACTCGACAGAATGGCCGGCACTCACATCTGACATGGAAGGAACTAGATCCTTTAGCCATGAACAGAATGGCACTGCCCTTACATCTGACCTGCTCATCAGAATGGTGGTAGCCCTTACATCTGTCCTACTCAACAGAATGGCTGGCACTCACATCTGACATGGAAGGAACTAAATCCTTTAGCCATGAATAGAATGGCACTACCCTTACATCTGACCTGCTCGTCAGAATGGCGGTAGCCCTTACATCTGACCTAGAAGGAACCAATCCTCTCACCATGTCAGAATGGCTATGGGTCTCATCACTTTCTCTGGGAGGAAGCCTCGATCTGGAGAACACCAAGTCTCTCTCTGAAGTACTTGAACTTCAGCCTAGCCAATGGCTTCATCAATACATCAGCTATATGTTCCTCCGTCGCAACATACAGGAGCTTCACTGCTCCTCTCTGCACCATATCCCTGATATAGTGATACTTGATCTCGATATGCTTTGACTTGTCATGGAACACTGGATTCTCTGACAACTTCACACAACTCTGGTTGTCACAATGTATACAAGTAGCATCCAACTGGAGATCAAATATATCAGACAGTAGCTTCCACAACCATACTACCTCACAACTAGCTGAACAAGCTACGACGTACTCTGGTTCAGCTGTACTTAGTGCCACACAAGATTGCTTCCTGCTAAACCAAGAGATCACACCTGATCCCATACTGAAGCAACATCCTGAAGTACTCTTCCTGTCAATGGCACTGCCTGCCCAATCTGAATCAACATAACCCTCCAGGTTAATCTTTTGATTCTCATCGTACTTGAGCCCATAATCAATTGTACCCTTCAGGTACCTCAGAATATGCTTTGCAGCCATCAAGTGAACACTTCTCGGATCTGTCAGGTACTGGCTCAAGGTGTTCACAGCAAATCAAATGTCTGGTCTCGTGTTCGTTAGGTACATCAATGACCCAGTCATCTAACGATACATCATAGCATCAACCGAATCTGAGGAAGCATCACTCAATAGCTTCAGGTTTGATGCCATGGGTGTAGCCATAGCCTTGCAGTCCATCATCCCAACCCTCTCCAGGATCTCTACTGCATACTTCCCTTGTCCAAGAAATATCCCATCTGTACTCTGCCACACCTCCATATCTAGAAAGTAATGCATCATCCCCAAGTCCTTCATTTCGAACTCAGCAGCAAGCTTTCTCTTCGTATCTACAATCAACCCATCTGTACCTGTCACAAATAGATCATCTACATACAGTAGAAGCATCACTGGGTTTCCATCCTCAACCTTGTAGTAAAGGTTGGAGTCTGCTTTACTCTTGGTAAAGCCCAAACTAGATAGAAAGCTGTCAATCCTGCCGTACCAGGTCCTGGGTGCCTGTTTCAAACCATATAGGGCTTTCTTCAATTTGCATACATGAGACTCTCTGTCATATGTCTCAAAACCGAGTGGCTGTTCTACATACACTTCCTCTTCCACTACACCATTCAAGAAAGCAGTCTTGACATCCATCTGGTGTATCTTCCACTTCGTCACTACAGCCAAAGCAAGTACTGATATAATGGAAGTGTATCTGCCTATAGGTGCAAAGGTCTCTTCATAGTCTACTCCCTCTTTCTGAGAGAATCCTCGAGCCACAAATCTTGCTTTATACTTTTCAATGCTACTGTCTGCAGCATGCTTGATCTTGTAGATCCATTTGGAAGTGACAACTGACTTCCCTTTTGGTCTAGGGACAACATCCCAAACATCATTATTCATGATCGATTGATATTCTTTGATCATAGCATCCTTCCATTCTTTCTGTTCTGCCGCTTCTTCATAACTGGAAGGTTCTTTATTGATGAAATCACATAGTAAAGCTACATACCCAGAATTTGATCTGGTCCTCTTTCTTTCTCTGTGATTCTCTTCAAGAGCCCCATATTTTTCCGCACCTTGGATAAGTTCACGTACCCAAGCAGGTTTCCTCTTATGAGGATTCTTCTCCATAGGAGGATCTACAGGTCTTTGGGGTTCCTCGAACTCTCGATCTTCTTCTTGAGCTTCTTTGTCCATGATTGTATCATGTCTTCTGGGTACTTCTGCTTCCGCTTCTTCAGGTTCTTCAGCAGGTCTCTTTCTGGATCTACTGTAAGCTGTGCCTTCATAAAATTTCACATCCCTGCTGATGTCAATCTTCTTGTATCCTGGAAAGTAGATTTTGTAAGCCTTCAAGCTTTCAGAGTATCCCACAAATATGCCCTTCTTTCCTGAAGGATCCAATTTTGTTCTCTTCTCTTTTGGAATATGTATGTATACAGGACAGCCGAATATTCTGAGATGGATGACTTCTGGTTTCTTGCCGGTGAAAACTTCTTCAGGAGTCTTGTTCTCGAGTACTCTATGTGGAGTACAATTCTACACATATACGGCTGTTCTGGCAGCTTCAGCCCAAAGATGCATAGGTAGATCTTGATCATGAAGCATAGCTCTTGCAGCTTCCATGATAGTTCTGTTCTTCCGTTCTGTAACCCCATTCTATTGTGGATTATAAGGAGTGGACAAATCCCTCTTAATCCCTGATTCTTTGCATAGCTCCTTGAATTCATTCGAAGTGAATTCTCCACCATTATCTAATCTAATGGTCTTGATATTCTTTTCAGTATGGTTCTCAATCAAGGCTTTGAATTCCTTGAACTTGCTGAATACTTCATCTTTTTTCTTCATAAAATAAATCCATGTCTTTCTAGAAAAATCATCAATAAAAGAAACATAGTATGCATACCCGCTAAGTGAGTTTGATGACATAGGACCGCATACATCGGAGTGGATGATTTCTAGAATGCTTTTGGCTTTTCTTTCGCTGCTTGGAAATTTCTTCTTTGTATTCTTTCCTTTCACACATCCTTTGCAGACCCCATCATGATTTGATTGAATTTCTTGAAGACCTTTGACAGCTTTACTTGCAATAGGTAGTGCTCTGTAGTGCACATGTGCAAGTCTTCTATGCCAAAGCTCATTTGGTTCTACTGTGTCATGGATCAAGGCTTGTTCTGGATTGCCCTTCAATTTGTATAAGCCTCCTTCTTGTTCTCCAATCACTACTGCATCATCGATAGTATTCCCTTTAGGCCACATGATGACTTTACATCTATGAATGCCACCCGCATTCCTTTTACATCCAATTCTAAAATGGAGAGAAGGTTCTTCTTCAGTCCTAGCACAAACAATACTTCTTTCATTGTTAGAGACTTACCAGATTCTAGTTTGTATGAAGATTCCCCACTACCTTTTATTGGATATTGGTAGTCATCTCCTAGTTTCACCTTGTGAGGTGATTCATGTTCTGACAGTCTTACAAAAGATTCTTTGAATCTCGTCATATGTTTGGAAGCCCCACTGTCTATAAGCAAATCATCACTTCCATAAGTAATGTTACCTGTGAGAGCTGATATCAGAACATATTCATCCTCACTTGAAGAATCTTCACTTTCATATCTGGATCTCTTTCTGGATGGTTCATCATCCTCTGCAGCATGAGCATGATGTCTTCTTTTGTTACTCTTCTTTACTATCTTCGGCTTGTTGGGACAATTCCTTGCATAGTGCCCTGCTTCATCACAAGTATAGCATATGATCCTAGATGCATCTCTATTACTTTTGTGAAATTGCTTACCTTTAGAACCATGAGATTTTCTCTTGCTTGACTTGGAGTGAGACTTGGAGCGAACTGTAAGAGCTTGGTCTTCACTTCCCATCTTCTCTTCTCGAGCTGCTATTCGAGCTTATTCTTGTGAGCACTCTTCCCATAGTCTTCTGAACTTGACCAACTTCTTTCTCACACAAATTCCTTGGATGAAGGCATCCCATGTCCTAGGGAGGCCATTCAATGTAGTCATCACAATCTCTGCATTTTCCACTTCTTCATCAACAGCTTCTAATTGTTCCTTGATCTGAGAAACCCTTGTGAAGTATGACTGAATAGTTTTTGCATTCTGAATCTTCACATTCTTCAGCTGGTTCCTCAGGGTCATCTTCTGATTGATGTTCTTTCCTTCAAACAATTTGGTTAGGGAATCAAACATAGCTTTAGGTGTCTTGAGAGAGGACACCTATGGGATAAGATGATCCTTGATAGAATCAGCAATGATCCTCTTTGCCATAACCATCTTCTTCTTATGTAAGGCCTTTGCCTCATCTCCCTCTGGAACTGGAACCTCCTCATGAATGTAGGAGTCTAATTCATTCTCTTCCAGGACCAGGGAGATCCTATACTTCCAAGCTCAAAAGTTATCAGCCCCTTCAAGATTTTCATCAAGCTTGGTATGATGAGACATCTTTAAATAAGAACCTCAAATGGAAATACAAAATATTTTGGATCTTACCAAGTTCAAGATGTCGGATTTGAAACTTGAGCTGAAATCCTGCAGAGCTGGTTCAGGAGCAACTAGGGTTTCGCTTTTTCAGAGTTCTGTCCACCCAAATGCCTTCAAATTTGTTCCTAACTACGATTTTGGGGAGGAGATCAATCCAGGCCTGAGCTCACTAAAAAATTCCTCTTCTATAAAGAGCCCTAATTTTCGACCCGAGTGACGGGTCCAAAACTGAAAAACCTCAGAATTGAATTCTGTTTGGACAGAAAGATGCGCCCTAGGGAGGAGAGTAATTCCACCTTACTTTTGCTGAAAATATGTGGAGAAAATTCCACAAACTAGGAATCCCTAGTTCCCGCAGCTGCACAGTGTCTTCTTCTCAGGTTAGCTCTAATACCATGTTAGTTTTTCAACATTTAAGCTAGCATTATGTTAGGATCTTTTCACTGAGAGAATAAGAAGCACAGCAATAACATAAGCACATCACAAGAGACAAGAGACACAAAGAGTTTTGATCGGGGAAACCATAAATGGAGAAAACCCCACAACTTCCTCTAAGATAGTATCACCACAAGATGTAAAACCCCAAAACAGTAAGATGCACTCCCAACAGCAGTAGTCTTCTTCTTCCCAGATTATTTCCTTCTCCACTAGTGTGCCACACTTGAGAGAGCAAGTGATGTGTTGTACAAGTGATAAATAGAGAGACTCTCACTCTCTATTTATATGCATCTGTTCACTTGAATTGCATTTTCACACGTAGGCTCAACCTAACAATTACTACTCGAGCCTACACCTTAATTAGTGTATAATAACTAGAGTGCCCCGAAACTGTGGGGACTTACCTAATGACTTGATATGACTTGTTTATATTAATAATCTTCCCGATAGGAACATCGAGGCATGATCACATGACTCAAATACATAATAGAAACATCCCAAAATAAACATCGGGTTACAATACATAAGATACATAGAAGAATACATTCCGAAGTTACATATACATCAACAAGATACCTTTGAGAAAATCGTGTGTAGTCACAAGTATAAAAGCAATCATTCATCGGTCAATATAGATTCTCTTTCTATGCAGGGAAGTCACACAAGTAGAATTATAACCTAAAAATGTTCAATAGTGCTTCAGCGATCAAGCAACATTCATGAGCATCCTCACATTCTTTTCCAGGTTCAAACCGGTCTCCATTTTCTACTGCTGTCACCCAGACCGAACAGAGAAGGGAAACGGTGCCAAATGTTGAAATCTAGGCTTTAACATCATTCAAGAATACATTAAGGTCATACACATCCATCAAAAACAACTATTGGGAAGGGACGTCCAATCCACCTTTCTATTCATCTTTGATTCTTATTTATACATTATGAGAGAGGTTGGAGCAACTGTACCTGCTCCAACTAGTCATTTCTTAAGTTACATTTATCCTTTAAACTATATATAAATATGATGATATTTAGGATGGAAAGTGCCCCCCTCTACACCACCTATTATGATCTATTTGGATAAGCCTTAATGAGGGATTTCTTCTAAAAGGATCTCGGCCCTTATATTTTTTCATTTTAAAGAGTTTCGACGCACCTTGAGTACAAGAAAATGGAATCAGGAATAGGTGACACTTTATGTCCATGTACAAACTGCATCAACAAATTATTATGCTTATTTTCAAAAGGAAGGGTGAATCGGGGTTGTTAGAAGGGGGATTTCAAAAGGAAGAACCTCTTTCCAAGAAATTTGGCACAAATACTTCCAAGGATTCAGGCATGTACACATCGTACTATCATGATGACCACAAGATTTTGGTGTAACAATAGCTCACTTTCTACTAGTTAAGAATACACAATCCAATTTAAATAGTTGATATTTATATGGAAGAGGTAGCTATATTGCATGGTATTCTGAAATAAATTGTGTCAGACGGTGATTCAAAATTCATAGTTCATTTCTGGAAAGGTTTGTTTAAATGTTTTCGACCATATTTGAATATGAGTACTTCACATCATCCTCAAATAGATGGATAGACAAAAATGGTTAATCAGGTTATTGAATACATGTTAAGAATGTATGTAATGGATCAACCTAATAAATGGGAAAATTATTTGTGTCTTGTGGAATTTGCTTCTAACAATGGTTATCAGTCTTCTTTTAAAGTAAGTCCTTTTGAAGCAATGTATGGAAGAAAATGCAACACACCTATTAGTTGGGGAAATCTAACAGACACAGTTATCGTTGGGACAAAAATATTAAAGGAAATGGAAGATCATATTGTTAAGATTAAATAAAATTTGAAAACAACACAGGATAGACATAAAATTTATGTGAATCAAAATAGGATTGATAGATAGTCCAGGTTAGGGATAATGCATTTTTGAAAGTGAAACCAAAAACAAGTACTTTAAACTTGGGGAATTGTTTGATTTGGATTTATGTGAAAACAAAAGAAATAAAATATATATAATCATAATCATAGACATATCACAAGAAAAATGGAGATCCATTATACACATAGTCTACGAAATAGCAGAAATAGAATAGACTGTAAATTAAAACAACTAGAATGGTGATAGCTATATCAAAAAATAAATGTGTTCGTTATGCTCATTCATGCCAAGATGAATAAAAAATGAGGAAGGAAGGGCCTATTTATAATAATCATCAATATGAGAACTCTAAATTTTGAAAGCATAACCCTAGCAGATGAATCGTCTTAAAGTTTGCAGCCCCAAGGTGGTCAATTTAATGGTCAACTTCTCTGGGTTATAACTTTTACAAATGATCTCCATTTGGAGAATTCAACATCCCATTGGAAAGGTCTATCCAATATTTAAATAATTTTATTATAAAACAATGAAATACCTTCATGTGGAAATTGAACTCATGTGATAGATCAATTACACTCACAAAATTGCTAATCAAACATGCAAAATTCACACAAAAGGAGACTGAAATTGGAGCATAACTTAATCTTGTATTCAATAAGTGTACATAATCAAACCATATGAATTAATAGGATTCTAAAATATATAATTAAATCATATATTTCAAAGCACAAGCTTTCTATTCGAATTGATAAAAAAGCAGGCTTACTAAAACTAGTCTAATCCCCATAGGTGCAAGAAAGACTTTCCAAATCTATGAACATGCTCATGAATTGGATAGATCAGATAGGTCAGATAATAATTGATGGAAAGAGATCATATCCATGCTTTTTTTTGGAAAAAATGAAGGAGGATTATGTGGGAAAAAAACAAGGCAGTTACTCCTAGACTAGCTTTTCCTTTTTTCTTTAAAACCACTGTAAAGCAAGAAGCTTTCAGAAAAAGTAGAACTGTGATTTTAAGAACCAGGAATAAAATAATACATGATAAAAAAAATTATAGGATGATTCCAAAGTGCTCCATGACCCATTTTAGCAAGTATTGACTTCTAGGTGCATGTGGAAACCAGCTAGCATAGAAAGGAATCTAGGAATAAGAAAAAAATGATTAATTAATGTCAAATGTGGGTAACTATGGGTTTATTATTCTAATGCCCCCCATTAAGCCTTTATTTCTGAGTCAATATCATAAAACTATAGGGCCTGGCAAGAAGGCTTAGTCACCCTTTACATACTGCATGTCCATACAACCAAGGAAAGAGGCAAAAACCCAGTGGGAAAATCCTCCCTTAAACATTGACAGGAAACAAAATTTTGGAAATATTGTTATCAATCATACTTCACCACATGATTAGAAATCCTTAGCAGTGATTTGAGATTACTAAAGGTCTTCTCACAGAATACTTTGGTGAATATATCTGCTACTTGTTCTGAATATGCGCAATAGAGTAGAGAAATGGTACCATCATGCAAAAGCTCTCTGATATAGTGCATATGGATCTCAAAGTGCTTGGTTATTTGTATTTGAACTGGATGAGTGTAGATTTGAATGGTGCTTCGATTTTCATAATAGATGACTATTTAAAAATCAGATTTGAAACCACATTCTCCAAGTATTCTCTGCAACCACAAACATTGAGTAGCTTCATTCACAACTCCTCTATACTATTCCTATGTAGATGAGAGTGATATGGAACTCTGATTCTTACTTGACCAGCCGATTCATCCTTCTACAAGAATGGACACATATCTTCAGGTATAATTTTGATCTGTGTTGTCACCTTCCCAATCACTATTAGTAAATCCAACTAGCTCTAAGTCAGATTTTTCTTTATAGAAAATCCCATGAGTCCTTGTTCCCTAAACAAAGTTTAGGATCCTCTTGGCTTCTCTCCAATGGATCTCATGAGGTTTATCCATGTATCTTGAAGCCACTCTAATTACATAATATAATTCAGTTCAAGTATGTGTAAGATAAAGAAAACACCCAATCAAGTGCCTATATAGTGTATTATTTACCAAAGGAGAAGAACCTACTTCCTCAAGCTTTACTCCTGAAAGGAATGGAGTCTTGCTTGGCTTGCAATCTTTCATACTAAAATTTTTGAGCATATCTGAAGCATACTTGGACTGATGTTTTTTTATTCCATTTTTGGATTGAGCGATTTCGAGACCCAAGAATTGGCTCAAGAATCCCGAATCCGTCATAGAAAATGAATGGTTCATTGCATTCTTCAAGGAGGCAATTTATTTATTTGAACTTCCTGTGATCAGTACGTCATCCACATATAAAATAATCATCATTACATAACCATGAATCAGCTTCAAATATACATTAGTATTAGACTTGCATCGAACAAACCTCAGTGACAACAGACATCCATCAATCTTGGCATACCAAGCTCTGGGGGATTGCATGAGCCCATACAATGATTTATTTAACCTGCACACTAAATATGTATTAGAAACAAAAAATTCTGGTTTCTACATATAAATATCTTCATTCATATCTCCATTTACAAATGCATGCTTCACATCCATGTGATGTACCTCCCATTTCCTTGAGGTTGCAATGGCTAGAGCTAGCCTTATGGAGTCCATCTTTGCCACTAATGCAAAGGTATCATTTTAATCAATACCATGTACTTGTGAGTAGCCCTTAGATACCAGGATTGCCTTATATTTCAAAGGTGAACCATCAGCAAAAACTTAGTTTTAAAGACCCACTTACACTTCGCTCCCTTTCTCCCTAGGGGGAGATCAACCAGTTCCCATTTGTTGTTCTTCTAGAGTGAGATGAATTATTATTTCATGAATGTTCTATATATTGGATCATTTTCTGCATATTCATATTTCTAAGGATCAGAATCAACCATAAAATAACACTTATCATCAAAGAGTGGATCTTTCACACAAAGGGAACTCTCAAATTGAGATCTAGTCCTCCTAGTGTCACTAAGATTTCTAGCTAGTTCCCTAGCTGCATGAATGGTCCTTGCTTCCTATTTTTGGTTTTTTAGGGATGTTAGGATATGCAATTAAATAATAATTATCAGACATATCAGAATCATCAAACTCATTATTCTCTTCAGTTACAATCAATGGTTGTGGTGGTGAAGAGGACTCTCCAACTTCAACTACTGCTAAAGGCTCTTCTCCGAACTGAACACTCATTTCAGTGAAATATTTGTTAGTGATCAAGTTGATCATATTTTACCCTTTTGAATATTTATAATACCCAACAAATAGGCACTCTTTTCTTTGGGGTTGCAAGGCCTTCCTCTTTTAGTTGGAATTCTAGCCCAAGCCTTTGAACCAAAAATCCTAAAATAGGTCACATCTGGCTTGTGCCCACTCCAAGCTTCGAAAGGAGTAATACCATAAATATGATTATGTGGAACCCTATTTTGGATATAGGATTCATAGTTTATAGCCTTTTCCCAAAACTTTGGTGGAAAATATTTAGCCTCCATCATGCAAGTTGCCATCTCCTTGAGTGATTTGTTCTTTCTCTCGGCAACACCATTTTCATGTGGTGTGTAAGCAATAGAATACTACATATGGATACCTACATCTTTACAATAATGAATTAAATCAGAATTGAAATACTCTCCACCATTTTCATATCTAAGGATCTTGAGTTTCCTCCTAGACTGGTTCTCAACCAAGGCTCTAAAGACCTTGAAGAGGTCAAAAACTTCAGACTTGTGCTTTAGGAAGTAAACCCAACAATACCTAGAAAAATAATCTATGAACGTGAGTGCATATTTGGCTTGAATCATGGAAATATGAGGGAATGGACCAGAAATGTCATTGTGGATTAACTCAAGAGGTGAAGAGGTTCTCTCATGACTATCTCTCTCATACTTGTGCTCTGGGTGTTTTCCTAGGAGACAACCTTGAGAGAATCCATTAGAAAACTTGATCTGTTGTAACCCTATGACCATATCTTTGTCACTCAAATAAGAAATATACTTGTAGTTAATATGGCCAAATATTTCATGCCAAAGCTTGCTTGTTTCATTAGCATGAGTAAGAAGAGAAGAGGGGTTTGAGTATGGTAAAAAACTGCTAGATATTCTCGAAATTGTTGGGTTGTATGTATATTAGCTTATTGTCCAAGATGTGTCCCCAAATATCATATTTCTTTCCAAACAATAATTCAAGCTTCTCCCAAGATTCTTTGGGAGTCCTCAATCCCTCAATATGAAAGAGGATATACCTAGAGATATGAGCACAAAGGAAGCCAAAATATTCATCCAACCAGTTCAAGAATAGGCCAAGCTTGTGCAAGGAGACCTGCATATATTCCCTCCAATCAACATAGTTGAAGAGTGTTAGGATTTGGGGTAAGAAATATTGAGAATCCATCAATTCTCCTTCTAATAAGTCAATTTCTTCAATCAAGCTACGTAGAACCTATAAGAAAAAACTACAAAAACAAAACCAATTCCTACTATGTCAGAATCAATCCTTCCATCTCGACATGTACACTTTCTCAGGGTCAGTCACACCTGTAGAGACTTCTCTCAATGATTCCATAGTTAGAAATGCACGCTTTGCAAGACTTATGTGGAATACCATCTGCTTCTGGTGTACAATGGAGATCAAACATACTTGAGTATTTCCTGGATAGGATCTGATACCATTTTTGAATTATTATTCGATTGATCTTCAGGCAATGAGTGCAATCAGATTGAATTAGTATGTTGTGTAATGGAATGAATACTACACATTGCACAAGAAATTTTTTATAGGAAACCGATAAGAATTGCTCAGAATAATTAAGTATAAAATCCATTAATTATCCAGTAATACAATTGTGTTACATAAAGGAGAATTCAAATCATGTGTATATGATTCGAATCTAACAACTCAATCTGAATGCATTCCTAACTAGAAGTGTCTAAATCACTATTAGAGTTCAATAGGCTAAATTCAGATGTCTAATTCAATCTCTCAATTAGTTATAATTAGTTAAACTAGTTAAACTGATGTGGTAGGTGAGAAGTAGGTGAAAATAGGCACCTTCCCATAGGAATCCATGTAATACTGATGCTAACTGAAATGGAGGACATCTAATTGAATTTAACTAGAGCATCATTTATCTTGACTAGTTACCAAATACCAACAACTGAAAGATGTTGGTGATGGCACTCCCAATGGTTCCTAAATTGTAGGGTTTGATCTAGGAGGCATACAAATTGATGCATGATGGTACAATCAGTTGTAGTTAACCTCTATGTTTGTTCCCCACACTCTACTGACTGGTATAGGTTGCCCCATTATCGCAAGTGGACCAAATGAAACTACTAGACCCAATAATAAATAATGACTCCTATGTTAGGAAAATATAATCTAATAGACTAGTTCAGACAAGGGAGGATTATAAATCCTAAAACCACATATATTACTGTCCAAAAATAACATCACACACTTCAATTGGGGCCACATCACACAGTACCTCATCTTTGAAAGGCTTGATGCCATATGGTAGGAGGCATTGTTGACTAATATGGATACCTCATCCTTGACATAACCAACTGATGTTGTAAGGTTGTGGGTGAGGTGTTGTCATAAGATCCAATCTCTTGATGAACTCTACTAAGGTTAGGTTATTTTGGCTGCCAGAGTCAACAAAAAAATGTAATGGCATTCCATTCACCCACATTTGTGATTGGAAGAGACATTTCTCTGCCTCTGACTCTTTAGGTTCCTTTGGTTGAATATGTTGTAGCAACAATGAAAACCAGTTTTGCATCAATGATCCACTTCCCCTTGTCCATGACCATGACAATGGGTTTTGAATCGAAATTGGCATTTGATTCTGAAGCTTTGATCTTGACAACCAATGACTTCTTTGAGCGGCATTCATCAGTGTTGTGCAGAGGGATTTTATGGAACTGCACCACTTCTTCGTGTCCTTATTTGTCTTTCCATTGCCCTTCTTTGCTTGTGGCTATGACTGGTTGTAATTTCCCTATATCGTATCCTACGAGACATGGTTTTCCTTTCCTTGCTTCTGCGATGGATTCACAAGTACAAATTATTACTTCTTTTTTTGGTCAAATTTCTCCTTAATTTTGACAACATATCGATTCAAATCTCCAAATGAATATATTTCCAATAAGTCCATATCTATTCATATGTATTGATGTAGGCCACTGTGATATTTTTGTAGAAGTTGTCACTGAGAGTCCTTTATACCCAACTTTGTGCAAAAGGTATGAAATTTGTTTGTGCAATCTGATACTATTTGGTCCCTCTCTTGATGTAGAATGCTCCATTTGGTGTACTTGTCATCATAATTTCCCACGGGGTAATAGTTTTCCTTAACAACATCTATAAAAGAGGCCCAAGTCAAATTGGACTCAAACATTCTCTAATCCTCTATTAATTTTTGCTCACAATAACTATCCCACCAATATTAGACATGGGAAACTACCTTAAGGAGAACATAGATGATATTTTCACTGTTGAAAAATTTGTGGACAGAGATATACCCTTCTAGCATATTTAACCATTTATCTAGGGCATCGAAATCAATATAGCCTTCAAATAAAGGAATATCAAAGTTAAATTGTACCTTGAAGGGAGTTACATCTCTGAAGCAGATGCTTGTTGAAGGTACAACTATCACTACTAGCATTAGTCAAAGGATCTAGGAAAAATCATCCATCATCTTGTTCCTCTATTATGCACGAGATTCCTTGAGCAACAACTTAATAGGATCTCTTTCTCTATCATCTATGTCTTTTTATACGACGGGGGGGCACTTCGGGTGGCAAGAGTGGTCTTCCCCAAGTGAAACTAGTTCGAGACCCAACTCTCTATACCCTGACCTTGTCAAACACATGTGTTGGCACCCAAAATTGTCCCTCTTTTTCTATTTATTCCTATGTTATCTGGTCTCTTTTACTATATACTAGCCTCCTTCTCTACTATATAATCTAGTCATTTTACTTGTTTTTTGAACAACAAAGGCATTTAGAAGTAAGTGTGTAATTTGACCCTATTTTTGTGTTTTTGATTGGTTGAACAAGAATTTTAATTAATTTCCAATAAATAACCTTTTACAATGTATAACTCCTCCTCGTATTAATTAATATTTATGAATTGAGCTCGCAGTTATAGGTGATCGATGGACCTTTTTATATTGGGGTTGTTGTCCAACATACGAATAAAAGAGGGTTTAATTGAGGATCAAGGATAACAACCAATCATCAGGATCCTTCAATGGTTTATGATATTCATCGGACTTTATTTCTAGTATGAGAAATGAGTGCTAGTCACATCACTCATGCACGTTGTGTCAAGAGGATGAGTCTGTGGATTATCATTACGTGTATAGCTATTTATATTTCCATACTAGGGGCAAGATCTGGTGTATAGTATAGATCGGTTTGTTACAATAGTTGGAAAGGAGGGATCTCTATTTTCATTCAATACCTGAAACGATTCCCAAGGGTATCAATAAGGAGGGGATCATGATAATGCTACTAAAACCCTTCAATTACAAACTCTATTATGATTTTATATTTCAATATAGTGTTGTGAAGACTCATTTATTGATTATGATTATTTAAACATGTTGATGTGTATGTAAGTTTTTTTTTAGTATGTATTAAGTTCCGTGATCATCTTCTAATTGGTAGGGCTAGCTAGTTGCAATTCTAAGGCCTTTTGTTTATATCCAGTATATTTTTGTTTCGATGTGCATATTTCCCTTTCAATTCCTTGTAAATGTTACAAGCCTCCAAAATCGTATATGATTTGAGTGTGACTGCAGATCTAAGTGAGTTTTGGTTCTTGGTATATAAATCCTATTTTGAGTATGAAGAACCTAACATAGATTTCTTTGTATCGATTGTATAACTTTTATTTTGGTATATATTTCCTACAGGTTTGGATTTCAAATTTATATAAACCGTATTAATTCCTTTTTTCTTGAAGTTATCTAGAAACATATTACAACATTTCTCTTTTAATAGAAAGCATAGGAATCATTTGAAATCTTTAATTAATTGGTGACAAGGTTGTCTTAGCATAGGAATGAAAAGAAATGAAATTGAATTCAAATATATTATGGTTTACCGGAATAGATAATGTTTTGTTTTATCTTTTCCATTCAACAATTGGGTTTGTGAATTTACAACTAGGGTTTTAATTATCTTGATTGCGTTATTATCATAGTTAATTCACACATGGTTTTATTCCATTTATTTTCCACATGTTTGAAATAAATTTCTTGCTGTAGAAGATAGGCCATTCTTAGACTCATTCTCTATTGTGCGTATTTATTGTTTTAAATATTTAACTCAATTTTATCCTGGTTTCATAGGATCATACAGAGACATAGTATATATTTTTTTGAATGAATTAAGATCATAATTTCATTTTAGGTTATTTTAATCGTAGGTTGTTTTCATTGGTTCAAGCCATATTTATAGATCATGACATTAGCATATAGCTAGTTAGGTATTCATGAATTTGATCTCCCTCTTTAATTCAACAATTGATTATTAAGTGCAGTAGTTTCCAACCTTAGTGCATGTTCATAATAAATTTTAAAAAGGGTAAAGAGTTGTTATCCTCCAATAAAGATTCAAACAACTCTTGTAGATAGTTTAGTATAAATTCTAGGTTATTTCAGCATTAGCCAGGTTTAAGTAGACCACTCTTTCCTTTTTTCGAAGTAATCATCCTGTAGCTTTCAATTCTGAAACATTTTGGTTCTGCATAACACTTCTTCTTGTACTTAGTAAAAACCTTTTTAGTTAATAGTGTGAGTGTGTTTGTTTCCTCTATCCTTTAAGTTGTGTTTGTAATAGAAATACTCTGACTTTTAACTCTGTTTCCATAATATTACAAGTGACAATTCATATTTTGGTAGATTCTATTTAGAAATACTTAGACTCTCATTTTGATTTAATTATAGTATTTTTTAGTATAGTTTTGTTAATATTCACTGAGCATTCTGAGATCTTCAAAAAAAAAAAATTCAGTTTTCATTTATGCATTGTGTAACAAGCTTTATGACTATATTCAGAATTTATTTTGGCTTTCGTGGGTTCTGAAGTTCTGAGGATTAGGATTGATACAAACAACTTTGGGGTGTAAGTTCTTTTTTAGAATTATTTTTTTCTTTCTTAGTAATTAAATACAAATAGTTTGAATTATTCCTTAGAATACCAGGGTATTTTATCTGCACATACAATGTATGCAACTCTAAGTTACATTCATGGATTGACATTTACTAGGTTAGGAGAGATTAATATAAAAGAAATATAAATAACGTGACAATTTTGGCATTGTTGTCAGGGAGGTGCAAAAATATAAGAGTAGGTTTAGCCCAACCAGTTTCTTGTATGTTGGATACTTTTGCAGGCTTGGCAAAGGAGACACGATAATACAAGAGGTATGAGCCTACACATCTACTTTAGCAGGGCTCTCCAAATCTAGTATGACCCTAAATTTTTCTTATGATTAGACCTAAGGGTAAATGAGAAATTACAATTCCAAATAAAAATTTGTATGATAAGTACTCAATCATATCCATAAATACCATTACTAACCGAGGTAGGGGGTTTGCAGGGGATTTTCAAAGTCTGAGGAATTAATCTTCCAGATTTGATATAATCACAATCATAAAATACTGTGAATAAAGGAGAAAAAAATATTCTCACTACTGCAAGTAACAAGTTGGAGGTACTAGAATATATTCTCAAATTTCTTGAATACGAAAGAGAATTTGGGGTATTAAAGTTTGAACTTGAGTCTAACCAAGCAACGACATAGAAACATATCACAATTTCAGCATCAAAAAATCTATCCGCATCTCGTTTGGGAAACATGGGGGATGAAGAGAGAGATTCAAAAGAAGGTGGATATAACACGAATAATGATGATCTCAAAATCACCTTGAGGTTTCCAATTTTAGATGAAACTCCTAATCTTAACATGAAGCATATTCCTCCCTCGATCCAACCTCATTTTGATGGGTTAGTGACTGAGTATCCATACTCATTTTTATTTGATTTTGATATTGTGTGTAGGAGTTATAATTACTTTAATGATGTTAGGAAACTAAATTTTTTTCATTCCACACTTAAAGATTCAATGCTAAGATGGTTTATGGGGTTAACAGACAGTTCTTGGGAAGGTATGAAAAAGACATTTTTGAATAAATATCGTGAATATTGCAATACAAGGAATATGAAAATTGGCATCTTTAAACTACAACATCTTGAGGACTACGTTGAAAGGTTTATGTACAACCTTCAGAGGGCTATAAATGGTTCATTAAACGAAGATTCAATTAAGCTAATTTTTCTAAAAGGGATCCAGGAATAATATATTGATATCCCCAATATAACTAGTGTTCAGGTACATAGGGTACTCCCAAAATATCGAACACCTAGAGCAACCACTTCACACAAACATATCACAGATCAATACATCGATGTTTGCCACATGGTTAAAACCCTCGAGAAGGAAACATTCCATGGCCTCATCCAAATAGCTACTAGGAGAAATTTATTATGCAAAATAAAGAAAGTTACATGAGCTTCTCACAATCAATCAACTATCCAAGGACCCTCCATTCTATTTAAATAGAGATCATGGACCAATCAAGTGTTAAGCCACTGATCAATGGTAGGTATGATCTAAGAGAATTTGAACCATCGGATCACTTTATGTCTAGAACATATCATGACCATCGGATTAGAATATTTACAAATGCATACTAATGCATACTAAAGAAACACACTTTACCTANCGTAAGTGTCTAAATATCCTAACATACCCCCTTAAGAACAACTTGGGATAGGATTGAAGGATTTACAAAACTGACACTATTTGGAGAAGGAAGGATGCATTAGAAGCCTATCCCCCCTTAAGGACACATTCCTGAATTCCTAACATAGATCAAAGTCTATAAAATGTCACTTTTGTAAAAGAATTGGTGAAGATGTCTGCAACTTGATCATATGTAGGGCAATAGAGCATTTCAAGAACATGATCATGAACAAGATTTTCGATGAAGTGCATGTGTAGCTCAATGTGTTTGCTGCGTTGATGTAGAAATGGATCTTATGCAAGCTTCATGGCACTTTGATTGTTGCACCAAAGTGGAGTAGGATGCTGCTGCTCAAATCCAAACTCTGAAAGGATCTGTCGAAGCCATAAATCTTCATGAATACCATTAACTGCAGCACAATATTCTGCTTCTGCTAAAGAAAGAGCAAGAGCTTGTTGTTTCTTACAAGCCCAAGTGATAGGTCCAGATCCTAGACTGAAAACATAATTGGCAGTAGAATTTTGATCATCAGGATCGCCGGCCCAATATGAATCAGTGAAACCAACCAACAAAGGTTTCCCCCTGTACTATAAGGAATCCCAAACTGAATTGTACCTCGAATATATCGAAGTATTATTTTTTCTGCTTTCCGGTGAACTTCGTGAGGTGTTTACATATAACGGGAAACATGACCAATGACAAAGGAAAGGTCAAGATGGAAATGAGCCAAGTATAAGAGACTACCAACAAGCTGACGATACAAGGTGGAATCTACTTAAGGGGAAGTACAAGTGGTAGAAATTTTGACTCCAGACTGGAAGGGACAAGGGGCTGGCTTACAATATTCCATATGGAAGGGACGAAGAAGGTCACAAGCATAATTAGACTAGGAAAGAAGGATTCCTTATTTTGTTTGAAAGACTTAGAGACCAAGAAAATAATGCAAATGTCCTAAGTCTTACATTTCAAAATTTTTCTTAAGACTGGATTTCACATGGGTTAAAAGTTTAGGGTCACTACCAGTAAGGATAAGATCATCAACATAAAGAACAAGTATGGTAAGATGGTTTCCTACTTTCTTGGTATAGACATTGGGATCAGAATGGCATCTAGAAAAACCAGTGTCAAGGAGAAAGCTATCCATTTTATCATACCAATCTCTAGGAGCTTTCTTACGGTCATATAAGGATTTCTTAAGGCGATAGACAAGGCTAGATTTATTCTGAACATATCCAAGAGGTTGTTCCATGTAAATTTCCTCCTGTAAATCACCATGTAAGAAGGAATACTTGAAATCCATTTAATGGACTTCCCAGTTATGTAAGGCTACAAGGGAAAGAACAAGGCGGATGGAGTTCATTTTTGCTACAGTGGAAAAGGTTTCATTGTAGTCAATTCCTTCAACTTGGGAAAAAACTTTGGAAACTAACCTTTCCTTAAGTCTTTCAACACTTCCATCTTATGCATACTTAGTTCTGTAGATCCATTTACATTTGACAATTTTTCTTCCTTTTGGAAGAGGAACAAGATCCCAAGTATCGTTCGCCATTAAGGAACGATATTCTTCATCCATATATGTATCCCAATATGGATTTCCTAAAGCTTCTGCAAAAAAATTTGGATCATGATTCTTGAAAAATTGAGCCAAAAGAGAAGAGGCTCTCTCAAACTAAGAATGTGTTCGATGTTGATCTCTAGGATCACCGACAGGATCACCAACTACTTCACATGTTGAACGAACCCATTGAGGAAGCATTGGTGCTGGTGCAACTGGAGGAACATGAGTAGGCAGAGGTGTATTTTCATCCTCACTGCCATCATTAGAAACTGGAGTTGGAAACCTGTCAAGGAAGTTGGAAGAAGAAGAAGAAGAAGAAGAAGAAGAAGGCACAATTGCCGAATTAGGCTCGTAGGCCAAAGATGGCACACCCGCTAAGTTACACTCGTAGGCCAAAGATGGAACACCCGCTAAGTTACGTTCGTAGGCCAAGAGATTTTCATAAAATTTAACATCTCTTCTAATGATTTTATCATGAGAATGTGGCTGAAGAAGTCTATAAGCTTTTACATCTTCAGAATATCCAACAAATATGCACTTTTCACTTTTCTCAGTAAGCTTGAGAATGGGTGGATGTCTCTCCAGCCTTCCAATTTTGAGACCTTGAATGACTTTTTCACAAATTTCAAGCACATTGTCTTACCGTCGAAGCAATGCAAAGTGGAGAAGGAGGATGATCAACTCATACTCACTATACTCTCCAAATTGGAGCTGATTATTCAATTTTTGTCTCTACATTCCATGCGAGGAAGCTCACAACCCCTGGATGGAAGATGCCTTCACTCAATTCCTTCATTGAGTCCCTAACAAGTGAACATTATAAGCTTGTCCAGATGGGGATCATCAGATCCTCCTATGATCAAGCCCTCCATGTCTCGGGGCCCAAAGATATGAAGGTTAAAGGAAAGTAGCAGAAGAACCCAAAAATTAAATTCAAAGCTCCTAATCCTAAAGTTGAAAACCAGTAGCATGAAGAGTCTTCCGACTCAAAGAAGAACAAAGGAAAAGGGCATCATGGAAAGGAGAAAGTCAAGTGTTCATACTGCGGGAAGGGATTCCACCCTGAACATTCCTGCGTGAAGAATAAAATTGATGAAGAAACCTCTCTCCTTGAGAGAAATCATATCAATATTGTTAGAATAATCAACCCATAGTTACCTACCTTAGACATTAATTAATCCATTTTTGTATTATTTTCCTACTTTCCAATATTCCACTCTATGCAAGTTGTCTTCCACACGTCCTAGAACTCAAACTTGCTAAAACTGAGTCATGGAGCACTTGGGAAACCTCCTAGAATCCATATTTAGCATATCTACTTTATTCCAGATCCTCCCTAGCACATATTTGCGTTTTCTACTAAGTTGTCTGCTTTATTGAGATTTTTGGCAAAAGGGAAAGTAAGACTAGGTGTAGTTGACTTGTTTTTTTCCCTCATCATCCTCCATTATTTTCTCCTAATAAAAGAATGTATGAGTTGTATTTCCATCACTTATTAGCTTGCCTACTTGACTTTTCCAATTTGTGAGCCTCTAGGTAGATTTGGAAACTGCTTTATGCACCTATGGGGTATTTGACTAGATTTAGTAAGCCTACTTTTTTACTATTTTGAATGGAATCCTTATGAATTAGAATATCTCATGTAATTATATATTTCAGCAGCCTATTAATTCATAATGTTGGATATTGTACACTTATTCAATACATATTAGTGTTATGCTCCAATTTTAGTCTCCTTTGTGTGTAAATTTGCATGTTTGATTAGCAATTTTGTGAGTGAAATTGTTGTATCACTTGGGTTCAATTTCCACATGGTATCAGAGCATTTGTATATCTATTTCTCTCCTTCCATATTGCTATTGCAGGTTAGACATCTTGACTGGGAGCATTCTGCTGACTGAAGGGCACAATTTCTGAGCTATGGATCAATCTCAAAAGATCATCTTGACTCCATTTAATTTCTATGAATGGAAAGTAGAGATGGAGATACTGTTGAGAGAGAAAGGTCTATACAAGGTGACTATGGAAATTGAGGCAGAGCCCAATGCAATTTTAGAGAAAATTATATGGCACAACAAGAGGGATGAGGCCTATGGCCTTTTATGTTTGAACATATCCAGAGACCTCCTTTTCCATCTGGATGGATTGACATCACCTAATGAAGTGTGGGAGAATCTTATAGATATTTTTGGTAAGACATATGACATGAGAGGACATCAAATAGAGAATGAATTGATCTCTTTGAGTCCCAGCAGCTTCGAATCCCTACAACTCTACTTTTCCAAGTTTAAAGCCTTTATTTTGCAGCTAAAATAGTGTGGATGTGAAAAGAAGGAAGAGCAACTGGTTTTGGCCATACTCTTGAAGTTTGGCCCTGACTATTCAATGTTTGTTTCGACCTTCCATGCCACAAAGTTGACGGATCGAGCTTGGAATATTCCTAAGCTTGTAGAGTTCATGGAATCCCTCGCACAAAAACAAAATAAACCTGTGATGATGGGCACCATCAAACCTTCCAAAGACCAAGCTTTGGTTGCTGGATATTCAAGGGTGGATTCAAAAGGCAAGATGAAAGCTAAGAAGCCATTTGAGCAAAAGAGAGACAAGAACAAGTCTCAAGAGGAGCCCCAAGGCTCGAAGAAGAACTTCCAGAAGAAGAAGAACAAAGGAGAAATGAGCAAGTGTGCATACTACAGTAAGGGCTATCATCCTAAAACCTCATGCATGAAGAAGCAAATTGACATGTTGACACAACTCCTGGAGAATAATAACATCTCCATTCCTGATTGCTCAAAGAAGAGGACAGAGAGAGAGTACATGCTTTGGTTGCTGGCACATCAAGCTCACCTAGCTTCATCATAGACTCTGGAACTTCAAGACATATGGTTTTGTGCAAGGAGGCATTATCCTCTCTTGACATGTCTAAAGGTCCACCAATAGTGCTGGGAGATGACTCTCTCACTGACAGTTTGGAAAAAGGAAGGATTGATATTGACCATGGTAAGTTCAGTAACGTATTGTATGTTCTAGGTCTTGCCTCTAACCTCTTGTCAGTGTATCAAATGACTCACACAGGGTCTCCAAAGAAGGTAATATTCTCACCTGATGATGTTGAGATCACAAAGATATCTAATTGTAAAGTAATTACAAAAGGAGTTGTAGACCACACTTCTAAGGTATACATGTTTTCACATTTCCTACCCTACTCGAACCCCTCTACTCTTATGATTCACGCTAATGAGGAAAGCAAGATTTGACATGAAATATTTGGCCATCTTAACTATAAGTATATTTCTTATCTAAGTGAAAAACAAATGGTCATAGGGTTACCAAAGATTAAGTTTTCCAAGGGAGTCTGTCAAGGTTGTATCCAAGGAAAACACCCAGAGCATAAATTTGAGAGAGCTAGTCATGAGAGAACCTCTGCACCTCTTGAGTTGATCCACAGTGATGTTGCTGGTCCCTTTCACCATATGTCAATGAGTCAAGCCAAATATGCATCTACCTTCATCAATGACTTTTCCAGGCATTGTTGGGATTACTTCCTGAAGCATAAGTCTAAAGTTTTTTGCCTCTTCAAAGTCTTTAAGGCCTTGGTTGAAAACCAGTCTGGGAGGAGACTCAAGATCCTCAAATATGAAAATGGTGGTGAGTATGTCAAGTATGAGTTCATTCAATATTGTGAATATGCAGGTATTCATATGCAACATTCAATCCCTTACACACAAAAACAAAATGGCGTTGCTGAGAGAAAGAACAAATCACTGAAGGAGATGGCAACCTGTATGATGGAGGCTAAGAATTTTCCACCAAAGTTTTGGGCCAACGTTATAAACCATGCATCCTATATCCAAAATAGGGTGTCTCATAAATAGCTTGATTGTATGACTCCATTCGAATCTTGGAGGGGGCACAAGCCAGATGTGACCCATTTCAGGATTTTTGGCTCAAAGGCTTGGGCTAGAATTCCAACAGAAAAGAGGAAGGCTTTGCAGCCCCAAAACCAAGAGTGTCTATTTGTTGGGTACTCTGAATATTCAAAAGGGTACAAGCTGATAAACTTGAGCACAAACAAAGCATTCATTGAAAGGAGTGTTCAGTTCCAAGAAGAGCCTTTAGCAGCAGTTGAAGGTGGAGAGTCTTCTTCACCACCAGAACCATTTAATGTAAGTGAAGAAACAAATGAGTTTGCTGATTCTGATATGTCTGATAATGATGATTTAATTGTAGATATTGACAATCTGACAAGACCAAAATGGGCAGCAAATACCATTCATGTAGCTAGGGAACTAGCTGGAAATCCTAGTGATCCTAGGAGGACTAGATCTTAGTTTGAGAGTTCCCTGTGTATGAAAGACCCTTTGTTTGAAGAGAAGTGCTATCAGATGGTTGAATCAGACCCACAGACATATGAATATGCAGCACATGATCCAATATGGCAAACATCCATGAAATAAGAATTCAACTCACTCCAGAAGAACAACACTTGGGAATTGGTTGATCTTCCCCCAGGGAGGAAGCTAGTTCAATGTAAGTGGGTTTTCAAGGCTAAGTTTTCTGCTGATGGTTCACCTTTGAAATATAAGGCTAGATTGGTATCCAAGGGATACTCATAGGTACATGGTATTGACTACAATGAAACCTTTGCACCAGTGGCAAAGATGGACTCCATCAGGCTAGACTTAGCCATTGCAGCTTCGAAGTAGTGGGAAGGACATCACATGGATGTGAAGTGTGCTTTCCTGAATGGAGATATCACTAAATATATTTCCATGCAGCAACCTCAAGGGTTTCTTACTAATCCATATTTTGTGTTCATGCTAAAGAAATCATTGTATGGGCTTAAGCAAGCACCCAAGGCTTGGTATGCAAAGATTGATGGCTTTCTGTTGTCATTGAGTTTTGTTCAATGCAAGTCTGATCCTATTGTTTATTTGAAGCTGATTCATGTATATTTGATTATTATTGTCTTGTATGTGGATGACCATCTTGTTACAAGAAGTTAAAAGAAAGAGATTGCCTCCTTGAAGGATGCAATGAACCATGCATTTTCTATGACTTATTTGGGGTTGTTGAGCCAATTCTTGGGTCTTGAAATTGCTCAATCCCAACATGGAATAAAATTACATCAGTCCAAGTATGATTTAGATTTGCTGAACAAGTTCAACATGAAATATTGCAAGGCAAGCAACACTCCCTTCCTTTCAGGAGTTAAGCTTGAAGAAGCAGGTTCTTCTCCTATGGTAAATAATACACTGTATAGGCAATTGATTGGGTGTTTGATTTACCTTACACACACTCGAATTGATATTTCTTATGCATTAATTGTGGCTTCAATATACATGGATCAGGATCATGATATCCGTTGGAGAGAATCCAAAAGGATCCTTAACTTTGTTCAGGGAACAAGAACTCATGGGATCTTCTATAAAGCTAAATTTGATCTTGATTTGATTGGGTTTACCGACATTGATTGGGCAGGTGACAACACAGATCGAAAGTCAACATCAGGATATGTGTCCATGCTTGCTGAAGGACCAATTAGCTGGTCAAGCAAGAAACGGAGTGCCATGGCACTCTCATCTACATAAGCAGAGTATAGAGGAGTTGTAAATGCAGCAACTCAATGTTTATGGTTGCAGGGGATACTTGTTGAGTGTCGCTTCGAATCATAGTTTTCAACTATTATCTATTGTGATAATCAGAGCACGATTTGAATCTACAATGATCCATTTTAGAGACAGAGAACCAAACACATTGAGATCCATATGCACTACATCAGACAGCTTGTGCATGATGGCACCATTCACCTACTCTTATGTGCATCTTCAGAACAAGTAGCAGACATATTCACCAAATTTTTTTGTGAGAAGACATTCAACAATCTCAAATCACTGCTAGGGATTGCTGATCATGTTGTGAAGCATGATTGATGACAAGATTTTCAAATTTTGTTTTACTGTCCATGTTTAAGGGAGGATTTTCCCACTAGGTTTCTGCCTCTTTCCTTGGTTAAATGGACATGCAGTATGTAAAGGGTGACTAAGCCTTGTTTCTAGGCCCTATATTTTTTTTTATTTACTCATAAAGTCAGGCTTAAGGGGGCGTGTTAGAATAATCAACCCATAGTTACCTACCTTAAACATTAATTAATCCATTTTTGTCTTATTTGCCTACTTTCCAATATTCCACTCTATGCAAGTTGTCTTCCACATGTCCTAGAAGTCAAAATTTCTAAAAATGAGTCATGGAGCACTTGGGAAACCTCCTGGAATCCATATTTAGCATATCTACTTTATTCCAGATCCTTCCTAGTGCATATCTTCTTTTTCTGCTAAGTTGTCTGCTTTATTGAGATTTATGGCAAAAAGGAAAGTAATACTAGGTGTAGTTGACTTGTTTTTTTTCCTAATCATCCTCCATTCTTTTCTCCTAATAAAAGATTGTATGAGTTGCATTTCCATCACTTATTAGCTTACCTAGTTGACTTTACCAATTCGTGATCCTCTAGGTAGATTTGGAAACTGCTTTATGCACCTATGGGGGATTTGACTAGATTTAGTAAGCCTACTTTTTGACTATTTCGAATGGCATCCTTATGCATTCAAATATCTCATGTAATTATATATTGCAGGATCCTACTAGTTCATAAGGTTGGCTATTGTACACTTATTCAATACAGATTAGTGTTATGCTCCAATTTTAGTCTCCTATGTGTGTAAATTTGCATGTTTGATTAGCAATTTTGTGAGTGAAATTGTTCTATCACTTGGGTTCAATTTCCAAAGAACCCCCCATTATGAGTCTTCGAATGGTGCCAAGAAGGAAAGTGTATTGGTGTTGTAACCTACCAAATCTTCTAAGTCTAAAAAGAAGCCACGGTGCAGGAGACATCACTGAAAAAAAAACACCTCAAGGAACAATATGCACAAGTGAGAAGGCAGAAGAAGGTGCGAAAAAAAATAAAAAAAATTGCAAAGGCTATTGCGCAAGTCATGCCTCCTCGAATGTCCCTTGCTTCGTGGCTTGGGATGAGCCACATGTGAGTGTTGGGGGTCTGTTGGCCTGGGTAAGGAGCACAAGGAAGAAGCTCGCGTGCAAGCAAAGAAGGTGCATCGTGTGCATGACAGAAACAAGGGAAGATCATGAAGGAAGCAAGCACCCAAATAGACACAATGGAGAGGAGTGCAATGAAAGAAAGGCAAGTGAAGGAGCGCGCAAGTGATAACGTCTAGAAAGTCATAGGTGCATAATCTAGATCATGGTCATTTAAGGTGGCATAAGCCTACAACTACACACGTATGAGGGGATATTTGTAAGTCAAGCTGATAGGGCCTCGTGTCAAGTTATAATCACAACAGTTCTAGCCTAATGGGCGGCTAATGGTGATAGTTAACCGACTATTTGTCTGCAATCGACCCTGTGTGGTCATGTAAAATAGTATAAATAAGAGGGATTCAATAGTTATAATCTTGGATTTTAGTTGCTTATTATTGATCGTAATTAGGATTTTAGATCAATTTTCCAAGTTTGTTGGTTTGTTCAGTGGTAATCGATAGTGAATAATTCCATCCATTAGAGGAAATTTCAACTCAAAATGGGCCTCCTAAAAAAAATTAATAAAATAATAGTTAAAATAATATAATATTATTTATTAATTTTGGAGGAAGAAAAGAAAAAAAATACTTTTTTGTTTGTATTCTCGACATATCTCCTCGTGTTTTTACTCAAATTTTGATCGGGAGAGCTCGTTGGATGCAGAATTAAATTCCGCATCGAATGATTACCCATTCGGCATACTTTTGACAGACCTCGCTACCCCAAAAACAAGAAATACCTAAAAAAAACGTGATGATGATGTATTTCTTATTTTTGGGGTAGAGGGGTCCGTCAAAAGTATGCTGAGTGGGTAATCGTTCGATGCAGAATTTAATTCTGCATCTAATGAGCACCCCCGATCAAAATTTGAGTAAAAGCACGGGGAGATATGTCGAGAATACAAACAAAAAAAGTAGTTTTTTTTATGATACCTATCCCCAAATTTATATTAAAAAAGTGTTTAAGACCTATATGGTATTTCAAACTTAAATCAATTTCATTGGCTAACACATGATGACATGGAATTTGAGTTAAAGTTAAAAGGCCCATTTTGAGTTGAAATTTCCTCTAATGTTTGATGTAATGTTGTAGAGATCAGAGGAAAGGAAGACTTAGGAGGACTCTGGTAGCGATAGGGGGGCTGTTGAGCTGCGTATCTGGCTGCTGTGTGCATAGACTGCTAGGAGTATAGGTAGCATAGAAGAGAAAACTAGAGAGCATGAGTATTATACCCAAATCCTGTCGCCACCATGTGATAAGACCCTTGACTTACATATTTTCCCTTAATTACAGCATTTGGAGTGGAAACCCATGTTGTTTGTCAATCTTACATAAAAATACTCAGCACTGCGCTTTTCCTATGAACCATGAGCGGTACCTTGTTCGCACAATGTATATCTTGTTTACCATAAGTGGTGCCACCACCTTTGGCCTTTGGTCCATAAGAGGTTCTAACCTAAATCGCTCTATCATAAGAGGAGAAAAGTGGTACCCTGGGTAAAATGGGAAAAAGAGAAGTTTCTCGAGGATTTTAGATCATAAGCCTCGTTTCCTCCATTATCCCTATAATTGTGGGTTAGTTGAGCTCAATATCCCCCATCATAGGATCTTAGAGGCCAACTCATCCACAAATATCTCAACCATTCCTATCCATTTAGCCTTATAAATACAAGTTCATGTCCATGGTTGAGGGGGAGAACCATAGAGGTATTGTTATGCTATTGGATTGACCACTTGGCCCAAGCCATTTGAGAGCATAGAGAGAAAAGTTGGAGCTTATGGGGATGAAGTGTTGTTTTCATGGAGATGCACGTCGACACTAAGGCTTAATTGGTTGTAAACTTCTCCATTCATCTTAATGCAAATATTATTTTCATCCCACATTACTGTTGTTTTGATTTTGCATGTAAATGTTGTTGGATTCCTTAGTCACTGACATGGACAAATAAATTATGTTCTGGTAGCTTTGATGTGTTTGCATGTTCGATCTGACTGCAGGTGCATAGGTTCACTATCGAAGTAGAATTCCAGGTGTTTATGACATCCAGGGAGGGTCTTCATCCTTTGTCGTTCACTCATTTGTTTTGGATCTGAACCATTCAGACCATAGGAACAACTCCTGTTTGTAGAAGGTGAAATATTCCTGCTTACAAATCTGGCGACTCTGCTGGGGAAGTTATATGTATTAGTTGACCTGATCTTCCTCAGTTCTTCAAATCTTGTCCAAATCCAAGCTCCTTCTCCAACTCTCTTCAGTCAGATATGCTATCTGATTCGGTGGATTTTTGTTTGAAACTTCCAAATCTGTCTAGATCTGAATTATTCCAACCTTTTATGCTCTTTTTTATTCTAAATCTATCTGTTTTTACCTTGATTTGGTATTTTTCTGAATTGATATGTCATTATCCTTTATGTTTTGGATTTATATAGGGAATCGTGCTTATGCAGTTGGTGAGAAGCGGTGCCACCGCCTGAGCCTAGTTAGTAGCATGCAGTGCCACCGCCTGAGTCCTGTTGGTGAGAAGCAGTGCTGGTCCAAAACCACTCTGTCAAGACCCCTGTAGCGCGGTGCCAGGAAGGCATCCTTCCAAGACCTTTTTTTTCCCATTTTTTGCAAAAAAAATGAGTTGATTTGCTTTCATCCCTGCAATGTCAAGCTTGTGTGTTATATTATGATGCTTGTGGTTTGAAATTTTATGGTTAAATATTGGTTTGATTGGAAAATTAAAAAGCCAGGTTAGGCTTATTGATTGTTCATTCACTTTTGTGCTTGTTGGTTGTGACTGTGAAAGGACTTCTTGTGTTTTGAAAATATTAGGGTGTTAGTAATATCTCTTTTCATCTCTGTTATATAGACTGAAAGAAAAACATTTGATTAGTGTATAGGTTTCATTTATTTTTTGCATAGACAACTTTTTTTTCCTCCTTTAAAAAAGAAAATTTTTGACTGAGATTAGGTTATCATTATCGAGCATTAGACATTGGATCTCTGATTGGCCTAACAAACTTTCAGGCACTTTATGTTCTTTTGTCTCTTATGCATTTAGTACTATCTCATCAAAATAAAAATATGGTAGTTTTAAGTTATATTTTCCTATGTTTTAAGAAAAATTGAAAAATAGAGTGCATGTGCATGTAGTGTGCTTCTTGTTTTTCTTTTAGGGAAAGAGACTCTTCCCCTTCTTATTGCTTTTAGAAAAGAGAAATCAGTTTGGAAAGTTCTGTTTGTCTTTGAATTTGTGTTTAAGATTGTTGTTTGGATATATTTTTTGGTTTTGAAACAAAATAAAATACTCTCTTTCCCTCCCATAGGTAGGCATACTGAACGGTAAAGTGAAATATTTGCACACGCATATTGCATGGTTTTACTTTTTCTGTCAAAACACTATGCATTCACCTAACTGTCCACTTTAGAATTAATGGTAGTTATAGATTAAAATTTACATAGAAATTGGAGTGATAGGTTTGTAGAAATTCAGGCCTGCAGTATATTAATTTCACTCACAGCAATTAACAATTGATCATGCAAATTATCAACAATGGAGACTGAATATGGAGCTGTAACACAAAATTATATTAACTGAGTGTACAATAGCCGACCCTGTAATAACATAGGATGCTGAATATATAGAATACATGAGCAAATCGAATGCATAAGGAAGCATCCAAATCTAGCATAAACCAGGCTTACCCAAAATAGGCAAATCCCCCATAGGTGTAAAAAGATGATCCCAAATCTATCAAGGACCCCATGAATTAGCAAGGACGCATGGGCAAGCTAAAGAGTGGTCAAATGGCAGCTCATACATGCTTTTGCATGGAGGAAAGAGTGGAGGATGAAAGGGGAATAAAACAGTTTCACCTCACCTAGTCTAGCTTTCCTTATGTGCTTTAAAAACTGGAAAAGAAGTCAACAAAGCAGAAAAAGCAGAAGGGCACCTAGGAGGCCAGGAATAAAGCATATTTGACTCCCAAGACTTTCCCAAGTGCTCCATGAGTCAATAATGGCAAGTTTGACCTCTATGGATAGGCAATTGACAACTTGCACATGGTGGGACTCATGGACTAGGCAAATAAGACAAAATAAATGAAATAATGTCTAAGTGGGTAAATAATATGGGTTGATTATTCTAACACCCCCCCTTAAGCCTGACTTTATGAGTAATAAATCAAAAATATAGGTCCTAGCAACAAGGCTTAGTCACGCTTTTACATACTGCAAGTCCATATGAACCAAGGAAAGAGGCAAAACCAACTTGGGAAAATCCTCCCTTAAACATGGACT
>LPNX011117558.1:250295-328288 GCA_001517045.1 Pseudotsuga menziesii
TGTTGATCCTCTGCAGACTGCTTCTTGTCTCTTCCTTTCTCAGGTGGCTTTTTAGCTTTCTTCTTGCTTTTTGAATCCACCTTCGAATCTCCAGCAACCAGAGCTTGGTCTTTGGAAGGTTTGATGGTGCCCATCATCACCAGCTTGTCTTGTTCCTGTGTGAGAGATTACATGAAATCTGCAAGGCTATGCATCTTCCAGGTTCGAGCTGTGAGTTTTGTGGCATAGAAGGTCGAAAAAAAGACTGAGTAATTAGGCCCTAGCTTCGAGAGGATGGACAATACAAGCTTCTCATCTTTCTTTTCAATACCACACTGTTTCAGCTGCAAAACTAGTGCTTTGAACTTGGAGAAATATAGCTGCAGGGATTCAAAATTACTGGGACTCAGGGAAATCAATTCATTTTCGATTTGGTGTCCCCTCATCTCATCTGTCTTTCTAAAGAGTTCAGAAAGTTTCTCCCATACTTGATCCGGTGAAGTCAATCCATCGAGATGGAAAAGGAGGTCTCGGGAAATACTGAGACATAGGAGGCCATAGGCCTCATCTCTCCGATTGTGCCATTTGATCTTCTCTGCAACAGCATTGGGCTCTGCTTTTGTAGCCATAGTCACCCTATAGAGGCATTTCACTCTCAACAAGATATCCATCTCTGCTTTCCATTCAAAATAGTTGAAGGGAGTGAGGATAGTTTTCTGTGAATCCATAGCTTTAGAAAATCTGTCCCGGCTGCGGTAGAAGGCTCCCAGTCTTGATGTCGAACCTGCAAAACAATTTTTGGAGGAGAGTAAAAACCTACAATGGCTCTGATACCATGTAGAAATTCATGCCTGCAGTAGATTAATTTCACTCACAGCAATTAACAATTGATCATGCAAATTATCAACAATGGAGACTGAATATGGAGCCGTAACACAAAATTATATTAACTGAGTGTACAATAGATGACCCTGTAATAACATAGGCTGCTGAATATATAGAATACATGAGCAAATCGAATGCATAAGGAAGCATCCAAATCTAGCATAAAGCAGGCTTACCCAAAATAGGCAAATCCCCCATAGGTGTAAAAAGCTGATCCCAAATCTATCAAGGACCCCACAAATTAGCAAGGGCGCATGGGAAAGCTAAAGAGTGGTCAAATGGCAGCTCATACATGCTTTTTCATGGAGGAAAGAGTGGAGGATGAAAGGGGAATAAAACAGGTTCACCTCACCTAGTCTAGCTTTCCTTATGTGCTTTAAAAACTGGAAAAGCAGTCAACAAAGCAGAAAAAGCAGAAGGGCGCCTAGGAGGCCAGGAATAAAGCAGATTTGATTTCCATGACTTTCCCAAGCACTCCATGAGTCAATAATGGCAAGTTTGACCTCTATGGATAGGCAATTGACAACTTGCACATGGTGGGACTCATTGACTAGGCAAATAAGACAAAATAAATGAAATAATGTCTAAGTGGGTAAATACTATGGGTTGATTATTCTAAAAAGGTTAGAGACGTGTTCAGGCGTCGTTAAGCATAGGAGCTGTCGTTATTTGTCTGCATTACATCCTGGGACTCGCGCGGTTCTTCCACGTACCATTGGTATATCGAATGTCCTTTCACATACCCTTGAGGTATATAGAAAGGTACTTCACGTACTCGATTGTATATCGGAAGTCCCCTTGTGTATGGTTACGCATTAGAGAGCACTACTACCGATTCGAGCTCCCACGTACCTTGAGTATATCGAGAGACCCCACTAGGATACCTTATCCACCTGAGAAAAGCTCTTTGGATATATTGCTTGGAGCCATACATTGAAAACAACATTTGGGGAGATTACTACACAAGTACCCTAGAGGTATATCGTGAGTGGCACCTTCTTGACAATCATGGTGAGAAACCTGACTATCTGAACCGCTCCTGTCATTTTAAGTGTGCTTGTTGGACCTATAGCCTGTGTAGGGAAATTTTTTGGTGTGTTTTCTATTTTTTCAGACCCTATGTTAGATAGGAACTATACAAAATGGATGAGTTAAGACAGTCTAGAAGAGTATGAGGCTTGCCACCCGATTTTATTCTTGGTTCAGGAGAAAATCCAATGGAAGCTATCGACCAAGGAGCTACTACCACCTCCCAAGTGGGAGATAATGTGGTTGCAGAAAGTGGAGGACCATATTATTCACACCTCCCTTGGTCCAAAAGCCTTCTCGGGAAAATACCTCGTCCCCCCGTAGAAGGTCATGTTGATGATACTACTCATCTAGATTATGGTCCCAATGCTCTATTTTGGGATACCTCTATAGGAAAAACCATTGCCTCATATGGCACCCATTTAAATCCTTCTAGAGAAGTTTCTCTGAGTGAAGAAGAATGTAGACAATACCATGTAGCCATTCTCTATGCACTGGAGATTGAAAGAAAAATAGATGACATATTGGGCACGCCACCAGTACGTTCCACAGTTGTTCCTATGGGATACCATTCACTTGCCAATTCTATGAGACCCATTGAACCAATTATAGATCACACAGTAACACCACACAACTTAGGTCAAAATACCAATCCTACCACCTCCCATGTTATGTATGTTCCCAATCTTCCAAGGTCTTCTGCACCTGGGACCCAACCTTCAATTCCTGTTTCGTCATTACCTTCTAGTGTCGGGGGGAAACCCCCAATATGACCTACGTTATTTGGCACCAGAATTGTACCTAGTCAAGGACAGACCTCTAATATAGAACCATCGATAGTTTATGTTCCTCACACCCATACTAATGTGGTTAATCCCCCATCCAGTTCAAGTCAGCCCTTGGGAGCACAACCTATAACCATTCAATCTTCTAGAGGTTATGGTTATCAAATACCTGTAGGGAACATTAATTATCCACCCAATCCTAGAGGAATACCTTACGTTGGAATTCCATACCCTAGTAATAATTTCACGCCATGGGGGTAGCCTAATTGGTCTTACATGCCAGCTATGAGGGGAATACCCATACATACTGCAGGAGGTGCCGAAGGACCGGCTCATGATCCTCCCCCTAAGGGGCCTAATGGTATGGGAGGTCCTGGTGGATTTCCTCCTTATGGTCCTAATGGTCTTGGTGGTCCTGGGGGGCCTAGTTGTCCCGGTGGTCCTGGAGGCTCTAGAGGTTTACCTCCTAATGGCCCTGGAGGGTTTGGTGGTCTGCCTCGTTGTTGTCCCGGTGGTCCCAATGGTCCTGGTGGTCCGGAAGGTCCTTGTGGTCCTACTCACGGAGGCCCTAGTGGTCCTAACGGTTTTGATCCTAGAAATCAACCCCCTATGGGTGAATTTTCCGTTAGTTCTTCGTCACAACAAGCTATCTATCAGTCCACTTACGGTCTTACTGGTAATTATATGCCATATCAATATTACCAGTATGTGCAACCTAACTGACAGTTACCTTTCCTAGCAACTTTGGACTTGCCTATTTTGTCCAAGTTGATTAATGACCCCATTTGACACAATCCCTCGTGGCCTGTCATTCTGGTAAAGTTACCATCAGGCATCCCGAAGTTCGATGGGAAGCAGGGAGATGATCTGAAAAATCATGTCATGACATTCCATTTGTGGTGTTCTTCAAAATCCCTCATGGATGATTCAGTTCAGTTACGACTCTTTCAGCAAACTTTGACCGATACAGCCGCGAAAAGGTTATTTGAACTCCCACAACATTCGTTTGTGTATTTTGGCTTGTTGGCAACCGTGTTTCTTACACACTTTTAGCTCCCTATCCATTATGAAATGGGTACTGATCTCTTAATTTCTCTATGATAGAACACCTCCACCCACATATCCGATCATATCCATGAGTGGAGAAGGTGAAGAAGGCTTATTAAGGCCCCTATTCCAGACCATTTATTAGCTGATTGGTTTACCAAATCTTTGTTGCCTCCAATTTCCCTAGATGTGGCTATGGGTAGTGCCATTACTGAAGAGTAGTCTATTAGTCGAGCCTAGTATCTTGACTTGGTCTATTCCAAGTCCTAAACTCTTTATGTCTTGATTCCTCGAGCTCCTCTCCCAAGCACCGATCCCACCAAGCCACCAAGAGAAGTACCTTTTGATGGGATTATTGGATCAATCCAGTCCCTGTCAGCAGTGAAACCGTCCAAGCAACCCCAGAATGCCACCCCTACTCCTTCGACTCCTAAGGTTTCAACCGAGGTCAATTCTATTCAAAGTACTCAGACCTCGGGCAATAATAAAAAGAAGGGTAAAAGTAAGAATAAAAAACCCAAAAACGAACAGGAGAATCCAAGACCAACCAACAATGATAATGATAAAGGGAAGAGAAAATCAAAATATCCATGTCTAATATGTGGAGGTGACCATTTCACAAAAGAGTGTCCCTGTCGGGACGAAATCTCCCAGTTTTTGAAGTCAAATCCCGCACCCGCAGTACTCACAGATCCTTTTCCCTCTCAACAACAACTGATAGACCACATGTCTAATCAGGGTAACTCTAGTTCATCAGAGGAAATTCATATGATGTCCTCAGATACCATTAATATGAAAACTCAAACTCAGAATTATGACAAACCCGTAGACAAGAAAAAAGATCATTCTTCTTTAGGAAAAGCTCCCTCTACTAGTTCTCCAAAATCCTTGTCTACTGTCCCCCTATCCATCGAGAATCCTACTCTCGACATGATTTTTCGTCCACTCAAGATTACTCTTTGAGAGGCTATATTTAACCCTAATTCCCGAGTTGCTCAATTTTATAATGTAGTTGAAGATCTCACTCAGGCACCTTGTGCAATGTCTACCTTAGAAGTACTCCAAAGTTGTCCTACACAACGCAAAAACTTGTTAACAACACTATGAGATTTAGACCCGTATAATACTAATTTGATTCATTTCAATGTTGAGAACTATAAGTATAGGTTACCTCATAAACTTGATTTTTAGATCATTACGAAAGTAGTTGGAAATAAAAATTTTCAAATGGTACTAGATGAAGGTGCTTCAACCTCAGTTTTGTCTCTGTCTTGTTGGAAAGCTCTCGGCTCTCCCGAGCTTGTAACATCACCTATGACTCTGACGGCCTTTGATGGAGAAGGTTTTCAACCCCATGGTCTCATATCAGCTCTCGTAGTCGAGCTTGGGGGAAAAACCATTTCTATTCAAGTAGAAGTGGTAGATGCTCTGTTAGACTACAACCTCCTTCTAGGAATAAATTGGTTCTATTCCATGACTGATGTCGCTTCAATAGTATTCCAAACAGTCCAATTTCTTCATCTAGGGAGAAATATTACCATTGACTAGCTTGATTTTTGCATGCAGGATGTTACTACTGCTATAGCTAATAACATCCCCATGTTAGGCCAATCCCCTCCTCCTTACCAGTCGATTGGGGTAGGCATGTTGAAGGATTCATCCCTTATGGGGATTTTTCCATCCACTCCTCCTAACATGGATTCCGCGATAGTCCATATTATCACCTCATTTGATTGTGAGCCTAACGGTAAACAAGTTGTTGAGTCCACCTCGTGGAGTTCACACGAAGCAATGTATGACACCATTCAAAACTTTTTCGATGATCACACTGATGACCTTCATCTAATGGCTTCAGATCCTTACCATTTACCTTACTGGTTAGAACCTTCTCTTCCTGTTCTAGATTACCTCTCGGAGACTTTTCCTTCTGATGAGTCTATTCTCGATATCATGAGTATGGATGAGTCCATTTGGGAGGATCACCATCATAGATCCATGTTCCTCCCCAACACCAGTTTCGTTAACCATGATTACACATCCCTGTTTCCTACTAATATTGTCAACATACCCCAAAGTCCCATATTGTTGCAAGACAAAGATTCTGAAGGAAACCTCTGCAACATTACTCAGACTTATTCAATTGACATATCAGCTAAGCCTGGTACCATCGAGCATGTTCATGTTGGGCAGAACTGCTCAGTAGGTGAATCTAAAGCATACAAGGAACTTTTCAAATAATTCCATGATATTTTTGCTTGGTCTTATGAAGAGATGTTTGGGATTGACCCGTCCATTGTGGTCCATGAGATTAAAACCTATCCCACGGCCAAACCTGTCAGGAAAAAACTAAGGCAAGTCCATCCACGGAAGGCCGCAGCTATTAAAGCTGAAATAGAGAAACTTCTCAAAGCTGGGTTTATTTATCCCATACCCCTAATGGAATGGGTATCGAACATTGTCCCTGTTAATAAAAAGCAGGGCACCATTAGAGTCTGTATTGAATTTAGGGATTTGAATAAAGCTTGTCCCAATGACAACTTTCCTACTCTCCACGTCGATCAGATTATCGACAACTGTGTTGCAAGTGTCATCTTTTCATTTATGGATGGATTCTCTGGATATATTCAGATTGATATATTACCCACTAATCAGCACAATACGACATTCATTTTCCCATGGGGAACCTTTGCATATAAGAAGTTACATTTTGGCTTGAAAAATGTTGAAGCTACGTTCCAACGTGCGATGTCGTATGCATTTCACGATATTAAACATATTGTTGAATTGTACCTTGACGACCTCCCTATTCATTCACAGCGATGGGAGGACCACCTCGATCATCTTAGAGACATATTCCTAAGATGTTGTCATTATAATATACGGCTCAATCCACATAAATGTGTTTTTTGCGATGAAACGGGTCGTTTGCTAGGTTTTTTGGTCTCTAAAGATGGCATCCGGATTGATCCTCTGAAAATTGCTGCCATTTTGGCTCTACTAGCCCCAACTAATCTCCTTGAACTCCAAATTTTGCAAGGGAAGGAAAAATTCCTCTGCCGTTTCATATGCAATTTCGTAGAGAAAACACATGGTTATATGCGTCTCCTTAAAAAGGACACTCCATTCTTTTTGGATGATAAATCCCAATGCGTCTTTGATAATCTTAAACACGCTCTGACTCATTCACCCGTGATACATCCCCCAGATTATTCAAAGGAATTTCTCATGTATATTGCTGCCTCTGCTACTACCATCGCTATGGTTTTGGTGCAAGAAAATACCAATTGTTAGGAGCACGTGATTTACTACACTAGTAAGAATCTCATGGATTCTAAAACTTGATATTCACACATGGAGAAGGTAGCATTGGCCACGGTCATTGCTGTACAAAAATTTTGTCACTACATTTTGCTCCACACAACCACTGTATTGGAAGACCAGAACCCTATGTATTACATCCTGACTCATCAGGTGCTTGGGGACAAGTACTCTCGATGGATAGTCATACTACTAGAGTTCGATCTGGAATTTTTGAAAGCCACATCAAAGAAATCCTTGGTCTTTTCCAAGCTCATGTGTGATCTTCCCTGTGTTGCAATGGAATCTGAGTCTAGTGAATCATTTCTCGATGAATTTCTATTCCTGATCAGCACTACCAATCCATGGTATGGATATTTTCTTGTTTATCTCAGAACACAACTATTTCAGCCGCATTTATCCCATGACGATTTCCACTGTATCCCTCACCACATGAAGTACTACCTCATCTTGAATGATACCTTGTATAGACATGTGATTGATTCTATTCTCCGGCAATGCCTCACCTATGAGGAGGCTGAACACGTGTTGAATGATGGCCACTCTGGAGCATGTGGTAGTCATTTATCTAGGATGGCTACAGCCCAAAAAATCCTTCACGCTGGCTATTTCTAGCCTTCCATCTTCAAAGACTGTCACGAGGATGTTAAGAAATGCCCACCTTGTCAACACTTTTATCCCAAAAATTGCACACATCCTGCTCCGCTACACCCTGTCATTGCCATTGGCCCATTTTCCAAATGGGGGATTGACTTTATGGACTATAAGCCTACCTTAGTTGGGAGGCATGGTTACATCATCATATTCGTTGACTATTTTACAAAATGGGCTGAGGCCATGCCTACATATGAAGAAGATGGTAAGAATACCGATCTTTTCTTATTCAATCATATCATAGCTAGATTTGGAGTCCCATAGTCCATCGTTACTGATCACGGATCACATTTTCATAATCAAATGATGAAGTTACTAAGTGCCAAGCTAGGTTTTCTCCATGAAAACTCTACGCTATATTATCCACAAGCTAATGGTCAGGTAGAGGCCATTAACAAAGTTTTAAAAACTATTCTTCGTTGGATGGTTGGAGATCATAAATCCAACTGGAACCACATTCTTTTCTATGCTCTTTGGGATTATAGGACTTCGGTGAAAACAACCACTGATTTCAAACCATTCCAGCTTGTCTATGGACTTGAAGTTGTCTTACCGATTCAATATCATATTCCATCTTTACAACTTTCCATCAAACTTCTCCTAGACACTTCCACAGAGGAAGAATTATTTTTGTACTTAAATAACCTTGACGAGACTCGGAGAGATGCTACCTTGGCTAATGAGGAACATAAGAAATGCGTCAAGGTGCAGTGTGATAAATCCGTCCAACCTTGTGCCTTTAATGAGGGTGACCAAGTTTTGACTTACGACCAAAGATATGAAAAACTAGGGAAGGGTAAGTTTGAGTCCATGTGGTACGAACCTTTCATCATTTCTAAAGTTTTAGAGAAAGGAGCCTACGATCTCATTGACTACGATGGAATCCCTTTGGGGAAACCTCACAATGTGTTGTAACTGAACAGGTACTATGCCTAGGTCTTTCTAGGATGGTATCTTGTATATATGTATATTGCTTCACTTTCAGTGTGCTTTTAGTATTTTCAAGATGGTTTTGAGTTTAGTGTCGGCATCTGTTTATATCATGTTTTGTTCATGCAGAGCAGATGGCTTTCTACAACTTTGCTCATGGTGCTTGCCACCACACCTTGAATCTCACCTCAGCTGCTTGGGTCCTCTATTCCCCAGCTGAAGATTTGGTCAGTTCAAGAGCATTTTGTATTGGTCCCACTACCAATAACATCGCCAAGTATTAAGCAATTATCGGTCTTTTTACTGAAGCCGCCTCCCAAGATGTTCGCAATCTGGTAGTCTTGATGGACTCACAACTTGTGGTTTGTCATCTAAACCATTTCTACACCATTAGAAACCATATGCTTCTCCACCTCTTCTAGAGAGTATGCTCGCTAGAAAGATCATTTGAAACCATCACTTATAGGCATATCCCTAGGGAACATAATGTAGTTGCTGACTCATTAGCTAATTACATCTTAGATTGGCATATTGCCCATTCATGAGGTTAAAATCAAACATGGTCCATTGTAAATAAACATTTAAAGACGCATAGAACTCATGTAAAATACATTCACATTTGAGACATATAAACACCAGGAATAAGTCTGTATATATATATATATGAAGAAGTTTACAAAAATAGGTCCTGAGACCTCATCTGAAGCACATAGGCTTTCAGGAAAAAATCACCATACAAAATCCAGAAGCTGTCAGCTTTCAATAGATATCTCATACACACAATATCTAGTGATGCTTGTGGTATCACATCACCACCCGGGCTACTCTATGTAGCATCCTACTAAATCGACCCGATACTCCTATTGTGGGTCTCTGATACCTCAAAGGGAGGTCATCAATGGAAGCGCCAGGGATATCCAAGGTCAACCTCTCTAGATTTTCCTCTAACTCCCTGGTGATATCATCGCCCTATAGTACAAAGTGGGCTCCAGCTCATCTATCCAATGGGGAAGCTCCCCCAGGTCGTGCTGCTCCAACATATGCATGAAAATATCCAGGTCTCGTTACTTAATATAAAAAATATAAAACATAAAAAAAATGAAAACATTTCATCCATTTTAGGGTTTCTTGCTTCTTACCGATGTCACCCCATTGTCCACCAGGTGGGAGCGGTAGGTCAAGATCTCCACTGAAGTATGTGCCCGCGTAAGCATAATACTCCACCATGAGGATCTGATCTCAGAGCCATCTAAAGAACGAGTTACCGAACTTCATCTTCCCCCCTCTTTCTCTTGTATGAGCCATAATATGGACCCACCTCAGCATACGGGGGTCTTGCGCTCTTATCTCTGTGAATACCACCTGAGGTCTCATCTGTGGTACCCATTTGAAGAAGAAGCAAGCTAAAATGGAACCAAAGCTAAACTGCTTTAGTTCTCCCTACTGACACTTAGTCAGCTAATGTTTGAATACCGGAAGCATGGATTCTGCCCAGTTGAATACCATAGGTGCCATGGTCTCTATGGAATATAACATGTGTCCCCTAGAAGCTTGGTGCACACCCTAACTCCCGGCCACTCTTTGCATAGTAAATAGGACAATCTGTAGAGTCTCGTCCATCACTGCTCTGATGGGGATTTTCTTCCTCGATGTCCCCATCCCTATGATACAATGACGGTCTATCAACTCTCGTGTGGTAATATCTCCTCCCCAGGAACCTGTCAGCAAGATAGGGGCACCCCATCTAGAGAGACCAGTCAAGAAGTAGATGTCCTCTACCTCCACTGTCATAATATGGGCCCCAACCTCAAAGTTTTGTTGCTCCGGATTCCACATCCGAAATATGTGCTCTAGAAACCGGTCATGTGATACCATGCTTGGGGTCCAGAAGAATTTCAGGATCCTATAGTCTCCTAATGCAGCTATACAACTCGTATTCCTTTTAGCGAAAGCGTCATCATTGTCATGTTGTCTTTCTTTCCATATCACCATGATTAATCGGCAAAGACCTACCAAAAACAATCATAGCACATATTAGAATCATCCTTAATCATTTAAATTCAAAAGAATGATTTATTTTTGCTTGTGCTATCATTTTTAAATCTCCATGGCTAGCACCTCCTGTGTGTCATTGGAGACAGGCAGTGGCACCGCCTGTCAGCTTTGTTTTAGCCATGGTTCTAGTGAGGTACTGTGTATTCCGTAATGGGTATGCATGGTTCCCATTTCCATGGTTTTAGGGCTTGCGATACAAGCCCAAAACCCCATAAAAACTCAAAATAAAGACTATGAAAATAAAGAGTAAGGTTTTAACTATTACCTAGAACTGACGGTGCTCAAATTTGACAGTGGGAACTCCCAGTATCAACAGTTGAAGATTTGACTAGGAAAGTGTCCCAAATGCTCTCCACTATGGGTAAATAGTAAAATGATTTTATTTTTTACTATTTACATGACTTATATATGCATTTTTTGGGTTTGACATGATATAGTTTTGATTTAAAATCACTATTTACTCGAAACTTATCAGTCATAATCCCTTGATGTTAGTTATGAGTTCATTTAACACTTGTTGTTTGAGTCGATTGTAGGATAGAAGAACCATAGCAAAAAATATTTGGGAGTTTGTTTATGACTTTTCTGTACTTCCATAAAATGAAAAAAGTCGATGAACATTTGTTATGACACTTTGGTCATGCTCCTTAAACCCAGTATCAAAGGTCCGAGTCCATTTCCGATTCTTTCTAGGCTCGTAAAAACTGACATTGTGTAAAGAAACCTCATGGAGTCCTATTTAAACTCTTTTTGGGCTCCCTAAATATGAAAATATTGTCGAGCGATATTATCTTCTCCACACTCGTTAAAGCATTCTAAGAGTCCTCTTTCCTACGTTAGGTTATCTCTTTTTCGGTTCGGATAAACTATTTACACAAAAGGAACACTCCAGCCAATCATGTCTGGAAGAGTTCTCTAAGGTATGATTTTACACTTTTTCGGGCCTTAGGGACTAAATCATATGGAAAAGGACCCCTTTGGATTCTTCTTCCATAATCGTTGAAACTCTCTAAACATGAATGATACCGAGTTTTCTTTCATTGGACTCGTTAAATTAAAAATTGAGAGACCCATTTTGGGAATGAACCCCTCCTCTCTCAGGTTCATAAAACATATGAGTTTGGATTTGTCTTCGGACACGCTATGCCGAGTGTTTGTTACCCTCTTTAAACTTGTAAAACCAAAAAGAGGAACTCATCGATCATGATGGGGGGAATGGGAAGGGAATCATTTTGCAAATAAATGGCAGTAGTTTGTCATTACCTTTGAACATGGCACTTATCTGCATATCATTTCAGTCAATTGGGTATTCAGTTGATATTCGTGATGATCCACTTTCATGAGTCATGTCACTCCTTTGAGTATTTGAAAAGAATGCATTGTGCACTGTCACATCGTGAGCTTGTCCCATTCATTCATGCTTCCAAGTCTTTTGTCGTGCTGCCCAATGTTCAAAGGGAAATTGAAGAATTTTACCTCTGCATTCAAAATAGTCTCTGTGTCAATACTTTTGAGTCAGTCCTATGGTTCCTACATTCACATCATTCCAGAACTATGTTCCGAGTTTTGTGTCATCGATGTGGGACTCATCATGGCCCTCCTTCGACGAGACGTTTCCCATCGACATCAGCTCATCATCCAGGAACTAGTCTTATAAACAAAAACTTAGTACCTTGAGATCTGTATGCCTTAATGACAGATTCTCTCGCTCTCGACATAGGTTCACATCATTTTCCTTTGATCGATAGAATCGACTGGGTGTTCGACATCAGGATATCTATTCACACTTAGTAGATTCTACTAGGGTACCTTGGGAGTCATTGACATCAATGGTGATCTCCCTCACACTTGTTAATGGTTCACATCATTGGCCGGTAATCAAGTGGTTTCTACCATGTCTGACTTCAGATCATTGTAATCACATGGATAGAATCATACTTTGTCAAAGACGAGACGAAGACCTTGGCTATGTGTTTAAAGCACTCATTGCTTTTCCCCAGGTTGCTATGGAGTTTTGTATATTTAGCATGGATCCACATTTGTATGGTCGTAGCTATGCTCAAATTTGTGTCTATATGACATAGATCTACATTGTATGTCTAGTACCTATGTCCAGTCCTCTATCACATGGATCTACATTGTATTCTAGTAGCCATGCTTGTTTATTCCTCCCATGGATCTGCCCTGTATAGGTTTACAGCCATGAGTTGGTTACTTGTGTCTATGAGTCAAAAACATTGATGTACTGCAGATGCCTACTTGACAACATGCTCTGATCAAGCTGACATTTTCACCTCGAAGTGACAACTTGTTCTCTCAAATATCTCATTTATCGTATCCCTCTAAGAATCATGCTTTGGGGGGAATCCTGTTATACCCAAATCCTATCACCACCATATGATAAGACCCTTGAATTACATATTTTCCCTTAATCCCAGCATCTAGAGTGAAAACCCATGTTGTTTGTTAATATTACATAAAAATACTCAGCACCGCACGTTCCCTGTTAACCATGAGCGGTACCTTGTTCGCACCGCCTATATCTTGTTTACTATAAGTGGTGCCACCTCCTTTGGTCTATGGTCCATAAGCGGTTCTAACCTAAACCTCTCTGTCATAAGAGGAGAAAAGTGGTACCCTCGGTAAAATGGGAAAAAGAAAAGTTTCTCGAGTCTTATAGATCATGAGCCTTGTGTCCTCCCTTATCCCTATCATTGTGGGTTAGTTGAGCTTGAGATCCCCCATCATAGGATCTTAGAGGCCACCTAATCCACAAATATCTCAACCATTCTTATCCATTGAGCCTTATAAATACAAGCTCATGTCCATGGTTGAGGGATAGAACGATAGAGATATTGTTATGTTGTTGGATTGACCACTTGGCCCATGCCATTTGAGAGCATAGAGAGCAAAGTTGGAGCTTATGGGGATGAAGTGTTGGTTTCATGGAGATGCACGTCAATGCTAAGGCTTAATTGGTTGTAAACTTCTCCATTCATCTTAATGCAAAGCTGATTTCCATCCCACATTACTGTTGTTTTGATTTCACATGTAAGTGTTGTTGGATTCCTTAGTCACTGAAATGGATAAATAGATTATGTTCTCATAGCTTTGATGTGTTTGCATGTTTGATCTGATTGTAGGTGCACAGGTTCACTATCAAAGCAGCATTCCAGGTGTCTACGACATCCAATGAGGGTATTTATCCTTTGTCATTCTCTCATTTGTTCTGGATCTGAACCATCAGACCAGAGGAACAACTTTTGTCCATAGAAGGTGAAATATTCCTGCTTACAATGAGAACCATAACTATGAGTCGTAGAGACATATCTTAAGATTAGTCTGCAGCCCACAGACTGCAAGGTTCTATATCCTTTTCTCATGCCAGATGAAGAGCACCTTGGTGGTTTTTCCCAGATGGGTTTCCATGTTATCTATTGTGTTTGAATGGATGATTGATGTGGTGAATGTTTATGTGAATGGTTGTTATTTTCTTTCTGTATAATGCTAAATGTTGCTTAAATATCCAATGTTATTTTGCAATTAGTAGATGAATGTTGCAAAGGTGTCATTAAAATGTACATGTATATATCATCCTGTGCAATTTTGTCTTGAGTTACAACTTGAGTCGTAGGTCTGTTGGTATGAGTCATGTTTTCCGCACAGGTTGTGCCAGTTGTGACGTGGAAAGCAAGGACAAGTTGTGCATGATGACATGTATTTGTACTCGGTTGTGCACGATGGACTCCTTTTTCCATCCCTTCAGTTTCCTTCATTGAGCCCTTTGGCTGTGATCCAAGGGACTATAATCCCTCGACAATCGTGGAAAGATGGTTCCGGTGGTTACCCATCGAATAGATATCTCGGGTGAGACTACGCCTTCTTCACAGGTGTTGCTGATGGGGCTTGCTCTATAGGGATGGTATCTTGGGTATTTGTTGGGTTCACTGGCTATGCAGAACCTGGCTTGCGTGAGTTAGGAAAAGTGGCCAACAATAGATCAAATAGAACTGTTTCAGGAAGTAGTAGGAAAGGGGGTGGAAGGAATTTTGGTAGTGGGGGAAGTTAGCATTATTGACACTATTAGTGTTCTATCAAATATTTTTTTAATAGAGTAGGACAATTATATGTTTATAACAAGCCCTATTAGTGTTCTGTCAAATATGTTTTTAACATACCAAGACAATGGTAGGTTTAGAACCCCCTTTGTGAGAGGTGATTAACAACAAAGAGAGAGTCTAAAAGGTCATTAGAGAGTGAAAGAAATATTAATAATGATGAGACAGTGTTTTGAATTTTTCTTCTTATCTTAAAGAAATTAGGATACAATCACGAGATAGATGCATTATTTCGGAGCAGACCATGAGTGAAAAGAATTTTGGTCAGAAAAGGAAAAGCATGGAAAAATAAATTAGAGGTTCTCTATTAGTGCCTGAAAGTGAGTTCCTAGATCATAGAAAATCAGTCACAGATAACATTGTCATCATTTTTGAATCTTTTAAACATGGAAACACTGAACAGAGCATTGGGGTTCCAAACTGTAAAAAAAAATTGAAGGGTGATATGCTCAGGAAGCTATGTCTGCATGTGTTGCAGAGGCTGCAACTGATTTAGTGGATCTAGTGGCAATTGGTGTGACTAGACAAGATGATGCATACAATATTTCTGCAGACAAAAAATCTTATACTAAATGCTTTGATAATGACAAGAAGTCAGTTAAGGGAATTGAGGAATGTGTCAAAGTAGACACATTGATCCAAAAAGAAGCAACCAAAACAGGAGGTAGTAAGAAACCTGTGGTGTCTTTAGATTCATATCAATCCTTGATAAGGTTTTCTTCAGAACCTACTAAATGGGTAGAGGAGAAGCAAATGGATCGATGGTTTGAAGATTCAATGTCCTCTAAGCATATGGATATATGGAATATTAGAGATAAGGATGAGAGGAGTGCACATGCTAAAATTTCTGCTGAATCATTGGCTGATCCAAAAATGGAAGAACAAAAGCTACAGAGCGTGACTGCACTAGTGTTTCCTTCTCCAAAGAAGCAAGATGTTTCAAATTTAGCTTAAAGGAAATTCAATTCAATAAGAACACCTCCTATCAAGGCTTATGTTGCACAAAAGGTTAAGGCTGAGCAATATGAATACAAGTCAAAGGGCATCAGGGTGAATAAATCTTGTGTGACACCAACAAAGAAAAATAGTAGAGGAGTTAAGAAAGATCATGGGAAGTTTGGCTCGGAGAAGTTTAACAAAGGGAAAGTAGCTAAGCAGTTGTCTGTTCGCAAGCATGAGAAAGTTTCCCCTATAAAATATGGCGCTGAACCTTCATCAAAAAAGGTGACAAGTTCATTAAAATTTAAGGTGAAGATAAATGATACTGCAGCAATGAAATTGGATGGCGTGTCACTATCTACAGAGTTGCATTTAGAAAAGGAAAACAAGCTTAGACAAGTGTAAGTCTTATATTAGTTGTGTGACCATCCACATGAAATAGTATTACAGTGACATTCTTAAGAAAATGGATTCTCAACAATCCAAGCCTAAAATTTAATTCACTTATTTATTCAACAAAGTACGGAGATCACATACCTTGGATATTGTGGAACATATGTCCATGCATACTGAACATAGTCCTTGAAAGTCTTCCTGCATGCTGAGACAATATATTGAATAATGTGCATATGCAACCACCAGCTTTCTGCCTTACTAATAACTACACCTCCAGGACATATCCAGATGTATCATATCCAAAAATAAATCTAAAAATTGGAATACGTATTCTCATCCATATCCTATTTTTGTTCAGGTAACTACACCTCAAAACCTACATAAGTTCCATATGGTAAACAAGTAATATATGACATAAAAGGAAAAATAACACTAATTCTTAGATCAGGGACATGAGAATTAGATGTGTCATTAAAGGAAAAGAGAATTAAAAATTAATCTTCCTATACTTTTCAAGAAAACCAATACTTTTCAATAAAACCAAACAAGGATAAACAGGAAAGCCAAATAACAAAAACAGTAAAAACCAAGCATGGAATATGCCATGTACATGTCTCCAAAGTACTTGATGTTGAAGTTTAAGGGTTAGAGGAGTTTTTAATTTAAGTATTAAACTTTAATGCATGAACATATAAAATCATATTCAAAACAATACTGCTATAATAAAATTTGAACTAAAATAAACAAACATAATGTTCATCTCTTTCAAATTAACACTACATTAGTCACTGCGTTAAAGTTGGTCCCCAAGAATCATCAAATGGCATGTACAGTAGCAACAAGATAAAATAACGTAGAGTCCACAGAAGTCTAAATGCATAATTTTCATCTCGTTCAATGTTAACACTATCGAAAGTCCACATTTAGGAGTTTTTAAGTTGAACGAGATGAAAGCTATGCTTTAAACGTATCTCATATGTGTCTTGTCTCACTCTTGTACATTATTTTATAAAATTATACATTACAATTGTATCACAAATAAAACAAGAGGAAGGTAATACTCTAGATTCTATTGTTAAAGGGTTAAGAAATATAAAAATTTGGAAAACAAAGAATACCTGGTGAGATTAATGCATGAACATATAAAATCAGATTCAAAAAAATACTGCTATAATAAAATTTGAACTTTAATAAACAAACATAATTTTCATCTCTTTCAACTTAATGCTCCATTATTCACTGTGTTAAAGTTGGTCCTCGAGAATCATCAAATGCCATGTACAGTAACAACATGATAAAATAATGTACAATGGATATCAACAATAAATAATCATAACCAATATTTGAATCAACCATATACTCATATTTTTTAGATTTGATCTTGTCGCCAAAGGGACAAGTCAATCTAGACAAAAAATTTATGTACCTTGAGAGAGATCCGGAGAGGGTTAAAGAATAATAATACTAAAAACATATTGACCCATACTTCTTAGTCAACAGGCACATTCATACCCAGTACAGTCATGGTGGGTAAGGATGCAGTCACATACTGCAGAGACACACAGTCATACTTTGCACAGTCATGCTTGAAAAAACAAAGTCGACACATAAAGTGAAACTCACTGTCACGTTGAGGAATACCTCAAAATCCACACAAGAAAACAAGCTCATGGTCACGTCATGGTCACACTAGGGAAGGACCCACAGTCCACCCAAGAAAATAGATCATGGTCATGCTGGAGAAGGACACACAGTCCACCGAGAAAATAGATAATGGTCAATTTGGGGAAGTACCCATAGTCCAATCAAGAAAACAGATCACAGTCATGTTGGTGGAGCACCCACAGTCCACCAAGAAATAGATCATGGTCACGCTGGTGAAGGAACCACATTCCACCCAATAAAATAGATCACAATCATGCTGCAGAAGGACCTCTCAAGGTATCACTAAGGCATAGGTTTTTTAGTCATGTTGAAGGACCCACAGTCCACCAAGAAAGTGCAAAGAAACAAATCACAGTCACGCTAGTGAAGGACCCACGGTCCACCAAGAAACAGACTCACCTTTACACTGTGGAAGAACCCACAATCAACCCAAGAAATAGGCCACGATCAAACTAGGGGAGGACCCACAATACAACAGAATCATGGTCATGCTGGTGCAAAGTGACCATGTGGAAGGTGTAACAAGGAAGGCTCAGTCACGGGGGTGATGCAACAAGATATCACATGGAGAATTACCAAAGATAGTGCAAAGATCACACAAAGGGAGAGAGATTAGTCACGCTCCTTAAGATAAGGTATCAAAACATTAATAAACATCACCTATGGACAAAGTAAGATAAAGGATCATGATTCAACCAAGGGGGCCATAACAAAACAAACAACAAACCAAAAAGGTCAATGCGAACCATATAAGGTGGACATGCAACTCCTTTATAGGACCAACAAGACCAATAATATTTTCTCTCCCAAGGTACACTGTTTTATATATTTTTGTCATCACTATATAAGATCCATTGGTTATATAAAGTAGAGCCACTCCATATCCACTCCATACCACAACAGGTGCACAACAATGAGTTTTATAAAAAGAAATTTCCACACCATAGCCATCTTTTGAATCAACAAAAATCACAATTTCCTAATGAGTTAATATGCACTCCACACAAACATGACAAAATTAAAGAACATGATATGCCATGAAACAAAACATTTAGAAAACCCATTTCAAGAAACACACATTAAGTAATATTACATTTAAGTATTGAAGTAGGAAAATAAAGTATATGAAAACTCTAACATGGGCATGGGCACCAAAATTTGACAAACAAAAACTTGTTTCATCCTTTTAATAGTAATATCAAACATAATTGTTGAACTAGCCAACAGTCCAATAATGCTCAAGAACCATGCTTCAAGAACGCATAGAGAAATATTTGAGAATCGATAACTTCACATAGAGTTATCCCAACCGTTTGGGATCTGAACCATTCACCACCCATGAAGATAAGAGAAATTAAAATGAGTATAAAATGAGTATGAAATTTATACAAATGAATCAACAATAATACAAAAAATAATACTTTATAAATAAGTTATAAGATAGCAGTACAAAACATAAGATAAATTAAAATGGTTTGCAAACTTCACCCTATTTAAATTTTTAATGAAATCCTCAAAAATTCTATGGTCAATTTCTTGTAACTTGTATGTGTCTTTCTTGATATTATATGATAGGTTTTCCATTTCTATAACATATTCAAGTTATATGAATAGAGGATCTATTGAATCATACTTGTACATGTGTTTCCCTTCTATTCTATTGTACCAACAACATTGAAACTCAACACCTTCAGGCCTATCCAAAAGATCAATGTCATTATGGTAATCACACACCCTATTACCATCCTTCATTCTTATTCTTTGAACTCTTCCAATGTAACAAGTCCCAGAAGAAACATCATGCTTTGTACTTTGAGGTACACCTTTTCTTATAGGACGTTTAGATACAGCTATAGACTCATTCTCAAACAACACCGCACAATCTGATCCAATTCCAAAACCAATTGCAACACCATTTTTGGGGGCCCTCTCATCTCTCCTGAAGTATACTCCATTCCTCACTTTATTCAATCTATCTTTCGATAATGTCGGGTTTCCATTCAATTGAATAACCGAACAAGATTTGTACATGTCCTTTCCATTGATCTCCACCACTAATTTGGTGGTTATGTTTACATTTTCATCAACGAAATCTAAAATTCCATCCAACTTGTGCCTCCACTCACTTTCCATCGTTTTCAATTCACTATCATTGAGTACCATAAAAGACAAAGATTGGAATATGGATGTGGAATGACCCAGTGGAGAATTATCAACTACTACATCCACATCTTCAAATGTTGGAACATTGTGATCCTCTATCCATGGGTTAAACCGCCAAGAATATTATGTGTGTCTCTTTGGTTACATGCCAATACCTTGTAAAATTACCTATGCATCCTCCAATCCTATCTTGAGATCTTCTATAATTTTATTATCTGTTGAAATTGAATCATATTGTGACAAGACATCACCTTCCTCTATTGTTTGTTGATGCAATTTATTCCAGATACTCATTTGTTTCTTATGAGATTTATTGAAACGAAGCCGTTGGGGATTCGATTCTTCTTTGGAAACTCCATTAAGGTTTCCAATAGCATGAATTAAGTGAGCAAAATCATATTCCCTCTCTACTCCAACCATGCCACCAACATTGTTAAAGAATTTCTCACATACATCTGACCCAGTCAGGTGCAATGCACATGGTAATTTAGAGTATTGATCACGAAATAATCTCATCAACAAAACCGCAAAGTGGAAAGAAATTTTCAAATCTTGATATTCCTATCTGCTAATGAAATTAATGTTGACATTAGTATTTTCCTATTCTCTGACCCAACACAGCCATAAGGTGAAGAAATGATGGAATCTTGAAGAATTTCACACTCTTTCCCAAAGAGTTAAACTAGGAGACAAAAAATATCAATATAGTCAGCAACGATTTCTATATAGGTCTCTGTACCCAATGTCCTCTCTGTCCTGCCACCTGTACTTCTCATTTCCTTCAAGCACCTATGAACATGCCTTGAAGCAATGTGTTGTGCTGAACCCCAGTTTTGGCGATTAATCCTCTTTATATCCTCAATTTTAAGCTTGTGGTCATCCACTTTAAAATCTTTATAAACCATTCTTACAAGGTTAAAAATAATAAACTCTTCTCCAACAATCAGATCTCGTCGACCACTAAACAAAGGATTCACTAGCTTTTTGACATTGTGGATGTAATTCTGGTCATGAAGTTCTATTACTTTAAAGCCATCATACAATCCAGTTATCCTCCACCCTTCCCAAGGTATTTTATATCTCATGCTTGTCATTGAGTAATAATCCTTCAGCATAAGCATTCTTCTCCTAATGATTCCCATCTGAGGAATGACCAATAATAGGTCCTAAAAAATATTCCACATGTTTATTCCATAGGTCTTCTACTTTTTCCCATTGTCTATGGAAAAAATTTGTATCAAACTTGTTGCACATTTGATGAACAACCACAACCAAATGAGGAAGCTTCTCATGTAAAGGGTTTGCAATAATAACATGTGCATAATGGCCAATCACACAATTCTTGAAGGCATCTGTAATAATCTCATAGCCTATAGAGCCCTCACCAACTATCACCAATAAATGTGATTGGCACTTATGTTCTTCTTTGTTACCACAAAAACCCACCAATGTATCACTTTTTCCTACCCACCTTACATATTGTTTCACAACAATTTCATCTTCAGTAAGGCATATGGGAATTGGACCCTCAATACCATGTTTGGATTTATAAGAAGCATAAAATTTTCTGATTGTCTCAAAAATGTACTCTTGCTACCCTGGGATATATGTCAATGATTTTCCAACTTGTCTTAAAGTAGTAGATATTGAAGGGCCATCCAAATTCAAGATAATAAAGCTATGTAATCTAGGACCTTCCCATAACTTATTCATCTCATAAATGGATTGAGTGGATGCACTATACCTTCGACCTGACTTTGAATGAACTAGGTTGTGAAATATATCTTGAAAAAATTACCAAACTGCATCTTTACCTTGTAATATTCCTTACTTATGAGCCTCACACACATCCTTGCAAAACTTGAACACATCCTTCCTTCCTACATATTCGAACAAATTTTCCCTTAGAGACCTTGTTCTGATAGACAGTGTAGCAACCTTTGTCCTCTCCCATGAAAGGGATCGCATTGATAACCTATGTGTAGAATTTGTCTCTCTTGCAACAATTTTGAGTTCATTTTGAGTCAAATGGTCCAACCTTCACCCTTTCCCTATATCTCTCCCATGTCTTTTCATGTTTCTCCTTGATTTGCGACATAAACGTATTAGAAAGTCATCACAATTAGGTATCGTCTTACAAAAATTGCATGTCAATGAATCAAAAGGTATTCATGTTTCAGAAACCCTGTTGCAATGAATATGTTTGTATATACCATTAATATTGCATTCAGTACCATGATAATTTAGTGTTCTCCCGGTATGTTTCTCTATGGCCCACATTTTTCCACCACGTTGGTCATCCATTAGAACCTTTGTGTCCAATCTGTCCCCTCTTCTCTAAAGATAGGGATCCAAATACCCCCAACAAAATAATATTGGGGGAGGTATTTGTCCTATAACAAGATGAAAACCAACATTGGTTAATGATCTACTAACTGCTACTAACAAGTAATAACAAATAAAGTAATGTGCATATTCAAATTCAAATTAAATTAAAACTTGGGTAATTTCCACAGCTAAAGTAGAAGCATGTGGACTTGTAGAAGCCCCATGTAATGGTGATGGTAGTCATGGGATCAATAACTTAGACAAAATTTGTTGGGACTTTTCATTGGTAGGCTTCTTCGGTCTCCCAACTATTCAACTCCTCAACACAACTGTATCATGTGAAGCCTCAACCGTAGTATTAGTAGTATGCCTCTTTGATTTCATGTGTTCATTTAGAGAACTGGCAATATTACCACTTGCCGGCACCAAAGAGAACCATCCATTGCATCGTGTACATTCCACTCTTACTTTTTTCTTGTCCTCATAGTTTGCAAGCGTTGCTTCCACCACCTTGAACAAATTAGGCGCTTGCATTTTGTTGAAATCATGTAGAAGTTTGATTGCTTGATCAATCTCAAGTTGATCTCTAGCCACTGTTTTCTGCTTTTCTTTGTTACCTAAAGGAGTTTCATTAATTCAAAACATTGAAATGTTACGTTGATGGAACCCTGTTTTCATATGATTTTTTTTGAAGTTACGAATTGTTCGTGCTGCCAAGGATGCTTCCCCCGTTCCATAATCAATGCCACGGATTTCACAACGGATCTTTATAATTTGTTTTCCATTTTTTCAATACACCTTTAGTGTTATTTTCTCCTTGACTAACTATTCCATTAAACTATTCACTTTATGTTCCCAAGATGCCCATTAGAGAAAATTTCAACCCAAAATGGGCCTTCTAAACAAAATTAATAAAATAATCGTTAAAATAATAAAATAATATTTATTAATTTTCGAGGAAGAAAAGAAAAAAACTACTTTTTTGTTTGTTTTTTCGACATATATTTCCATGTTTTTACTCAAATTTCGATCGACGCATACTTTTGACGGACGCCGCTACCCCATAAACAATAAATACCTAAAAAAATTGATGATGACATCATCATCATGTTTTTCAAGTATTTCTTGTTTTTGGGGTAGAGAGATCCATCAAAAGTATGCAGAGTGGGTACTCGTTGGATGCAAAATTTAATTCCGCATCCAATGAGCTCTCTCGATCAAAATTTGAGTAAAAACACGAGGAGATATGTCGAAAATACAAACAAAAAAATACACTTTTTTATGATACGTATCCCCAAATTTATATTAAAAAAGTGTTTAATACCTATAAGGTATTTCAAATTTGAAGCAATTTCATTGGCTAACACATGATGACATGGAATTTGAATTATATTTAAAAGGCCTATTTTTAGTTGAAATTTCCTCTAATGAATACATTAGGATCAACCACAACTTGTTCCACTGACTCGGACACATTACCAACTCTTGGTTGTTTATGCATAGGTTCCTCCACATTCCATTCAATGTTTTCAGAGATTGGTGTTCCTTCCATTACATGTGATTCCAATGTTTCACCAACCATCGTGGATAATTTCCTCTTAATTCCTACATTTGTTGTTGTAGGTTTCCTTCTTTCCTCTTGCTTTGAATTTAAAGGATATCTAGTTGAGCCAATAATAAAATCAAAAGTATATTCAACGAATTCATCATTAACACTGTTCACAACAGATATTAGCATATGTACAACCTTTTTGACACTGGACTGTGCCAATGGCACAATTCTCTTCACCAATAAAAATTCCAAAGTCCACAACATCACTTGGATCCATCTGCATTTCCATCCATGTGTACCTTTTAGTTGGTTAAGAAATGAATAAAATATAACAATTTTTTCAAAAGTTTGGATATAATATGCCTACGAAATGAGGTGAGTGCATCCATAAATAAATGGAAAAAAAAGTAATTCAAATTTACACATGCATATTAGTTCATTAATAAAACAAAGAGCTAGGAAGCAAGGTATGCACTTTCAATTCAAATCTCTAAAAAGGATGAAGAAATCTTACTATTGGGATGAAACACCTTGAAACAAAATGTATTGTCAGTGTCTTATTCAAATATCCCTCCCCAAACTAAAGAGTCAGCTTCAACGTACCTGTAGAAGATCAAAAGGTGATGAAAACACGAAATGAAAAACATAAAGGTGATCAAAGGTATTTGTTCTTTTTGGAATTTAGTCTTGCTCCTTTTTATAAAATTTCCCAAGCATTACAATCCACTCAAAGAAATGATAAAAACATCCTAGTTGACTAATATTCCCAACCTGCAAGCCTAAGCTCTATTCTACATGGTGTTTGGCCTTGAGGTAAGAGAAAAAACTTAGTAATAAGTGAACTTGCCTAATAAATGAAGAATGGTCCATCGTAATATGTGATGACACATCCTTTGTTAACATAACATTGGACTGGTCACCTTTTGGTAAACAAGGCACATATACTATAGAATGCATAACATGTTTTATAAATGTTATATAATATGAAAAAAATGAATTATCAAACTTCATATAACGACAATTAGTATTAAATATAGTTCTGGAATTACTCTTCTTCTATTAAATAATTTAGCTATGTAGACGATATGCTATGAAATATTCTCTATCAACATTGGATTGGTCACCTTTTAGGTTGTAAGCAAGGGGCATATAATGGGATGCATAAAATGTTTTTTTAAGGTTATAATATGACAAAAATGAATTATCAAACTTCATATAAAGACATCTAGTTTAGAGGCTCTTCTAGATAGCTACATTGAGAAGCCAGATAATCAACTTCACCACCAAGATCAAAATACCAAGGAATACATCCCAACTTCATCATGACTTCAAAAGATGTCTACAAGGGAATACAAAAATTTGATGGCTTATCCAGGGAGGCACTTATGGACCTGCCAAGAAATTGATACAAGAGGAGATCAACGTCTTCCTCAGACATCCAAAGGATGTGAAAAATCTAAATTCTGTCATAGAGAGTAGGTCAAGATCAAATTAAAAGAGCTTCATCGATCCATTCCCCACTATTTCACCTTCACATATTTCAGTAAACTGTTAAAGGCCAGAGGCCATAGGGAGTTCCTCCATGGATAAGCCATTTGCCTTCTTGTTGTATTCTCTATAGACATGAGCAAAATCAAGGCAAATAAAGGATGATTCAAGATTCCTGATATTTTGACACCATTCATATTCTTGATTCTTAAGAAGAGTTATCATTATCACCAAAGAAACTACTTCCCTCAATTTGGGTTTAATCCAACACATGGAGGGCTTACCTAAGAGAAACTAAGTTGTAAATATAGATGTAATTTCAGACAGACTTAGGTTGCTACATTACCTATGAATGATTTCTTGCTATAAATCAAGTTGATGTTAAATTAATGTTTTTAGAAAATGTTATTTAATGTTAAGTTGATTTCAGAAATGATGTTAAATGATTTTAGAATTGTTTACAATGTTCTTTATTAGTGCAGAGTTATAGTTTGAATATTAATTAATGTATGTGTAAATTCCATCAAATTGCAAATCTGAATTATTAATTCAATTACTGCTATAAAACCTGCCAGAAATATGTCTTTTTAAATAGCTATGGTCCATTTTGCAGATTTTGTAAGATCTTAGCTCTGTCTAATACCAATTTTACATTTTTTCTATGATGCTTATTGATGCACAATGTGCTATGAATCTAGAAGACACGAACAATATTTTTTGGTGCTACTTTAATTACGTGAACCATGGCTTCAGTATAAATGTAGAGGAGCCTAGTTGGGAAAGAAGATTCACAAATATATTTAAAACTCCCCAAAAATATTCATAGAAGCTTTAAATATTAAATGTTAATGATAAAAAGGAAACATCCATTAAATTCCTAAACCAAACACCAATGCCATTTTTTACTAAAAGGTCACTTGAATTTCCAACCCAACAAGATGCAACCAAAAAGAAATATCCAAAATTGAAAATTCTAAAAAAAACCGAAAACATTCATAAACCCCAAAAATATATTCTTACGATTTTTAAAACTAAACATGAATGATGAAACAGAAACATAAATTTAAACCCTACACTAAATACTAATGTTGTTCTTGAGTTGCAAGGAACTTGTATTTCCAGCCCAACAAGATGCAACCAAACAATAGTCTCCAATGCAACAAAGTAGCTGCAAACATCACTCTCTTTGAATCCAAAAGATGTAAAACAAAACAACACACTTTTTTCTCAAACAACACACGTTTTGGCTCCAAACAATAGTCTCCACTCCAAATAGCATTGTCTCAGGTCTATAAGATGTAAGAATGAATGAGAATGGGGGGATGGCCACCAAACAACATCATGTCACCTCAAAAAAACAATGTTTCACCTTCTAACATTGACATCTCATTGAGCAGAGAGAAGAAAGAATGAATGAAAATGGTTGGGGAGGTGTTTTCAAAGAAATTTGTAGGTTAGGGTTATTTAATTTATGTTATTGGATAAGTTAACCCACAATGGGCTTGTGCTTTTCCAACCACCAAAACTGACCTTTTTTGGCGCCTTTGTAGGGTTGTTGGTCTTGTGGGCACCTAGACACCCCTAAGGCATACCTTGTTTTGGCAAGGCATTTCCTGTGGATGTGGAGAACATACCCCATTTCCCCAAGGGTGTACAAAACCCTTCAAGGACACCCCCAAGAATGTCCATTGTCCACCACCCATAAAGGAAATCTAGATCATGAATTGATGAAAGCTTAAAGGATTCTACGGAGAAAGTACAATTTACAAAAAAAAAAAAACCAAGAAGCAATTGATGAGTTAGAGGAAATGTTGAAAATGAAAAAAGATACATCTAATCAAATGCATTATGAGACGACTTTTTCCAAGAAACATGATATTAAAACGGAATTACATAAGCAGGAAAAATGGAAAAAGACACATGTGGTAGGTGAGAATAATAAAAATCCTACTACATCCCTGATATCGTCTAATAAGAAAGACATGAAGGTGCTCAATACAGTTCAAGTTGGGCTTAAAAAGAAAAGTCCATTATTGACAGCTAAATCCAATAATATGAGGTCCATACTAAATATAAATAAGTCTATAAGCCATTTTGAGGACCATTTGAGGCCTGATGTTGCTGGTGTAGAGCCTACAAGCCTTTTTGAGAACCATTTGAGGTCTGATGCTTTTGGTGCAGTATCTTTAATACTATTATAGAACTATTGGCACCTAGGATTTTTCCAAGAATCAACACCTAGTAATGGTATCAAGGATTCTAGAAGGTGTAATGGGAATCTCTGATAGGATCCTTTCTTCAATTGTTTTTAGTGCATCAAGCTCCACTACTAAAAATTCCATCATCTTTCCCTTCATCAAAAGACATAGCTTCCCTTCATCAATTAGTGATTTCTGAAAATGCAAAATTGCATAAACATCAATTTTCATGACACATTTTGACTAGTTTTAATAAAAAAGGTTGGAATAAGGGGTCCTTTTGGTGATACTTTATGTCACCTGCAATTCTTCCACCTACATTGATTTTTTTAACATTTTATAGGTTAATGATGGCTTTTGAAGTTTCAGCACTATCATCAAGTCTTGGTTGTAAACACAACAGGAAAAATCTTGACAATATGGAAGAAGCAAGTAGCAGTAAACACAACTACAAAGCACAAAAATTAATTGTGAGGGAACACTCATCAAACTAAGATGAATATAGATTTTTCCATCTTTCCATATATTTTATGTACATGATTCCTATCATATTGCAACTACTACACACTTCAGTTTACCGCAATTGTGTGGCGGGACATGCCCTTATTTTCTTTTAAATAAACTAGTTTTGAGAATCACATTTTTGTTTCCATGCTATATTGGAGAAACTCAAAAATCATTGCATAACGAAATTCTAAATGCTACAGTGCAATGTTTAGTCATTGTATCATCTTAAGGGGTTGGAAAAATATTAATTACTTGATAGAAATGATGTTGGAGGAGCTATTTTGGATAAAAAGGTTGCATTCAAAGTTGTCCTCTGCGGATTTCATATTTTATTAAGCCTCCTTTTGAGAAAGGACAACCATAGTGAGTATGTGGGATCCTAATAAGAAAGGAGTAACCTCTAATCCCAGATATTTGCCAACTCAAAAAACCAAAAACCAGCCCCAGTCGTGTTAAAATTTCTAGAATTTACAGGAAATATCAATAGAAATCCATCAATTCAAAGTCTGACAAGTTACATACAAGTTGGACTAATATTCCTCATTGTGGTACAGAAAAGCCATGTTAAAAATGTAACCTGGAGATGAGATCAGAGCATATACTACAATAATTTTACAAGAAAACACCCAAAAAAATAATGGTATCCAGTATAAGATAACCCATAAGAGTGTACAACATCAATGAACCAACACCACCATGGACATGAATTTCCCTCTCTTTAAGGAATGCATGGGCAGATTAATGGGTTTTTACCATTCACTTAAATTTTTTGAGTGTCTTTGTTGTATCCTTTTGGGTAGAGTGATTTGGCGAAAAGGATGATTGGAGAGTGCACTGGATTACAAGGATCACAATGAACAAAGCTATAAACAGTTAAACTCTGATGATCAAAATTTCATAAGTGGCTAGTGCATGGGTAAAACTTATGCCAATGGGCTTGTGCTTTTCCAACCACCAAATATGGGACTTTTTTGGCGGCTTTGTAGGGCTGTTGGTCTTGGAGGAACCTAGACACCCCTAGGGAATACCTTGTTTTGGCAAGGCATTCCTAGGGATGTGGAGAACATATCCCATTTCCCCAAGGGTGTACAAAACCCTTCAAGGACACCCCCAAGAATGTCCATTTTCCACCACCCATTAAGGAAATCCAAATCATGTATTGATGAAAGCTATGTTACCGGATCCACCACCCCACTATATACGATCTGCGGATCCAATACATATCCAGATCGAATCCTCCTAGGATCCATCATGGAAACATATCCCTTGTAGAAGGAAACATGTCTCGGTCCCATGAAACGAATCATGTGAAAAATCAAAGAATTCCTAAAAATTCTAGTGCATCTATGACCCATTGATCCACCCAAAAATTTGTTTGTAATGAAAAACTTAAAAAAACATAAACACCTAATGGCCAAAAGCATAAACCCCATTCCTGCTCAAGGTCTAATCTATCCTTATGTCAATATATTCTCTTGAACTGTAATATATTATTATCAAGGTTTTCTCTCAATGTTTTTATTTAATTTATCTTTATGATTAGGGTTTTCTGTCTAAGGCTGATCTCTCTGTATGTGCTATGGTGTTTCCCATTTCAACAATGTTATGTACTCTTTCCATAGCCTTAAAAAAAACCACTTTATTCCCTGCTGATAGGGACATGTGGATTGTGGGTCACTAAAACATTGTTTTTCCCTGCTTCAAGTTCATGCCAAAATGGTATTTAAAATTATATTCAATTTCATGCGAAAATGGTATTTAAAATTATCTTCAATCCTCCAAACAATAAAAAATTCATGGAATAGTAATGTAAAAATCAACAGATTGCAAGTTAGTTAGGGAATTTCTCTATGACAAATCAGCCATAAATGGAACCAGCAGTTGAGCAACCATATAGAAGAATATATTTATGAACCAACAGTTGATATTGTTTTTTCCTAATCCATTCTTGGGTTTAATTTGGATCCATCGATCAACAATAAAACAGCAATAAGACGATCCTGCGACCCTAAAAAAGGGATTGTTTTCATCATCATTATGGACAGCCAATTTAAGCATAAATCTTACTAAATTTTCTCAATACATTGAACAATAAATATGTATTCTTGTTCTTCATAATATTCCCTTCTTCATATATGGATAGAAACTCAGGATCTGCACTATCATTATTGTTAGTAACTCAACCAACTTCATTCATACCTATTATTACATCAACTTGCACAAGATCAAGCCTTACTATTTCTGATATCATGTTATCTTCTTCCATTAATGAATGTAGGAATTTGGTGGAAGAACTCTGCACTCAACTAACACACAAAGGGGCCTCTAGTGTATCTGATTCCTACAAGGGTTGGTAATTGCTTCCTTATCTTCTTAATCTTGGTGGTGTTCATGATCTCGTTTGTCACTTGGTATCCTGTTACAGTTCTTTCTTCGGCTCATAATCATCATCGTCTCATAATGTTGCATAAATCCATTTTTTTTGCATAATGTTGCATAAATGTCTCATAATGTTGCATAAATCCATTTTTTTGCAGAATGTTGCATAAATCCATTTCAAGTTTTTTGTTATTTTCTATTGCTTTATCAAATGCTCTTTCAATTGATTTTTTTAGCAATGATTTTAATGTAATTCTCCATAGGCTTTCCCATTTGATAGACTTGTCGTTTATCTCTCTCCATGTTTGGTCCAACATGGAGATAATTTCCTCCATGGAAGGTGGATGCGCGCGGACAGAATGATGCTATCATACCAATGAAGCATAAAATCTTACTAAACTTGCTCAATACAATGAACAATAAATATATTATAATTATAAATAATTGAATATTGAATGATCTATGCTCATACATTACAATATGTAGGCGTTTATATAATCCTGTTGTGCCCTTTCAATCAGGGACATATACTTTGAATATTTATCTAATTAACTATTACATTATATTTAATTTATTATTTATCTCTAATAAAATAAGTTTTATTATTATTATCTAAAATTATTTTATAATTATCTGTGTAACACCAATCCACCTGTAAGTTTTATGGATCAATAAGGTTTTATCTGGTGATAAGGAGAGTATCCTAACCTATTAGGCAAATCTGAAGCGGAGATTATGGACCTGCCTTCATTCACACTATTTGTTTGGGATTTGTTTTATGTGTCAACCCATCTAGAGGGTTTAGATCTATGGAATATGGAGCTTAGAGGAATTCCCAACTTGTTCTACACCTTAATGAGATGGATTTGAGAACATATGTGTGTAGAAAGGCAAATTCAACAACATTAGGAGGCAAAAAATATGAGGCTTGTGTGTGCTCAAAGTATGTATGTAGGATAAATAAGCCTAGATTAGGTAGGCATATGTGTGCTCAAAGTATGTAGGTAAGATGAATAATCTCGAGTATGTAGGTAGTTGCAAATATTTTTTTTCCGCAACTACAAAAACCTAATCATAAACTTGCTCCCATTCGTCAATCTTACGATGGAACTCTCTATTTATGTGTTGCAATCTTGCTGCAATTTTGACAATTTTTTTGTTGCAACTACAGTAACATCGACATAATATTTCTCAACTTTTTCTCTCTTATGACATTATATCATCATACTGCTGGATAAACGCATTCTCATTATTGTCATATGATCAACAAACTTGTCAGGGTTACAATAGACATTCAACTTTGTTAATCTGCTTAAAAAGCAAAAGTTTGAGCTCTCTAACCCTAGAAAGTGATCTACAAACAATGGAAAGTAACTTTTTTTTCAAGGTAAGGTTTGAGGCCAAAATTTTGAAAGTAACAAAACTCCCTGTAAAATCCCAATTTGAAGACGGTCTTGCAAGCTCTTGTTGAAGTTTTGGTAACTCTGAAATGTCTACATCTTTCAATGTGAAATTTTGTTCATTATATTATCCTTATATCTATACACTAAAATGTCGTAGAGTTTACTCAATTTTGATGTGCAGGAAACCTATGTTAATCATTACTACTCGCTTCCTTTGATCAATGTCGATGGTTGATTAAAAAAATGGCGCTAGAACCTACACTATCACAGGTGAATTAACTAGATATGGACATTCCCTTCCGCCTCTAGAAATTTCCAAAGACCTTTATCCCATCAATATGAACCTAGTAGTTGTTAACATCAATAGTGCCCTTGCCCCACAATTGCATAGTCATTAAATAACTCTAGAAAAACCACAAGCTAATCAACTAATTCTGACAACATGTCTAGCCATTCTCTCACATGGCGATGGGGGTAAATTTCCTCTATCTCGCATATGTTGTGATGGGGAAACAGGGTGTGTGGGATATGTAAGCGATCAGTTGGCCAACGAGGAATCACTAAACATCCTGATAGAAGTTATATAAAGGACTAAGTTATGTGGAACAAAGCCCCAACAAAGAAAAGAATTAAGTGGCATTTTTAATCAGAGGATTAATTGCTAGAATACTTGCATATGTAAGTACGGTCAATGAAAATCTAACCTAGGATCACCACTAGAGCTCAGGAAAGAAGAGTGAACACAACTTAATGCAGGACCTGTGCTTGAGTCAAATGCTTTGAATGTAGAGGATTTTTTTTAAATCCCATATTTACCCAAAGAAAATTAATTAGACCAAACAGTGTACCCAAAGAAAAAGAATTAGACCAGACAGTGTATAAAAACACAGTATCCCTTACCTCCAACACTGCTATGTAGTGGCTATGTGTGCCCTCCTCCAAAGTGCTGCAAACCCAAAGAAACCCTATCTTATAGTCACAGATTCAGTTGAAGCATAAGCAATTGACCCAACACCTTTAGCAAAGGCATAGGTTGGCCCAACGACTAAGAAATCAAAGTTGTGGGTTCCAGTTCTAGGTCTAGAGACAATTTCAGGTGGTCTAGTAGAAGAACCAGTAGTATATATAGCATAAGAAGTATATCAAGTCGAAAAAAGTTCTATGCAGCACACATGCAGCTTCACGCAGGAATATGGCAGAGGTGCAAACCCACCACAAACCCACGACCAAATCTAGTGAAAAAAAAAGCTATGCAGCACACATGCAGCTTCACGCAAGCATATGGAAGAGGTTCAAACCCACCACAAACCCATGACCAAATCCAAAGGAAAAAAATGCTATGCAGCACACATGTAGCTTCATGCAGGCATATGGCAGAGGTGCAAACCCACCAAAACCCACGACCAAATCCAGTGGAAAGAAACTCTATGTAGCACACATGGAGCCTCATGCATGCATATGGCAGAGGTGCGGGTAAACATTTGCAATAAAATATGCCTCAAGATATTGTATATTTATATACTAAACAAAAAAACCTTTTTACCCTTAATATAGCACCAATATATTGGTTTGAATTTTTTTTATTTTTAACCCCCCAATATGAACGAACGTGATATAATATTGGTCCCTAAGTGACGCCCTTGTGACTTTATCTAGGCTCAGGGGTAGATATTTTTCTTGGTACATTTAGTATTTTTTACATCAATAGAGTATCCTCTTGTTGATGATAGTAGTAAAACACCGTTGTCCTCTATCTATCATATTTCACTAGGTGACTCAACTTCAAGACATTTATTCGTACCTTGTAAAATGTACCATGGAACCTTGGAAATTATTCACATCAAATGTGAGATTCCTCGCATTGGTTAGAAACATTTCTTAAAGGTCTCTAATCCACCGATTCCTTCCTATGTTCAACTTCAAAAAATCCATTCACATAGTCGAAATTGTGGCATAACGAGGGACATATCGAAGACCATCAGAGTCATGTTCCTATGCTTTTCTAGATTCGAGTTGATTTTAGTTCTTGGTTTGATCAATTAAAAGGGATGAAAACACTAGGATGGTTGCAGTTAGATTGTTCCAATATTTTTACATTTCATCTCAGTACCAACATGACCTTGTTCGTTACGAAATTGGGACTCGGCTACAAATTTTTTCATTGATTTTCGCTACAATCGTTTTAGTTCTTAGATTTCAGCATTTAAAAATTTCAATATATAGTAAAAGCATCCAGTAGATTTTATCTTTGTTTTCTAGTATAGAGAAGCATAAAATTTCTTTGATAACACAAAAAACTCCATGGAGGATTATTCTTACACTATAGGTTCATGTATTTCAGTGTTGCACACCGGCTATTTTCCAAAGTTATTCGACACTTGATTAAGGTGAACTCTTTCAGGGAGTATGTGCTATATAGGTTGGATTGATATTTGACGACACATGGGACTATATCTCACCACTCATAACAATAATTATCCTATGACCTCTGAGTTTCGCTCACATTCCTTTATCCCTAACCACGAGTCTGTTCAAAGCGAATAGCCTGTTTTCATTTTATCGCTTCTTACACTTTACTGCCTTTCTGTCGCAAGTTGTTCACCTCTCCACCATGGTTGTCAACTTCCATGAATGTCCTACCTTCCAAGATCGAGAAAAACTCCCCGAATTCTCTTATTGTTGAGATATGTTCAACTGAACTAGTTGGTTCCCTTTTGTTTAGAGGCTCAAAGGGTATAAGGACAAGGTTCCTCTACAGTTTTCCTTGAGTTTCAACGACAGAGATGAACAAATCAGGAATGTTTAGTTGACGGTGACAGAGGAAACAGTTGTTGAAGCAACAAGATTGGCAATGATAGGAACTAAATTCTTTAATAAATAAGTAGAATCTCATAAGGAATCAAACAGGTTCATGCAGAAAGGGTTTCAAAACTGTGATTGGTCCAAGGGTATTTCTCGTGACATACATTAGAGGAAATTTCAACTCAAAATGGGCCTTTTAACTCTAACTCAAATTCCATGTGATCATGTGTTAGCCAATGGAATTGATTTAAATTTGAAATACCGTATAGGTCTTAAACACTTTTTTAATATAAATTTGGGGATAGGTATCATAAAAAAATAAAAAAAAATTGTTTGTATTTTTGACATATCTCCCCGTGTTTTTACTAAAATTTCGATCAGGAGACATTGTTGGATGTAGAATTAAATTCCGCATCCAACAAGTACCCACTCAGCATACTTTTGACAGACCTCACTACCCAAAAAACAATAAATACCTAAAAAATATGATGATGATGTCATCATCACATTTTTTCAAGTATTTCTTTTTTTGGGGGTAGAAGGGTCTGTCAAAAATATGCCGAGTGGATACTCATTGGATGCAGAATTTAATTCCACATCCAACGATCTCTCTCAATCAAAATTTGAGTAAAAACACGGGGAGATATGTCGAAAATACAAACAAAAAAGTAGTTTTTTTATTTTCTTCCTCCAAAATTAATAAATATTATTTTATTATTTTATTAATTTTTTTTAGGAGTCCCATTTTGAGTTGAAATTTCCTCTAATGTCTCTTCCACAAAGGAATGACCCATTGTTGATCATAAATAAGATCCTAAATTGCGAAGGTTCTTATTGTTATACCTTCATCTATCATATTCAATTGTTGATGCATTTTAAACCTGTTCATGAAGTTAATATTACATAATTTCTTTGGAGACTCCTCCAAAAAATGGAAAATCTAGTATAAAAGAATATTTAGTCACCTCAGTCAATCATTTTCCACCACGCACTTTTCAAAATGCTTCTTCTTGACAAGATAGTTAAAGAAAATGTGTCTTGGAAACTTTTCTTATGGATATCATTGCCCGAGCTTCGACACTCTCCTTCTGAAGATGAAAAAATGAGTGGTCAGACACCTGCACAAGAGTCTGGTAAGGGTCATGAAACATTATAAATTGGAGCAAATAAAGATCTAGAGGAAAAAGTAGAATCCAAACAAGAGGGTGATACTGACAATCCCGATGTAGTTATTACAACGATTGTTAAGGAAATTGTTGGTAGATCTAAGAGGCGTAGTGTGACAGGTAAAAGGAAACAAAGAGTCAGCTACCCTAGCTCTCATTCACTGTCTAATGCTTGTATTTCATCCCATCCTCATTTGTCTCATACTGTGGAAGTTGAATCAAAAGTTTTATATGGTGACCATGTATCTATTGATGATGATTATGTTCCTTTGTCCAAATCATTAGAAAAAATATTGAAAAAAATGGGCAGTGGGTACAAGGTCCTTCTATACCTAATGCATTATCTGAATAATTCCATGGTTGAACTAGCCCTACAACCACTCCTAGGAAGAATGATGAGACCTGAGGATCACTTTTAGACTCTCAGCAAATCAATATTCCACAGAAGCTATGTGTAAATGAAGGTCTATCCATGAATCTAAACTTACTAGCTTTAAAGAATACATACAAGGATTGCAGAAATAACTTTTAGAAACTCACTAGTCTTCATCAACATGTTCAATTTGAAAATGGATTATTACAACATCATAACAAGAAATTGAGGAAGAAAAATGATCAGTTAGTTTCCAAGTCTGATCAACTAACAATGACAAGTGATAAAGTTTATCAGAAAGTCAAGAAGTATAAGGATAATTTTAAGGCTGTGAGGGCCATCATTTAGTGATGTTATGTCACCTATGGTTGCATGATGACATGTAACCTAATGGGCCTAGGGGAGATGTTGGAACCTAGAATTGTCCCTCTTTTACTACTTATCCCTATGTTATTTGGTCTCTTTTACTATTTACTAGCCTTCTTCTCTACTATATAATCTAGTCATTTTACTTGTTTTCGAAGACCAAAGGAATTTAGAGGTAATTAAGTTATCTGAACCTATTTTTTGTGTTTTTAATTTCTTGAACAAGAATTTTAATTGATTTCCAATAAATAACCTTTTACAATGTATCACTCTTGCTAGTATTAATAAATATTTTTGAATTGAGCGTGTAGTTCTAGGTGATCGATATACCTTTTTCTGTTGGGGTTGTTTGTCAATAGACCGATAAAAGAGTGTTCCCTTTAGGATTGAGGTTAACAACCAATCATCAGGATCCTTCAATGGTGCCTAATGTTCATTTCAATTTCTTGATAGTACGAGAAATGAGAGTTAGGCTCATCACTCATGCACTTTGTGTCATGAGGATGAGCCTACGTATTTCCATTAGTGTTATAGCTATCTCTATTTATAGATTAGGGGAAAGATATGGTGTATTGTATAGATTGTTTTGTTTTAATAGCTAGAAACAAGGGATATTTGTTTTTTTCAATACCTATATAAATACCCAAGGAAATAAGGAAGAAGGGGATGATGATTTGTTCTTGGTATATAAATCCTATTTTGAGTATGAAGAACCTAGGATATATTTCTTTGTATCGACTGTATAAGTTAGATTTTTGTATATATTGCCTACAAATAAGGTTTTCAAATTTTGTTAAACTATATTAATTCCAATTGTTCTTGAAGTTATCTAAAAATGTGTTGCAACATTTCTCTTTTAATAGAAAGTGAAGGAATCATTTGATAAGTAATCAATGATGATGTTTTCTTAGCATAGGAATGAAAAAAAATGAAATTACATTTGAAGATATTCTGGTTTAGAGGAATAGATAATGTTATGTTTTATATTTTCCATTCAACAACTAGGATTGTGAATTTATAGCTAGGGTTTTAATTATCTTGAGTGTGTTCTTATCATAGTTCATTCATGTTGATGTAATTGTAACTTCAGAATGTATTCACTTGTATTTCTTATGTATTGTAACCCGATGTTTATTCCAGGATATATTTGTAATGTACTTGAGTCATGTCATGCCTCGAGGTTCCTATCAGGAGTTTCTATAATGTAAACAAGTCATGTCAAGTCAAGGTGGGTAACCCTCCTATTGTCTAAGGGTTAAAGTCCCCACAATTCCAAGGCACTAGGGTTATTAGACTCACCTAATGAAGTCAGCCCTAGTTGGGTTTAGTCAAGTTGGGAATTAGTATAAATAGGGAGCTAGCCTCGGTACTTATCATACACTCACTCACACTCAGTTGTAGTCCATAGCTGAGGAAGAGAAAGACACTGGGGTAAGGAAGAAAGAGGTTACTGCTGTCAGAAGATCATCTTACTATTTTGGGTTTCACTTTTGGTGTTGATTCTATCTCTAAGGAAGTTGCGGGGTTTTCTCCATTTATGGTTTCCACAAGGAAAAACACTGTGTTCATTGTCTCTTGTGTTTGATTGTTGTGCTTGTTGTTCTATTAGTTAAATATCCTAATGATATGCTAGCTTAATGTTAAAAATCTAACATGGTATCAGAACTAACCTAAGAAGAAGACACTGTGCAGCTGCGGGAACTAGGGCTTCCTATTTTGTGGATCTTTCTCCACAAATTTTCAGCAAAAGTAGGGTGGAACAATTCTACTCCATAGGGCACATTTTTCTTGTAACACCCCAGTTTTGAACCCATTGCATTAGATGTATATGATGTATATATTGTAAATGATCATGGTGCAGAGCTAAAGGCCAAGGCCCCACCATTGATGGGTTATGCTATGTTTTGGATTTAAATTGTCACTGATGGTATGTCGAGGCATGTGGCATACATATTGAGTGTTTTCATCATGTAAATATGCATCTTTAATTAAAATGAACCCAACCAGCTACATTCATGGCAACTAAATTGAGAAGGGGCATGATTTTCACAAGGATAAGCGTGGGGGATGTCAAACCTTGGGCAATGGGGGAAAAATCCATATGCCACCTTCCCTTGTCTTACCCAACTACCACCATTAAATTCTACTGAGTAGTTGAGGTAGTTATTGTTTGGGAGTGGGGGCGGCAAGACTGTTAGTCCTTGCCCACATGCACACTCCACCAGCGGGTTGACCTCACGATGGGCAGAAGAGTGACCAAGCCCCTCATTCCATTCTCACTACTATGCATCCTCTCCATTGTCTGTTCATCTTCCCGGACAGGCAGAGTTGTTCATCCTCACATAGGAGTGGGAGTCTTGCTCATTCCCATGCACTGTATTTTCCTAGTTCTACTCACGCAGTCTTCCTCTATGGATTTTGTGGATGGAGAGGGTGTATACTTTCCTCACAGACTGATTCGTGGGTTGTTGTGGTCTCCCTTACGTTGTAGTGTGTTTTGTTGGGGTCTTCTTTACATTTTGGGGATGGGAGTCTATTCATTTTCATGCACAGGAATCTATTCTGTTTGATATCACGCAGCCAAGAGGGGAACCGCTTATCGGTTGTCATTCACGTTTTTCCATAGAGTGGAATATGGTGTGTTTTCCCTCTGTATTTTGGGTTCTGGTGCAAGTTTCCCTCATGCACAGGTTGAGAGTCTGTATCTTCTTCCCCAGTGCGGCCCATGTAAGTTTTTTCTGCTTACTTCGTTGCCCAGTATGGATTGTGGTTTTCCCCCATGTTGTGAATTGTGTTTATTGATGCATTTTGGGACTATTGTAATTCGCTTGGGAGTCGTTTTGGACATGATAGGGCCAAAAATGACTCATGAGTCATTTTCCTTGTTTAAGCTGTAACAGCTGATTGATTGCATGTGTGCAATGGTTGGTCTTCAGACTGTGGTGGGAGCAGGGATGGGGGCTTGGGTTGCTTGATAAACCTAGTGTGTTTGGAAACCACATAGACAGAGCTAGAGGGATGTCTTTCTTCTCCACAACCCTTGAATAGCACTAGAAGGGAAGTCGGGGCCTGAGGTACTGTGTAGTAGAGAAGGGACTGATTCCTTGTGTTGGGTGTGTGTGGGTGTCTTAGAAGTCAGGCTAGTTCTAGTGTAGGTGTTCCTAGCTCTGTAATGATCTCACCAGCTTATCATTTAGCCTTTCCCAGCTCCTTGATGGCCTGATAAACCTGACCATGTTGGCTTGGCTATCTTGTTGATGGCCTGATAAACCCAACTGTGTTGGCTTGGATGTGTTTTGCATATCCTTGGCTATGTGTAATCCTGCTTGTTCCTTATTCCTTGGAGAATCGTGCCCAGCATGAGGGTGGCAGTGTTACTGAGAGATTAAGGAGCACGTTGGCCTATGGTTGGGTGGAACGTTGTAGCCACGTAGCTAGTTGCGGAACGAGTTCTTCATAAGATAAGTGATCTTGTCCATTTTACTTCTACAATCCTATTTACTGTTAATGATTATGATGAACATGTTGAATGAATGCTTGTATGAACGTATGATTGCTTCCGTTGTGTATGATAAATAATAATGTATACATGTTCTAGTTCAAAGCATTTTGTTTCAGCATTTCGATTTCAATGAATTTCCATGTTCATGGGGCAGTTCCCCGAATGGTTAAGGCCATGGTAGCATCCTCCTCATCGGTCAGAGGGTCGGGGATGTGACATTTCTGTCGAAACATAATCCAATTCTGAGGTTTTTCAGTTTTGGACCCGACACTGCTGTCGGAAATTAGGGCTTTTCAAAGAAGTGTATTTTTTAGTGAGTCCAATCCTGGATTGATCTCCTCCCCAAAATCAAAGTTAGGGATCAAATTCAAAGCATTTGGTTGGACAGAACTCCAGAAAAGAAAAAACCTAATATGCTACTAAACCAGCACTGCAGGATTTCAGCTCCAAATCCAAATCTGACATTTTGACCTGGTAAGATCTAAATATTTTGTATTTCCACTTAAGGTTCTCAGTTAAGATGTCTCATCATACCAAGCTTGATGAAAATCTTGAGGGAGCTGATAACTTTCGAGCCTGAAAGTACAGGATCTCCCTGGTCCTGGAAGAAAATGAGTTGGACTCGTATATCAGTGAGGAGGTTCCAGTTCCAGAGGGAGATGAGGCCAAGGCATTAGATAAGAATAATATGGTTATGGAAAAGAGTATCATTGCTGATTCTATCAAGGATCATGTCATACCACAGGTGTCCTCCCTTAAGACACCTAAAGCTATGTTTAATTCCCTAAACAAACTATTTGAAGGGAAGAACATTAATTGAAAGATGACTCTAAGGAAGTAGTTGAAGAATGTAAATATATAGAATAAGGAGACCATCAAGTCATACTTAACAAGGATCTCCCAGATCGAAGAACAGCTGGAAGCAGTAGATGAAGAAGTGGAGAATGCAGAAATTGTGATGACAACTTTTAATGGCCTCCCTAGGTCATGGAATTCTTTCATCCAAGGAATCTATGCTAGGAAGAAGTTAGTCAAATTTAGTAGACTATTGGAACAATTTTCACAAGAAGAAGCTCAAATAAAATCTCAAGAAGAAAATATGGAAGTGAAGATCAATCTCTCACAGTACACTCCAAGAAAGGAAGAAGGGAAAAGCATCATCACCAAGGTAAGCATTCTCATTAGAAAGGTTCATCTAAACTAACATGTTATACATGCGATGAAATAGGAGACTATGCTAGAAACTATCCATGAATAAGAATGGATCCAAGAAGAAGAGGAACTCCAAAAGAAGACATCATGCTCACACTGCTGAGGATGATGATCCTCCCAGAAAGAGGGTAAAACAAGAAAATGAAGACTCTTCAAGTGAAGATGAGTATGTTTTGATCTCCGCTCTCATGGGAACTGTCTCTCATGGAAGCAAAGATTGGATTATTGACAGTGGGGCTTCCAAACACATGACAGGTTTCAAGGAATCCTTTGAGAAACTATCTGAACATAATTCACCCCATAAGGTGAAACTTGGGGATGACTAGCAATATCCCATAAAAGGTAGTGATGAATCCTCCTACAAGCTAGACTCTGGAAAGTCTATGAAAATGAAGGATGTCTTGTTTGTACCATGACTAAAGAAGAATATTCTATCCATATCGGCACTAGATGCAAAAGGCATGAGGGTTGCATTTGTAGATGGCCAAGTCCTCATGTGGCCAAAAGGAAAGACTATTGTTGATAAAATAGTGATTGGAGAACAAGAAGGACTTTTATACAACTTGAAGAGCCATCCAGAATAAGCCTTGGTCCATGACACAATAGAGCGAAATGAACTTTGGCATAGAAGGCTTTCACATGTGCACTCAGAGAGCACTACCACTTATAAGCAATGTTGTTGAAGGTCTTCCAGAAATTCAAGCAAAACATGAAGGGGTCTGCAAAGGATGTGCGAAAGGAAAGAATACAAAGACGCCATTTCCAAGTAGCAAAAGAAAAGAAAAATGAATCTTGGAAATTATCCACTCCAATGTATGCAGACCAATGTCATCAAGTTCTCTAAGCAGGTATGTATAGTATGTTTCTTTCATTGATGACTTTTCTAGGAAGACATGGATTTACTTCATGAAGAACAAAGATGAAGTTTTCAGCAAGTTCGAGGAATTCAAAGCCTTGATCGAGAACCACATAGAAAAGAAGATGAATACCTTTTGATCAAATAATGGTGAAGAATTCACATCAAATGAATTCAAAGACTTATGGAAGGAATCAAGGATTAAGAGGGAGCTATCCACTCCATATAATCCACAATAGAATGGGGTTATAGAAAGGAAGAATAGAACTATCATGGAAGCTTCAAGAGCAATGCTTCATGATCAAGATCTTCCAATGCATCTATCGGCAGAGACTGCCAGAACAGCGGTGTATGTATAGAACCAAACTCCACACAGAGTACTTGAGAACAAGATTCCCAAAGAAATCTTCTCCCGCAAGAAACCAGAAGTCATCCATCTCAGAATATTCGGTTGTCCAGTGTACATACACATTCCGAAAGAAAAGAGGAAAAAGTTAGATCCTTCAGGGAAGAAGGATATATTTGTGGGATACTCTGAAAGCTCAAAGGCTTACAGAATATACTTTCTAGGATTCAAGAAGATCGACATCAGTAGGGATGTAACAGTTGATTAAGACACAGCTTACAATAAATCCAGAAAGAGACCTACTAAAGAACCTGACGAAGTAGAAGCACCCAGAATTCATGATACAACCATGAATGAAGAAACTCAAGAAGAAGATCGATAATTTTAAGAACCACAAAGACCTGTAGATCCACCTCAATAGAAGAATCCTCACAAGAGGAAACCTGCTTGGGTACGAGAAGCTATCCAAGGTGTGGAAAGATATGGGGCTCCAGAAGGGAATCACAGAGAAAGAAAGAGAACTAGATCTTGCTCCGGATATGTAGCTTTACTTTATCAATGAAGAGCCTTCCAATTAAGAAGAAGTGGTATAATGGAAAGAGTGGAAGGATTCTATGATCAAAGAGTATCAATTGATCATGATCAAGCATGCTGCAGATGGTAGCATAGAGAAATATAAGGCAAGAGTCGTGGATCGTGGCTTCTCACAAAAAGAAGGAATAGATTATGAAGAAACCTTTGTACCTATAGGCATATACACTTCCATCACATTAATACTTTCTCTGGCTGCAGTGATGAAATGGAAGATACACCAAATGGATGTAAGAATACCTTCTTGAATGTTGTAGTGGAAGAGGAAGCGTATGTAGAGCAGCCACTTGGTTTTGAGACACATGACAGGTAGTCTCATGTGTGTAGATTGAAGAAATCCCTATATGGTTTGAAACAGGAACCCACGACATGGTATGGTAGAATTGAAAGCTTTCTATCCAGTTTGGGCTTTACTAAGAGTAAAGCAGATTCCAACCTTTACTGCAAGTTTGAAGATGGAAACCCAATGATGCTCCTACTGTATGTAGATGATCTATTTGTAACAGGTATGGATGGGTTGATTACTGATAGAAAGAGAAAGCTTGCTGCTGAGTTTGAAATGAAGGACTTGGGCATGATGCATTATTTTCTAGGCATGGAGGTGTGGAAGAATGTAGATGGGATATCCTTCGGACAATGGAAGTATGGAGTAGATATCCTGAAGAGGTTTGGGATAATTGAATGCAAGGCCATGACCACACCTATGGCATCGAACCTGAAGCTGTTGAGTGATGCTTCATTAGAAGCGGTTGATGCTACGATGTATCATCAGATGATTGGGTCCTTGATGTACCTAACGAACACAAGAACATATATTTTCTTTGTTGTTATCACCTTGAGCCAGTTCTTGATAGATCCAAGACATGTTTACTTGATTGCTGCAAAGCATATTTTGAGGCACCTGATGGGTACAATTGATTATGGGCTCAAGTACGAGGCGAATCAAAAGATTAACCTAGAGGGTTATGTTGATTTAGATTGGGTAGGAAGTGCCATCGATAGGAAGAGCACTTCAAGGTGTTGCTTCAGTATGGGATCATGTGTGATCTCTTGGTTTAGCAGGAAGCAATCTTGTGTGGCACTGAGTACAGCTTAAGAACAGTATTTCGCAGCTTGTTTAGCTAGTTGTGAGGCAGTATGGCTAAGGAAGCTACTGTCTAATTTATTTGATTTCCAGATGGATGCTACTTGTATACATTGTGACAACCAGAGTTGCATGAAGTTGTTAGAGAATCTAGTGTTCCATGACAAGCCAAAGCATATCAAGATCAAGTATCACTATATCAAGGATATGGTGCAGAGGGGAGCAGTGAAGCTCCAATATGTTGCGACAGAGGAAAATATAGCTGAGGTGTTGATGAAGCCATTGGCTAGGGTAAAGTTCAATTAATTTAGGGAGAAGCTTGGTGTTCTCCAGATCAAGGTTTCCTCCAAAGGGAAATGATGAGACCCAGAGCCATTCTAACATGATGAGAGGATTGTTTCCTTCCACGGTCAGATGTAAGGGTTGAGCCATTCTGTCATGGTGAGGATTGGTTCCTTACATGTTAGATATGAGTGCCGAGCCATTCTGATGTGACTATAGGATTGGTTCCTACATGATCAGAAGTAAGCGCTGAATTCCATTCTTGGAATGGAGGCACCTGGTTAGTTACCAGGTAGCTCAATCTGGGACTGGGGGCCATTCTGATATGACTATAGGATTGGTTCCTACTTGATCAGATGTGAGTGCATGCCCTTTCAAACATGCATGTTTTATTGGTTCCTTGCATGTGTTGAATGTAAGTGCAGATCCCTTTCGAACATGCATGTTGGATTGGTTCCTCACATGTGTTGGATGTAAGTGCATAGCCCTTTCGAACATGTATGTTGGATTGGTTCCTTGCATGTGTTAGCTGTAAGGGAAGATCCCTTTCAAACATGCATGTTGGATTGGTTCCTCACATATGTCAAATGTGAGTGATTGGTCTTTCTGACAGGGTTGTGGGATTGGTTCCCACATGGTCAGATGTGAGTGCTGGGTGTGCCTTTCTGAGATGATTATAGGATTGGTTCCTACATGATCATATATAAGTGATGGGTGGCCCATTCTGACTTAGGGTCAAATATAAGCGCTGAAGAATACCTACATGGAGGCTAGGCCTACAACCAACATGAAAAAGGGTTAGCTCTATAGAACTTCCTGTGACAAGAAGAATCATGGGATAGCACCCGTGATGATCCAGCAGAGATGATCTAGATCGAGGGATGATCCAGATCCAAAGATGATGCTCCATAGATGATCGAAATCGAGGGATGATCCAGATCCAGTGATGATGATCCAGATCCAGGTGAATATGACTTGAAGATGAAGGTGACTTGAAGATGAAGATAACAAAGAATCGATGATGGACCAGATGATACAGAGAAGAAGACTTGCGCTGATAAATTGTGTCAAGTGAATACCTTCCTAGTTAAGAGGGAGTGTTGATGTAATTGTAACTTCCAAATGTATTCACTTGTATTTCTTATTTATTGTAACTCGATGTTTATTCTGGGATGTATTTCTAATGTACTTAAGTCATGTCATGCCCCAAGGTTCCTGTCGGGAGTTTATATAATGTAAAAAAGTCATGTCAATTCAAGGTGGGTAACCCTCCTATTGTCTAAGGGTTAAAGTCCTTGGAACTGATGATCCAGATGATACAAAGAAGAAGACTTGTGCTAATAAATTGGGTCAAGAGAATACCTTCCTAGTTAACAGGGAGTGTTGATGTAATTGTAACTTCGGAATGTATTCACTTGTATTTCTTATGTATTGTAACATGATGTTTATTCCGGGATGTATTTGTAATGTACTTGAGTCATGTCATGCCTCGAGGTTCCTATCAGGAGTTTCTATAATGTAAACAAGTCATGTCAAGTGAAGGTGGGTAACCCTCCTATTGTCTAAGGGTTAAAGTCCCCGCAGTTCCAAGGAACTAGGGTTATTAGACTCACCTAGTGAAGTCAGCCCTAGTTGGGTTAGTCAAGTGGGGAGTTAGTATAAATATAGAGCTAGCCTCTCTATTTATCATACACTCACTCACACTCAGTTGTAGCGCATAGCTGAGGAAGAGAAAGACACCGCGGAAAGGAAGAAAGAGGTTACTGCTATTGGGAGATCATCTTACTATTTTTGGGTTTCACTTTTGGTGTTGATTCTATCTGTGATGAAGCTGTGGAGTTTTCTCCATTTATGGTTTCCCCGAGGAAAAACATTGTGTTCATTGTCTCTTGTGTTTGACTGTTGTGCTTGTTGTTCTCTCAGTTAAATATCCTAATGATATGCTAGCTTAATGTTAAAAATCTAACAATTCACACATGGTTTCATTCCATTTATTTTCCACGGGTTTGAAATAATTTTATTGGTGTAGAAGATAGCCCATTATTAGATTCATTCTATATTGTGCAGATTTCTTGTTTTAATAATTTAACTCAAGTTTATCCTGGTTTCGTAGGATCATACAAAGACATAGTAGATTTAATGTTGAATGAATTAATATCAGAATTAAATTCCAGGTTAGTTTAGTTGTAGGTTGTTTTCATTGGTTCATGCAATCTTTATAAATCATAACATTGGCATATAGGTAGTTAAGTCTACATGAATTCGATATCCTTGTTTACTTAACCAACTGATTGTTAAGTGCAGTATTTTCTAGTCTTAGTTACATGTTCATAATAAATTTTAAAAATGGTAAAGAGTTTTTATCCTCCAAAAAATATTCAATCAGATCTCGTAGATAGTTTACTATAAATTTTAGGTTATTTCAGCATTAGCTAGGTTTAAGTAGACCACTCTTGCATTTTCTCATAGAAATCATCTTGTAGATTTCAATTCTGAAACATTTTTTTTTATGCATATCACTTCTTCTTATGCTTTGTCAAAACCCTTTTAGTGAATAGTGCAAATGTGTTTGTTTCCTCAGTCCTTTAATTTGTCTTTGTAATAGAAATACTCTAAATTTTAACTTTGTTTCCATAATATCACAATACAAGTCCGATTTCGGTAGATTCTATTTAGAAGTTCTTAGGTTCTTGTTTTGATTTAATGATAGTAGTTCTCAGTATAGTTTGGTTAATCTTCACTTAGCATTCTGATATCTTCATAAAGAATTGTTTCAGTTTTCATTTATGGATTGTGTAACAATATTTATGATTGTATTCATATTTTATTTTTCCTTTTGTCAGTTTTGAAGTTCCAAGGATTAGGATTGATATAAAAATGTTTGTGGTTTAATTTTGTTTTTAGAATTCTTGTTTCCTTTCTTAGTAATTAAGTCTAAATAGTTTGAATACTTCCTTAGAATAGTTCTTACACTAGGGTCTTTATTTGCACAAAAAGTGTATGCATTTCTAAGTTGCATTCTTGGGTTGCCATTTACTAGGTCAGGAAATATTCATATAAAAGACATATAAATAGCCGGACAACATGCACCAAGAAACAATCAAACAGAAGAAGGCTCTGACACCATTGATCCATATCTATGTGAGAACAAAATGAAAGAACATATGTAAAATCCCAAACACAGACATATTGCAAAGAAAATAGAGATGCAATAAACACATATTCTATTAAATAGTAGAAATAGAACAAAATGTAAAATAAAACATCTATAATGGTGATAACTATCTCAGAGAAGAGATGTCTCTGCTACCCTCATTTGTGCCAAGATTAATACAAAATGAGGACAGAAGGGCCTATTTATAATAATCATGAGGGAAAGAATCGTAAACGTCCAAAACCTAACCCTAGAAGATGAAACATCATAAAGTTTGTGGTCCCAAGGTGGTTAGTTTAACAATAAACTTCCATGGGTGTTCATTATCCCATTGGAAATGTATATCCGGTGTTTGTATCTTTTGACTAGGGCCAAATGCATGCCATTTGAAATAATTACCCCCTTGAATCACCAAAAAACAACGTTTAAGGCCTCAAAACGACCCCAGAATTTTGGGACCCGAAAAACCGTAAAAATTTACTAGAAAATTACCAAAATAGTTAACTATTTTGAGAAAGTGGAATAGGTGGGTGGTCATCAATCTACATGTAGATCATTGTTCTAAACTTATAGCTATATATTGCGGTCCCTTTGATATTTTGGGAAATATAGTACCAACAACTTGTGAAGTAGCTCTACCTCCTAGCATAAAAGTGCATAAGGTGTTTCATGTCTCTTTGTTGAAAATGTATGTGTATGATCCTAGGCATATAATTAACTAGAATATGATACAAGTAAATTGTAAAGTATATTCTTTTTTTTTACATTAGATGATGATGGATATGCTAGGATATAGTGTTGCTTAGATTATTTTGATACGGACATATGATCCTTTTTAACATGTTTCTATATATATGATTTCATGTTAACACTTATACATGATGTTGATTATGTTTTGTATATTTATTTGATATTACTAGGTGGAGCGAGATGGATGCTTTCTGGTAGAGCATGTTTCCATTGTAGGAAAGAAAGCCAAGATACTAAGGAATAGAGAAATATATCATTTTAAGGTTCAATGAATCCACTATACTCTTGAGGATGTGATTTGGAATTGTAAGATGTGATGAGGGAGGCAGACCCTCATTTGTTTTGAGATTTTATGGCATGTATGTGTATGCATCGAGGAAAATGCATTTTTTAAGTGGGAGGGTTGTAATTCCGTCTTGTTTATGCCATGGACATATTATTGTTTTTGTTATTATGTTGGACATAGTGGCACAAGGTTCCTAGACTTTGGTTTGCACATTATTATTATTTTTATTATGTTGAACTTATAAAATAATTAATAAAATAAAAACAGTCAAAAGAACAATTCCACAAAAGAGAGTATGAGGAACCCATGGAAATTATTCCCAAGTTTAGATCAATTGAACTCACAAAACTGCTTGAAAAAAATGCAAGATACACTTAAAGAAGATACTGAATATGTTGTATAACACAAACTCTTGTTGTATTAGTTTACACCAGCCAACATTATATAGAAATATGATTTCCAAACATATATATACATAAGGTATTCTAATGCATAATTATTTCATTCGAATTGGCATACAATTAGGCTTACTAAACTAGTCAAAATCCCCATAGGTGCATAAAATACTTTCCTAATCTGTCAAGAAGATCATGAATTACATGAACGAGTTGTTCTAAAGAGAAAATAATTGAAGGAAGTTGGATTAAATAATTCTCTTATGTGAGGAAAATAAGGAGGGTGAGTTGTGAAAAAAACAAGGCAATTTTGCGTTAAAACTAACTTTACCTTTTCCTTTAAAACTAAATTTATCGTTTGCCTTAAAACTGCCAAAAAAGCTAGAAAATATGGATAAGGAAGGAATGTGCACTTTCTAAATTGGTCAGTCTGATCAGTTGTCAAAATATTATCCAAAATATTTCCAAAGCGCTCCTGGAGGCATTTTTTGCATGTTTGATCACACGGAAGCAAGTGGATGCCAACTAGTTAGTGTAGGACCTGGGAATTTAACCAAAATGATTAAATTTTATATACTAAGTATGGGAATGGGTTTTGATTATTCTAAAAGCCTCTATTAATAGTGACTTATGTAAAATATCAGAATTATATTAGAGATATAGGGCCTAGAAATAAGGATTAGACACCCTTTACATACTGCTTGTCCATACAAAACAAGGAAAGACGAAAAACCACAAATGGGAAAATCCTCCCTTAAACATGGACATGAAAACATTTGTAAGAAATATTTTATTCAACCAATATTCACCACATTATCAACTATTCCCAGTAGTGATTTGATATTGTTGAAAGTATTCTCAGAAAACACCTTGGTGAAGATGTCTGTAGCTTACTCAGATGATGCATAATAATGCAGAGAAATGACCCCATCATGCACAATCCCTCTGATGTAGTGCATATGGATATCTATGTGTTTGGTTTTCTACCTCAGTATTGGATAAGTTGAGATTCAAATGGTACTTTCATTTTCAAAATAGATGACTGTAGAAGTCTCTGACTCAATCCCAAACTCTCCAAGTATACCATGCAACCATAAACATTGAGTAGTTACATTCACAGCTCCTTTGTATTCTTCCTCTGTAGATGAAATCACAATGGAACTTTTCTCCGTACTTGACCAATTGGTTGGTCCATATTCAAGCATAAGCAGATATCTAGAAGTTCATTTTCTATCAGTGTTATTACCTTCCCAATCAGAGTCAGTAAACCAACTAACTCAAGGTCATATTTTGCAACATAGTGAATCACATGTGTTCTTGTTCCTTGTACAATGGTTATGATTCTCTTTTCTTCCCTCCCATGTATGTCATGAAGCTTATCCATGTGTCTAGAATCCACACTCGTTGCATAATAAATACCAGCTCGAGTATGAGTCAAATAAAGAAGACAACCAAGTAGTTGCATATACAAGGTGTTGTTTACCAATGGAGTTTGTTATGGAGAGAAATTCCTATGGATTGGGGTACCACAACAGACAGCTTGAATCCAGAAATCAATCATTTCCTATATGAAAGAGAAACAAAATATCCAACACTAAAGGATCTCGATATGTACCTTATTCCGGATGGTTGATGTAGATCCCTGCTGAGATTTCCAACTCCAGCTTGAATTGATAAATTGCTTCCTCAACATTCAATAAAAAAGACAAGCATGCTATACATAATCATGTTAGACCCACTCTAGAATATATAATCAATAACATATAAGCATTTGAAATCATCCATGGATCAAATATTCATTCAAATACACATTATTGGACAGGAAAAGATATTTCTATTAATATAAAACATAGATTACAATAGAGACAACCTCTATCGGCACATCTGCAAATCAGAGAAACTGAGTCCCCCAATTGGGCCTCCACCACTTCAATCCTCCATCTCTCGATAGCAAGCTAACAAGAAAAAAGGAAATATTGGGAAGAACACAAAAGTGCTCTAAGGGACAAAGGGATGCAGACTCAAGTATAAGCTCCCGCAACAATGGACTATAGTTTTCTTGCTCTTCAATTCCTCATGCCTTCAATGTATCTAAAGGTTTCCTTATATAGCTCTTCAATGGGGTAATGAAAGGTTGAATCCGAGTGATCTCAAGGCATATAGAATTCCAAGAGACAATAGATTCGGATCCACATCAAGGAAAACTCCAAAAGAATTTGGCCTTTTGCACACATCCTGATGTATTCGATTTTAGGGGTCAACCCCACATATATATGCGAGAAAGGGTTTAAAAGTCACCTATGGAAATTTTTGAATGTTTTTAGGGATGGTCTTGGAAACATCAAAGTTACAAAAATGGTCCATGGGGTCTACGGAGTCTGCAAAGGGATAGGGAAGGCCATAAAAATGTGATTCACCATGTGTGGTAAAATCAGCTGTAATAGATGCCCCTTAATGTGTGAGTTCAGATGGGTCATACGATGGTCGAAATACATTATAAGTCCATCCCAGAAGTGAAGTGATGAAGAGCCCAGTGGAAGAACCAACCATCCAATCAGTACAATACAATGATAATCCTCTGCATATAACTGCAAGTAGATACAACAGTCCTGGATACATAAGAGTACAATGGCCATGAATAGGCATGATACAATATGACATCTGTGGTCATCACCACGTACAATATAAATAGATCAGAATCTCCATGATGAAGATATGCAAAGGATCATGATCTCCATGAAGACTGAAGATATATAATGGATAAAATCTCCATAATGGCTGGAAATGTCTAACATATACTGGAATCAAGTCATGGGAGTTGAAATCTCATGAACACTGGCACGATCAAGGAGGTAGCATATAAGAGATGCCACCAATATGGAAGGTCTTCTACACAAACTCCTATGAGTACATGTCCTACTATGTGAATAGAGGTGTCGAGGTCGAACATAGTAGTCCATCATCTGATTACCAGTCATTGATGTATACCGTTAACAGACGCGAGATCACCCACCAATAATGAAAATGGGAATCAAGGTACTTGAGTGCAAACTAACAAGTGTGAATAAATGTGTTGAGTTCAAACACTTGATAGAATCCATCAATCAGAGGACATTGATGTATTCCCAAAAACTATTGATGGCGAGAGAACCTACCACTGATGAATGCAAGTCTCAAGGCATTCAAACACGACTCTAGATTCCTATCCTAGAATACATGATATGAAGTCAATGGGATGAAATCTACTGGAAGGAGGGCATTAAGGAATCCCCCATCATCCAACATGAGGTACTCAGCAAGGCTGTATAATGTGGAAGGACTCAATCATAAGGTGCATGAACCAGTAAATGTACTGGGAATGGTCGACATGCAAAGTCAATATAACTGAGGAATGGCCAACTCAGGTTTCAACTTCCTTCGAACAAGAGCATAAAGGTGAATGGTGACTAAATGTAGGCAGCATAGACTCGATATGCAAAACTAGGACATCTCTGCGACATAGGAGGCATCGACAGAGGCTCCATAGGGACTAGAAGCTTAACCAGTCAACAAAGATAAACTTAGATAAATGAGTACAACTCCTAAAGTCTAACTATTAACCCAACCAATGGATGTGATATACAGTGCTCTATTTGAAGGCGACATGACTCGACTACTGCCAAATATAACATCTTTTCTTGTCCGGCTTTTTTGTTTTTTAAATTTTTTGGACTTTTTCAAATATTTGAAAAGCTTGAAATAGAATAAAATTGCTTTAAAGTTACAGACTAGGAGGAGACGAGTGTCAAATGGGAAAACAAACTAGTTCCAAGCAGCAGAACATACCTATGCTCAATGCAAGGACACATGTGTAGGATAGTGACACTTGGGGGAAAGTCCCCTCTCGGTAAAAATAGGGAATCAAGCTGCAAAGGATATATAAAATGGCTCTGCGTGGCTAGACATGAGACAAGCTCAGGCTATATGTCTGATACTCAAAGTTAGGGAAGCCAACATAAGGTTCAATGAGGCAGGCAAAGCTCATGATAATGCAATTACAATTTGAAATAAGGGAGCTATGGGGAAACAGGCCAGCAAAATATCAAGAGGAGTATGAGGATTTTGCAAAATGTCATAGTGATACTATACAATGGACTCCCACATCCTAAGAGACAAACTGTCGGCATGGGCACCAAATACAAATAAGGAGCTAACTAGGGTAACGATGTAAGGTCAAGCTCTACCATTCACATCATGTCACTTCTAAAACAACAAGAAGGTTCCGTGACAAGATAGAATGGGTTCATACCTAAGGTTATAATGAAATGGTCATAAGTTCACACAAAATGAAAATGGAGGTGAAACCTAGCCTATATCCCAGTTTAAACATCATACCTGAAATCGGCATGAATAGGTCAAAACAATGGTCGAAACGACGCTAAAAATGGTCTCCTACATCATATATTAGTAAAACACGGTCCAAAAGGGTCAGAAACAGTCCAAAACTATAGAAAGGGGGTTAAAAGTTTCAAAATTTTGAAAAAATTCTATAAATAGTAAAAAATTCAAAACATTATATAACATTTGAAATTTTTACCCAATTGAGCTCAGAACTTCAAACACGAATTCTGAGATATCCAGCCGGCGGAATCCGACACCGTTTTTTCCAAGTAACTTCCCATGCTCTGCTCTTTCATTTAAATGTAATTTTTTCAATTTTCCATGGTCTAATTTGATTTCTTGGCCATCCTAAATTATGTGCTTCATCCCACGTGGAAATCAAGGATTTTTCTGCATATAGGGCTGGCTATACGCGGAAAAATGCCTCAAAGTCGTGTACATACATGGTTGTTTAGCAAACAATCATGTATGCGGCCACGTTCAAGTTTTTCTAAGACATCTAATAACCCAAACTTGAATTAAATGTGCAGGATGGTTCTAGAATGGAGGGAACGAGAGCATGGGGATGCAAGAGAAGCAGTACGAGGCAATTTAATGGCACAACAGGCTCTTCGTGCTTGTGGGCTCTACAAGTTTTGGTGTCTTGGTGGCTTAAGGGCCAAACCAAGACTGTTGTAGATGCTAGTATACTACTAGGATCTTGACTCTAGGTCATTCTAGATCGACGGGATCTTCCTCACAATAGAAGCAGAGGACATATACTTCATTACTGGATTGTCCCGGTGGGGGGAAGTGGTGAATCTACATTCTCGCGGGTGCGGAGGTGGCCTCACCATAGATGAGTATATAGCTGTATACTATTATTCAGACATGGAGAAGGTCGAGAGCCAGATCCCAACTAACTCCATATAGGTGCTAGGCCTAAAGGCCATACTACTGACACTCAGCAGGATAGCAGGGCTAGCCTCACTCTACCAGGCCTCGCGGCCCCTGATGTTCTATGCAGTGGAGTGCATGAGACCCATGGTTTACGATTGGATTATTGTGCTGTTGAGAAATATGAAGCACCAGCTCAGCGAGTGCAAGATGCGCAGGGTATGAAACTTCAGTTTCAACAATTTATTGACCATGTTTTTATTTAAGCATGTTTCAGGATTGAGCCCTAGATTTGATTTTTCTCTTCACGGGGTTTGAGATCCAGCCCAATGATGTTGGGCAGATGCGATGTGCAGACTGGGTGGAGGCAATGTGCCCAACCCCTATCGAGCTAATTTCTTTCCATGGTGGTGGCGGTAGATAGATACCATCGATGATTACCCCTATGTGGGGATAGATTTTCGGGGAGATCCCTACATGCCTCTACCACTAGGATCAGCATACGATGACATTGGTAACGAATCCCAACCCTCTTTTTAAGTTTTGTGAATTTTTTTTTTTTTTTTTGATATATATATAGACTCAAAAAGACATGTTTTTGTGTGACAACATATAATGACATCTTGTCATATGTATGCAGATGTAGGACCACGGAAGCTTGACATTTTCCCTCGTCAAATACGGAGGGGAAGAGGAGATGACATTATGGGTGTGGATGCAAAGAAGATGCTCCAAATCATTCATACCAACTTCGTGCGGCTGACACATAGGGTACCCATGGCGTAGGTCGAGGACCTGCCTGAGGCCATGCAGTGTCAAGTGGTGGTTGTTCCATGAGCATGGGTGCAGTTGTTTTGACAGCTAGCTAGAGCCATGGTGACATTCCATGATCAGAACCCCCCTCCTCCTCCCCAAGCTTAGATACCTAGGAGTGATACATTTTGTACTACCATGTATTTATATTTTGGTGGCTCGAAAGCCCCATTTTTGTATTATGACACTTATGTATTATCACATTTTGAATGTTTAATGAAAAACTTTTATGGTGATCGATTTATTTATTTACATGTGTAAAAATGTATATTTGTAATGAGCTTATTGTCTGTGAAACAAATGCCAATCTAACACATAGTTAGCATATGAGTCAGCAACTTCATTATAAATTCTTCGAACATGTATGTATGTTATGTTGTCAAATTCCCATTCCAACAATCTCACACATAAGAATCTTCGTAATAATGTTGGATCCCTAACATGATACAAGCCATTAAGCTGTGACACTACTGACTCCGAATCAAGACGTACCTAAAGAGATAGAACACCATGTGAAATGGCATCCCGTAGAAGCTTGATAACGACACTATATTCAACAACATTGTTTGAAGAGGGTTGTAAACATACGCCTCCTGAAGAGAATACCTAACCCGTAGGAGTATAATCACCCAAGCAGCAGAGGCTGAGTGTTGAGTGAGGCGGCTAGCACAATCTGCTAATCCTATATAGATGGAAGACTCCATTGACATCTGCCATAAGAAACAAAATCTAATCAACAAACCCGATCACCATAAGAAAAACCTAATAGTATGCAAAATATTGTACAATAATATACAATAGTCAGCCCTGTATGAGAATCATGCATAGTACTTTTTAAGATAGAGCCCATTTCTAGGCTCTGCCAAGGCTATCCCCTCATAATCTACTAACTCATATGTGCCCTTCTCTAACACACGTTTAACAATGTAAGGACCATGCCACATGGGGTTAAATTTTCCTGCCCCCAAGGGTTCTTTAGCTTGATCCCACAAAAGGACCAAATATCCTTCACTAAAATTTCTTGGACGGACAGATTTATCATATTGGACCTTAACACGACGCTTATTTACTTCTAGAGCCACTAAATCATCTCGGTGCTGCTCATCAAGCCACTCTAAATGAACCAAACATTCCTCCAACGGGGAAGTGTCTGGTAAGAGCTCTATGGCAAGATTCAAAGAAGGGATTTCGTACTCAATCGACAGTATATACTCCACTCCATGTACAAGCTGATATGGAGAAAAATTGGTGGAAGTCTTAACCGCTGTCCTATAAGCCCACAAAGTAGGATATAACATGATATGCCACTTGGTATTTCTTTGTGAGATGGTTCATTGGAGAATGGACTTGAGTGATTTTTTCACTACTTCAACCTGTCCATTCACTTGAGGGTAATAAGAAAAAGAATGCTCCTGCTTATACCCTAACTTTGAGGCCAACTCTTCAAGCATCCGATTCTGACAGTGCCTACCATGGTTAGTGAGAAGCTCTTTCGGAATACCAAACCAAGTAATGATCTGGTTGAATACGAAATGTGCGGTTGTCTCACCGTCGAATTTAACCATGGGCATAGCCTCAACCCATTTCGTGAAATAGTCAACAACCATGATAATATGATGATGCCCCCTAGCTGAAGCTAGATTGCAATCCATGAAATCAAGCCCCCACTTACTGAAGGGACTGACGGTGATAATTGGATGTAATGGGGCAGGATGTGAGCATATATTATGTGTAAACACCTGGCAAAGATGGAAATTCTTGACCACATTAACACAATCTTTAAATATCGACAGCCAGAAATAACCCGCTCTCAAGATTTTTTGGGCTATAGAAAGCCCAGATAAATGACCACCACATGCCCCTCCGTGGAAATCATTCAACGCAATCGCATACTCCTCATGAGTTAATCAATGACGTAAAATGGAATCTACCCCACGGCAGTATAATGTGTTATCCACTATGAGGTAATTCTTGGATACGTGACATAGCCGTTGTCGTTCATCCCGTGAAAGGTGAGTAGGGACCTTCAATGTTTCTAAATATATGATAATATCCCCATACCATGGATCCAAAGTTAAGATCAGGAAAACGTGTTCATCGACAAACGTATATTGACAAACCTCCTCCTCCTCTTCGCTTGGGAAATCAGATATAAGCTCCACAAAAATCAATGATTTCTTCAATTTTTCTGAAACAAACTCGAGATCGAATTCTTGCAAGATGACAATCCACTTATTATACTTCCCCCCTATCATCCTTCTAGTGAGGATGAACTGAAATGGATTGACATGGGCTACCACCAAGGTCTGGCGAAGGAGAATATAGTGTCTCAATCTTTGAACCACATGAACAATATCTAAGGCAAGTTTCTCCACATGGGAATAACTGATCTCTACATCTATAAGGTTTCAGCTCAAATAATATATGACATGCTACTGGATCTCCTTATCCTCCTAAACCAAAACCATATGAATTGTCTCCATGGACGCGACCACATAAAGTAAAAAGTCATGGCTATAGTCGGGTGGACTAATCACTGGGGCCGATACTAAGGCTTGTTTAAGCACATCAAAGGACTCCTGGGCTCGCTCATTCTAGTAAAAGCTAGTGTCCTTCTTCAAAAGATGCCTAAAACCTCTAGTCAAATTGGCAAAGTTAACAATGAATCTCCGTAAGAAATTTTCCATGCCTTGCAAACATTGAAGATGTCTAATGTTTTTTGGGGGAGAAAATTGAAGTATTGCCTCAACCTTCAAAGGGTCGACTCTTATACCCTCCTTGGAGACAATGAACCCTAATAAGCGACCAAAATTCATGCAAAAGATGCATTTATGAGGATTTAACCTAACAAAGTAATGGCGGCACCTTTCAAACACTAATCTCAAATGGTGGGAATGACACATCCTCTGATGAGAATGAGCAGTGAGGTCTTCCAAAAAGACTTCAATAATCCATTTGAGATCATGGAAGATCAAGGTCATAGCCCACTGAAAAGTGGCTCCGGTGTTTTTAAGGCCGAAAGGCATTTTCCAATATGCAAAGGTACCCCAAGGACAAATAAATGAAGTCTTATGTTGGTCCTCAAGTTTGATTTGTATCTGATTGTATCAGGAAAATCCATCCATAAAGGAAAATACCTTGCTTCCTGCACACTCATCCAAAATTTGATGAATAAATGGTGTGGGAAAATTATCCTTAGGACAGGCATGATTCAAGACACGGAAATCAGTGCATATACGAATCGTTCCTTGTTTCTTATCAACCGAAATGGGATTTGAAACCCACTCCATCAAGGGAACAGGATAGATAAAATAGACATTCAATAGTTTTTGTATCTCAGCCTTAATCGCATGTGATTTTCTAGGATTCATTGCATACAAGCGTTGTCGAACATGATTAGAATTGGGATAAGTTTTAATTTCATGCTCAACAATGCGAGGGTCGATACCTGGAATTTCCTCGTATGACCAAGCAAATACATCACGAAATTCTTTGAACAGCTCGGTATACTCTTGAGTTTTAGCATGGGAACATTTTGCCCCAATATAGACATTCTCAATCTTTCCAGGATCACGAGAGATATTGATAGGAAGGGTAGGATATATATTCACCATGTTTCCATCAGCCATTGAACCAAGAGAGATTAATGAAACCACGAGACTACCAATTCTCTCACTAAGAATCTCCCTAAAGTCTTCGCACTCCAATCAGTCAAGCTTGGGAAGAAAGTAATATCTATGATGTAACTCTTCCCAAGGTGGCTCAACCCCAGACATAGCCTCAATAATAGCTTCATCTAATGGAAAACACTATCAAGGAAGTCATGTGCATGAGAAGACACAACTTCCCATGCAGGAAGCACATATGGGTCCTCCTCCTCCGTCCATGAAGAGGAAGGACTAGGCTTTGTAGCACGTTCAAGATTAGCTTGATATGCTATCATTGCTGTAGGAAACGGCATGTCTGTTCCGATAGGATCACACAAAGGACTCACTGTAGGAATAATCCAAGGATCTTCCATATGAGTCATGTGAAAAGACACATAATGCAATGACGACGAAGCCTCACCGGAACTAGACCCAATCATAAGAATAGGTGTAGGACAACTAAATGATCCCATAAGGGATGGGTACATGCCAACACCCACACTCCCAGTTGCCGGCTGAGAGTGTGCGATAATCAAGACAGAAGGTCCTGAAGATGCGGTAACACACAGATTCTTGAATGAAATTTGATCAATCTTAACTATCTTCCCATTAAATGGAAAGCATGCAACTCCAAATAGAGAAGAAGCTACGGCTTGCATACTGTACATCCTATTCCTACCCAGTAATAGATTGTAGTGAAGGGGTGCATCAACCACCTCAACCTCGATCGCGGTGGTCTTCCCTCCGAAATGGACCTTAATAGAAGGAAGAATGTCGTGTAGCCGAAACGATCTGCCATCAAAATCAGTCAACATGGTAGCATATTTAGACAACTCGGGGGAGCCCAAACCCTTCCAAAATTCCAAAGACATCACGGAAGCAGTAGCGCCTTCGTCAATCACAATGCGTTTGATGGTCATGTTAAGACATTCTACATGAATCAAGAGAGACACATAGTAAGGAAAGTGGAGCTATAGTCCTGTGTTTTCAAATTTGATGATAGAGGAAAAGAGATCATCGTTAACACCAAGAGCAGAGAGAAAATCCTTCCGTTGCGACAGACAACTCTGAAGTACTTCGAGTGCAGACATCGCACAAGGAGTGTGGACCAAATCCTCAACAAAAAAATAGTTCTGGGTGGCTCAGGCATTATGATTATGCCCTGAACGCTTAAGGACTCCCTTAGGAATGCGAGGTGAAACTTCAGGTTTATCCACACGGTTTTCAATATGCAAAGGACTCTTGGGTGGAGCATGTTCCTTTCCAAGGTCTGGTTGTGACGAACCATAATCCTTTGCATGAGTCACAACCTTAGCAGCACACACCATGTTGATGCAACCATGACCACTACAAGCTTCCGGCAGATCTTGATCCCTAATAGACTGATCATGGGTCCTCAATTTCATATTTTGATTCTGAGGTAAAGGGTTAGTCAGCGCAGCTAAGTGCTGCGCTATGAACCTTGAGGATCCTTCTATCCAAGGGCACAAGTGAGTGAGGTGGCCATCCTTACACAACTTGGAAGGAAACTTAACCTTACATTTAGGCTTCTTGTCTCCCCTAGCATTTCAGGCGTTCTTGTCATTAGAATTGGCATTTTCATTCATATTCCCATCCTTATGATTGTTTTTACCCTTCTTCTTATTCCTTCTGGGTTGCTAGTCAGTGGTTACCCTTCTAGTCTGACGATTGCACCAAAATCACACTCACCATTTGGGTGGGTTGAGACAAAGACATGGCTTGTTCTGAGGCAGATTGGTTGATCGACAATTGACTCACCTATTTGAGAACTGAATCTGTAGGTTTGGTACTCGTACAACCAACAATGCCATCAACATGTGGTCCTGGTTTGATCTTAGGGTCGAAACTAGAACGTGCAGCGTTAGGAATGATCTCATATAACAAACTGGATTGAGCATAAATCAAAACCAATTCCTGCACCCTAAAAATGGCTTGTTCCTCATTCTAAACTCCGGATGTAGAAACATCCTTCTCTATATAAGGAAGTAACAATTTAAGGAACCATTCGAGGAGAAAATCCGGCAGTATGAAGGCTTTAATAAATCTCTTCCATCTACGCCACTCTTGGATATGGTCCGAGATATGCATGGATTTGTCTTGCTGAAATGTCAAAAAGATTTCTGTACCAATGTCGTAACGCACTGGTAGCTGGAAGTGGTTGAGAAAAATCATAGCTAGGTCATCGAACAAAACGAATGCCTCCCTAGCTAACTCTATGTACCATTTCACTGCAGGCCCTGTAAGGGCGCATTGAAATAGCCTTAAACAGATCTAATCTTCATGTAAGGATTTATAAGAGAAACAAAGGTGAAATGTAGTAACATGTTCACTAGGATCTTCTCCTGGTTTGCCCTCGAATTTGGGAATGTCCAAGGGAAGCTTATTAGGGACAGCTGGCCAAGCGGGGTCATGAGAGACTGTATCATTCATTAGTCTCGACAAGTCAGGAAAATTTAACGTTGCGAGGAAAGGGAGCCTAGGTGAGCAGGTCGATGAGATGCTCCATGCTAATTTTGGTTCACATAGGACTGATGAACATAAACACCATGGCCATGGCCATAGTATCCTCCTCCCGTTTGACCCATGTAGGGTGGCATGGAGGCACCATAATGTGGTGTAACTTGACTATTTGGGGCTACAAAGCCATAATTCAGGGATTAAGCAGGTTGTTGATACCCGTACGCATAAGGTGAACAAATCTGTGCATACTGTGGTCCATAATATGGTCCATAAGAAGTCCCATGAGATGTCCCATGAGAAACTCCATAAGTAGGAATATGACCTCCAGAAGTATAAAGATGACCTCCTGAGACAACAAAAGGTACTTGACTCTAAGACACAATTACACGAGTAGCAACAGTACGCACATGACTTGTAGCAACATTCTGACCCAAAGGACCATGTGAATGATGGGGAGGAATAACATTCGAAGAACTAGGAATAGAGGACAAAGGGACATGTGAAACTATGTAAGTGGTATTCCCAATTGTCACTCGTCTTGGTTCTGGTATCCAAATACGACTACTAACACCAAGTCTAGGATGAACATGAGATGTAGCCTCCACTGCTGGGATGGAGGGTGCAATGTGACTCATGCTCCCAAATATGGAAAATAATGGAAATGCCCCCAGGCATAGTGCTAGGATCAAATTACGACTTGACATGATGTGCCGGATCGTGTGCATGGATGCCAGACATGGCATAACTAGTGCTTATAGGTTCATGATGAGTCTCGTCGCTCGGCATCCAATACCAACGACCTGTTTATGAGGGATCATACTTAGAGTGAGTAGGTATATCATGTGAAGGATCGAACCCAGAGTGTGTAGGTATATCAGGTGAAGGATCATATACAGGAATAGGATATTTTTTCCCAACCTCCTAAGGTGCATAAGACAACTCAGGAATTCCATTTTCATTATCTCCCATTGTGTGTGAATCAATGTGAGAAGTAGTCCTCCTAGACTGTTTGTTTCTCTCTCCCAAAGGAGAAGGAGATGTAGAAGGTGGAATTCCTACTAAACAACAAGAATGGTGGGGTTCTGCACCCGAATCCACAATGACTCAAAAAATTAAAAAGGACTCTTCTAATTACACAAACCCTAAGCAAGCTAGTGTGCACAGAGCATACACCAATATAATCTAAAGCTAGTCACAAGAAAACAAGGGTAGGATATGTAAGCTCCCGAATGAAGTAGGTATGTCTCACCTAGGAGAGGCTTGAGACTCCCATACACAACAAGTGGAGGTTCGTAACCAATTATTGTGGCCCTCAGCTTCAATGCATATAGCGACTGTGTTGTCTGACCCCAACCGGGTCGGGACACCTACAAAATACCCCTGCAAAGTACCCCCTTGATAACCTAGGTAAGGCCACTAAGGTCACCTCAATATAATTAATGCTCAGGAGGACAGTCGCAGGTGGGATTGACCGTGTGGGAAGGGTAGCAAAGCCTGAAACTCTCGAAAGAGCCCCCAGATACGACTACAATCCTGGAAATATCTTTGATTCTACTTAGTTATGACTAGGGGTCATCCCAATCAATAACCGCTCACACTGCCTCGTGCTTAACTCCCTTATGAGAGGAGGATCCTTAGAAACACTAATTATACCAAGGAATTTCACACTCTCTCCTGGACAGACACATACATGTTGTTGTTTAGTGGTCTTGGAGAATTTACTCACAATGAACTATTCCAAGATCCTGAAACCTAATCTTGTTGGTGTACCCTATCAAAAAAAATAGTGTAATCCATTTTAATGAAGAATTGATTTTATTAGGCTTTATTACTAAAAAAAGGTAGATGACCGTGCAACCAATGGTGTTATGACTCAACATGAAGTAAAATTCACACCTAACAATTAATGCAAATGCATTGTGTCGAATGAAAAATAGGGCATGCTACTACATGAAATGAAAAATCTCTTCAAATGACAAATGCAATCATTCCTATATGAAAGCTTGACTAATCCTTCTCTAAGCAAATCTAGTGCAAGTACCATGCAAAATGCAAAGTGCAATGATGCAAAAAAAAACAAAATGGATTTTTTGAATAAAAATGAGATAATGAAACAAAAGAATGACTTTACCACCCCCAGACTCTGCAAGCATAATCAAACAACACTCTCACAAAGCACTAAGGTAAAAGATATCTAATGCACTAATCCCAAATCAAAAAATCAAAAATGCAATGACAAGAACATTCTTATAAAAAAAATTGCCCTAAAAATTGTGTCTCTAGTCAAAAATAGAGGTGTATACAGACTCTAGCAGTGTCAAAAGAGAATAAAAAATCATCACAATTCACCCAATAACAATCAATATTCCTCTAAAATGCAAAACTCAGGCCATACGTGACTGTTCGCAGTAAATCCATGTATGTACGCGGCTATAGTAGTCAAAACCATGTGTACACACAACTGTGAGTTGAAAACTCACGTACAGGAAGACAAATGTATACAAATGAAGGCAAGCAGATAATCTGAGACAAAATTAACACCAATCAGCCACTACCAGGAAAGCACGCCCCTAGACCTGACTCAGAAATAGAGAAATGAGAGCAATTCAAGAACATTGAATGCCGATAAAAACCCCCAAAGGACAGTTACTAGGAATTCCCCAACAGAGTCACCAATTCTGTTATGGGGAGAAATTCCTATGGATTGGGGTACCACAATAGATAGCTTGACTCCAAAAATAAATCCTTTCCTATATGCAAGAGAAACCAAATATCTAACACTAAAGGATCTCGATTCATATCTTATTTCGGATGGTTGATGTAGATCCTTGTTGAGCTTTCCAACTCCAGCTTGAATCGATAAATTGCTTCCTCAACATTCAATAAACAAGCCAAGCATGCTATATATAATCATGTTAGACCTACTCTAGCATATATAATAAATAACATATAAGCATTTGAAATCATCCATGGATCAAATATTCATTCAAGTACACATTATTGGACAGGAAAATATATTTCTATTAATATAAAATAAAGATTACAATAGAGACAACCTTTGTCGGCACGTCTGCGAATCGGAGAAACTGAGTCCCCCACTTAGGCCTCCACCACTTCAATCCTCCATATCTCTATAGCAATATCACAAGAAAAAGGAAAGCTTGGGAAGAACACAAAAGTGCTCCAAGGGACAAAGGGATGTAGAGTCAAGTATAAGCTCTCGCAACAATGGACTATAGTTTTCTTGCTCTTTAATTCCCCATGCCTTTAATGTATCTAAAGGTTTCCTTATATAGCTCTTCAATGGGGTAATGAAAGGTTGAATCCGAGCGATATCAAGGCACATGGAAGGCTAGAACACAAGTTATTTGGATCCACATCAAGGAGAACTCCAAAATAATTTGTCCTTTTTCACACATCCTGATGTACACGATTTTAGGGGTCAAACCCGCATATATACGCGAGAAAGGGTTTAAAAGTCGCGTATGGAAATTTTGGCATGTTTTTAGGGATGATATTGGAAACATCAAAGGTAAAAAAATTGTCCATGGGTTCTAAGGAGTTTGCAGAGGGATAGGGAAGGCCATAAAATTGTGATTCACCATGTGTTGTAAAATCAGCTGTAACAGAGCTGACTGCGCTTCTTCAATATTAACTGCTTAAAGGAAAGGAGTATTTATTGGCTTGAAAACATTTATTTTAAAGTTATTTAGTAGGTATGAATCATACTTGTACTAATGTACCTTGATTCCAAGACTTTATTGAGAGATTTAAAGCCCCAAAAATTGGCTTAACAATTCCAAATCTATCATGGAAAAAGCATGGTTCATTTCACTCTTCAAAGAGGAAATTTATTTCTTCAAACTTCCTATTATTAGAAGGTCATTGAAATACATCACAATAATTATTAATTAACCATGAATCAGCTTCAAATATAAATTTTTATCAAACTTTCATCTACAAAAGTTTAGTGATAGCAAAAGACCATCAATCTTGGGATACCAAGCTCTAGGAGCTTGTTTTAGCCCATACAATGATTTCTTCAACCTGCACACAAGATATGTATTAGTAACAAAACATTATATATCATTAATATATATTTCATCTTCCATATCTCCATGTAGGAAATCACTTTTCACATTCCCATGATGTACCTCCCATTGTTTGGAAGTTGCAATGGCAAAAACTAGTCTTATGGAGTCCATCTTTGCCACTGGTACAAAGGTATCATTGTAGTCAATTCCTTAGACATGGGATGATCCATTTTCAACTAAAATTTCCTTATATTTTATAGGATATCAATCAACATCAAAATTTGTCTTGAATAAACATTTTCACTTTACTAGCTTTCTCCCTGGTGGGAGATTGACTAGTTCCCATGTCTCATTCTGATGGAGTGAATGGTAATCCTCCTTCATGGTTGTTTTCCATATTGGATATTATTATGATTATTCATATGTTTTCAGATCTTATTCAACCATTAGATAAAAAATTTCATCAAACAAAGGGTCATTAATAGAAAGGGCACTCTCGAACTAAGATATAGTCCTCCTAGGACCATTAGCATTCCTAGCTAGTTCCCTAGTTGCATGAATGGTATTTTCTTACCACTTTGTAATTACGGGAGTGATACAATATGCAATTAAATCATAATTATAATAGTTATTAGAATCAGAAATCCAATTAATCTCTTCACTTACAGTTAAAGGTGGTGGTGGTGAAGAAAACTCTCCAATTTCTGATGTTGGCATAGACTCTTCTTTAAATTGAACACTCATTTCAATGAAGTATATTTGAGTTCTCATTTTGATGATATTATACCATTTTGAATCTTCAAAATACCCAAAAAATAGGCACTCTTTACTTTTGGGTTCGAAATCCTTCCTCTTATCTAATGGAATTCTAGCCCATGCCCTTGAGCCAAAAATACTGAAATGAGACACATGAGGCTTGTTTCCACTCCAATATTCAAAAGGAGTGATTCCATAAAGTTGATTATGAGGCACCCTACTCTGGATATAGATTCACAATTTAGGTTTTTTCCTAGGATGCAACCCTGACATACTCCTTTGGAAAACTTTATCTTGGGAAGCCCTATGACCATGTCTTTGTCACAAAAATCTAAAATATATTTGTAATTTATATGACCAAACCTCTAATTCGAAGTCTTGTTGGATTCATTAGAATGAGTAAGGAGAGAAGAGGGGTTTGGGAAAGGCATGAAGCGTGAGAACTTGTACACTTTTGAACTATGATCCTCAAAACATTTAGCAATGACTCTACCATTCGTAATCTTAGATATTTCAACATCATTGGGAGTAAATAAAACCTTCTTAGGATAATCAGTGTGGGTCATATGATGAAATGATAAGATATTACCAACAAGACCTATGAAATATAGGACATAATTGAAGGAACCATGGTAAAAATATATCCTACCCTTACCCTTACTTTCAGTTTTTTATTTTTCTCCCAACAAATTTTTTGGACCTTTAAAATAAGAAGTCCTACCTTGTTGAAACCTTGTTCCTTGAGTCTCCGTACTCAATGATAAAGGAAAGATACCTTACAGTTCTTCCAACCATGGCATGAACTCTCTCCTTGTCTTTGAAATTGGGTCCTCATTCCTTTTTCTTTGCACCTTCAGGAAGAGAGATGTTGTGATTCTATAGGATTTGAGTCAACATATCAATTTTTTCTTCATCCAAGAGCTCTTAGGATGAAATCCCTTACCAAAACATGCACACTTGTTCATTTAACCTTTACCTTTCTTCTTCTGGAAGTTCTTCTTCTTGGATTTTGAGGACTCCTCATGAGACTTGGACTTGTCTCCTTTTTTATTAGTGGGATTCTTATCCTTATTCTTCCCTTTGGAATCCAGCTTGGAATTTCCAACAAACCAATATTGATCTTTGGAAGGCTTTATGGTGCCCATCATGACCAATTTTTCTTTCTCCTTCATCAAGGATTCCATGAAATATGTTGGAATATATTAAACCCACTCATAACTTAGGATGAAATAATTAATCATTATTTGATTAATTATTCACCCACTAGCTTAATTAGTTGGCATCCACTTGCACCTTAAAGTCAATAAATGCCATCTATATCCTATGAATGATTTATTTCTAATTCTAGGTTGATCTTGACCACCTTTTGACCATCCAGAATTAGTATACATCACTTTACAGCAGATTCTGCTTTATTCTGTTTTTTCTGTTTTTTTATTTTTTTGTTGCTTTTCTATGGATAAGGTAAAGCTAGTCAAACTAGGAAACTGGATGCTTTTGTTTCCAAACCATCCTTCATGACTTTTACTCCATTTTCTAGGATTAGAATGGTTTTTACATATCCTAGACAACTCACTCATGCTTTTTCCAACTCATGAGGTCCTTGATATATTTGGGAAGTACTTTAGCCACCTATGGGGGTTTGCTATATTTGGGTAAGTCTGCCTTTTTGATATTTATGAGTTGTCTCCATACAAATTGATTTTATTATGAGGAATGTACTATTTATTTACACTATTATTCATCATTATTTAATGGAAGGATACACACCAATATTCATCTCTTCATTCATGTGATTCAGTCTATTTTCTTCTCTCTATTTTCACTGTGTATGCTTGTGAGAATTATTAGTAGAAATATCTATTTCTTGTGCTTATTCTTAGCATCATTTATCATATAATTGATATATTATTTATATATGGTATCAGAGCTACATGGAGCATAACCTTGCCATCTCCTACATGGTATCAGAGCAGCAAGTTTGATCAAGTTCTACAGAGTTGAGGAGCCCATCCAATCTCCTATCCCTCTCTAAAAAAGAGCTTCTCTAGCTTACAATATTTTCTCCTAATTTGTTTTGTAGGTTTTAAAGAGTTTATTCTTGAGCACATAAATTCAGCAATATGGATTCTCCTTCATCAATAATTCTTACTCCCTTCAACTACCATGAATGGAAAGCCAAAATATCCATTCTATTGTACAGTAGAGGATTGTACAAAGTTACTCTAGCTTTAAAGAATGAGCCCAATGCTGTGATTGAGAAAGATAAGTGGGACAATAGGTTGGATGAAGCCATGTCCCATGAGTTTTTCCTTCTTTTCCTCGGTTCACATGGACAAATAAAATTGTAATTTCTAAATTATGTATTTGAGGTGACTTGAGACATTGTTTCCAAGGCCTCCATCATTTTGTGAGCTGTACTTATTTTTTTGATTAAGGGAGGGTGTTATAATGGTAATCCATCATTATTACCTTAGTTACACTAATTAGTCAATTTAATTTCATTTTAATCTTTAATTCATTATGAGCTGGACTAGGGGTGCTAGGTGGACTGATGCCATGTCAAGTTGGGGATTTCACACCCACATGAGAATTATAGCTCGGTCAACCAGCCACATGTGAACTTTCATAATTTTTTATGTGCTTCCATACATTGGATGTGGTCAGTTAAGTTGACTTGGAGCACTAGAGTGGGATTTTGTCCAATTTTGGCTTGATTTGGTGCATTAAATGCTACATTGAGATTCTAAACCACCCATAATTACACAAAAATTCTATACAAGGTGTAATAATTGACCCACAACACATAATCCATGTCAACTTAGCAATTTATGGTTGTTTGGGGTGATTTGGGACATGATTGGCCCACCTAGGGGGGTTTGATGCCATTTTGGAAATTTTGAATTATATGCTCATAATTGGATTCCAAAGCCTCAAAAAACTCTTGTATTGTATTATATACCCAATAATAACATGTTTCAAGGTTAGACAGTTCGAAATTATCTTGTTCCAGTTCACATTGTGTGTGTAATTTGTCTTTCATTTGATGGTTTTTTGCCAGTTTTGCACCAAATTTGATTTGTGAGATTCAATAAAACTCCTATATTCTTATGTGGTTCAAAAAATCACATTATGAAACATATGAGCTATTTGAGGAATAAATTTCTCTTTTCAATCTATTTATGCAAGTAAATTTTGTGAATGAGTTGAAAACTAGTTTTGGGGATTTTGTGCACAATTTGTTTAAGTAAATGATTATTTAACACATTTGATACAAAATTAATATTATTACCATGTTCATTATATAATTTTTTTTTATGTTGCAGTAGCCTCTAGATGGTTTAATACGCTTCTATTTGATGTTTATACCTTTCACTCGAAAACTAGTTCTTTGATTGGATTGTTTTGCATAGTTTGGAGACTTGGCACATTAAGTGTTTGTAAGAATAAATGAGTGTTATTTTTATTCTTGTATATTATAAATACAATTGAATCTTGTTGAGAATGTTAACGGAAATATTCTTGATATTGTTTGGGAAAGGTCTTATGAAATTCTAGATCAATTTCCAATTTCTAGCGCCTTCAATGGAATTGTTTTGAGTAGATTTGTGAATTTGCATATGAATTATTTGATGAAATGTTAGAATGATATCTACCTTGATTATGAATGATAAAAAAAATCTATGTATAGTTGTAATTTCATTTGAATTATTCTATGAGCTATGGATTTAATTATTCTAGTGCTTTCTACAATAAATAGTCAATTCGAAAGAGTAAAATTAGCTAGTTTTGTGAGTTATTTAATGGAATGTATATGGGAATAAATATATATCCATATGAATGTAATTTACCCCTGATACATTTTCCAAGAACTATATTATTCATATATTTCTCTTTATTTGGAATTTGGAAAGTTAAATTGGAAACTAGGTACAATGCCGTGAAAATCGATCACTAGTTGTGGATTGAAATCTTAGTTTTCATAAAACGGAATGTTACAACCATGTGATTTTTTTATAAAATCATATTTTGTTTTAGGTTCTTACTTATCAGGTGTGATTATTTACTTATCAATCCATTACATTTTTCTTCAGTTATTTACACTCAATTCCTTTTGGTGAATGTTAACTACTTTCATTGGAATTGATGGAAAATATCACTTTATGTGCAATTGGAATGATATGAAAATAAACCTTTAATTGGATTTTGATTCACACTTAAATATGTTTTTAATGGATGTAGTATTTGTTTTTGGTTTAATGGCATGGGTAAAAGTTGATTTTGTGCAAGCCTCGCCACTTATATTTGAAAACTAGTTAACTAGTCTTCTAGACTCTATTTCGTGATTACCATGATTAATTATTGTCATTTTGGTAATTATGACTTATTTACATGTAACTATATGTTATTATACCATCGGTATTAATGAAATACATTTTTTTTTAAAAATTTGATTTGCGATAAGTGCAATCATTAGCACACTAAGTGTTCTTAAGTGTCGTAATTAACACCTTAATTACTAGTTAATTTTGAATAAGAATATTTAGCATTTAGAAGTGGTTATCATCTATGATATGTCTTTCATTAAATTTTTTATGATTCTATATCATGTTAAGATAATTTGCCATCCTTTGTAGCATTTTTTGGAATAGCTATTGAGTTTATTTTAATTTATTGTAATTAAAGAAATTTTATCAAAATTAAATCACGAAAAATGAAATTCAATATTTGTTTGATGGATATGTTTTTCTAAAAATATCTAATTATCCTTAGAGAGCTAATGATATGTCCCTGAGACCATTTGATATTCCTGAGGGGAATTACAGGTGGTATCAGAGCTGCGGTTGCAACATTGCAGATGTTCGACCTATTGGTCGCTTTAAATTTGCTTGCTTGAATACAAGTTAAATATTGCTTATATGAAAGTTAATTATGAAATTGATTCTATACTTCTGAAAGATTAAAAAATATTTGTTATTTTGAGGGCACTACCACTAAGTTGGTTCCACTTTTTAGTGCCACTTTAGAAATAAAAAATGAACATCCAAAATGTAAATCTATAACGCATATGCGTTATTGATGCTACGTTTGAAAAACCTGAGCCCAAAATTGAGGCTAAGGTTAGTTAGCCAATATTGCATGTGTGATATATCACACTTGCATTTTTAAAGAGTTCAAATTGCAAGTGTGATATACCGCACTTGCAATTTGCAAAACCAAAAAAAAAGTAGAGGTCCACGGCCTCAATTTTTTATTTCATAGAAGGCCGCAATATCGGGACAGCGAAAAACCAAACCAATGATTTGAGATCAAGTCCAATTAGAGGCGCCTTTGGAGGGTAATTTGCAAGGGCCAATTCAGAACTTGGATGCAATGGAAGGAAAGTACTCATTTCCTTCACAATTGCTTTCAATTTTTGTTTGTTTTTATTAATTTTATAGTTTTTATATTTGTTAAAACAAATATAATAAAAAAATTGAATTAAATCAAAGTTTGATATATTAAAACAATTTTTAATTTGTTGTTTTAATCTTAACAGATAACAAAAATGTGGAAGATAATGTGCAAAATGAACCCACTAATAACCAAGAACCAAACCCAAACACAAACCAAAACACAAACCCAAACACAGAGGGGGAACACGACTGGAATTTAGAGATTCTGGCACGTTTGGGTGCATTGAGGCACCTTAGCTCACTATTTAGAGGGGGGACCATTTGAGACAATAATTTATCGAGGCATTGGATACAATAACAAACACAATTGGCAATTCCTAGGGAGCACTGTACAACATTAGCTCGTACAAAAAATCCATGAGGAAATATTATTCCAATAGTTTGAGCTATAAAGACATAAAAAAACTAAATATAACCAAACACCAATTATTTTCATTATTCTGGTACCCTACCATCGGATTGGTTCCACCCACCAGTCGAGCACACATTTCCATAGACTGGTGCATTGAACCAAATATTAAATCCAATTGGATGGATCGTGGGTACATGGTCTTCGATGAAGACCCTCATGGGAATAGAGACATCCCATTCTATTTCCTGAGGAAGTTGTATGCATAATTTATCTTATGGAAACATGTTAACTATTTTGATATTTTAGAGTTCCAGGGTGTGGGTCATGGGATGCCCTAGGATACAGAAGGGGATAGGAATGATCCTAACCATGTTCCATGCCATCGATGCACACCAAAACCCCCTTGGGTATATCCTCGTGTGGATCCTATGATTCAAGATACACAATAGGCCTTATTCGACTTGACAGACACATTGCTTCAACATGGGACTATTGTCCAAGGAAATGTAGGCAAAGGGGTTGGTACTTCTGAGGCTGGCCCATACCACACTCACGATCCACATACTAGGTCTCCAAACCATACTGGAGGTACATATCTCACTGGATAAGCAAATGATTCAGAGCATCATGTTATTCCACACCCTTGCATAGCATATGGAGGCATATGCTATGGGCATGCTTTAGAGTTCCAGGATGATGGATTACTTCGATATCTAATTAAAACTCATTCTTTTCATATTATATTTTGTTTTATATCACAATTTTAAATTGGTTCATAATTTATTTCTATTTAATTATCTAAGAAATTATGTGAACAAATATACAGCTGGTGTCCCATCACACCCCAGATTCACATAGTCTGATGATTGATGTTGATAACATTGATGCACCGGTCAACACTGCATATGGCTTTGGTGCTTCACCATTAGCTGTAAGAACTTTAATTTCTAATTTTTCATTGTTATTTACATATTTACAATAGAGAATGCAACATTCAATACATGCTAATCTGGATACAATATGTTTTATGTAGGGTGGGCAGGATGAGTTTGTGGAATCCCAACCAAGTACCTCACATGTAGGGGAAGATTCCGAGACACGGGTATTATTTTAATTATGTTTTTAAGTATGCTTTTAATAATTCAACATATATTCTTTTAATTATTAGAAATTTTCTAATTGTATGTTTCTATTTTGTTACATATCATGATATCGATGCCAACGGAACGACCTTTTTTATTGGGGAGCCACCTCTTCCCCACCCAGGTACATGTATGTTTAGCTTTCTTTTAAAAAATATTTTTTTGTCCATCTTGTATACGTCTCTTTTTATTTATATTATATCACATTGACATATGTTACTTTATGCAGACATCTATTGACCCAGTGGTGCTTGAAGAGCACCAAATCTAGGTTGTTGGTGACCCACCTCTCCCCCCCCCTAAGGTACATGTATGTCACTTTCTTTGAAAACATCATTTTTCGTCCATGTAGTGTATGTCTCGTTTTATTTGTATTTGCTGAAATTCACATATGTTACTTTATGCAGGAATCTAGTGAGCCAGTGGTGCTTGAAGATCACCAAATCCAGGTTGTTGGTGACCCACCTCTCCACCCCAAGTACATGTATGTTTCTCTTTCTTTGAAAAAATAATTTTCTGTCCATGTAGTATATATGTATCCTTTTCTTTTTATTATCTCACATTGACATGTGTTACTTTATGCGGGCTTCTAGTGAGGAAACGATGCTTGAAGAGCACCAAATAGAATTTTTTGGTGACCCACCTCTGACCCCCCACAAGGTACGTTTATGTCTTGCTTTATTTTAATTGTGCTTTTAATGATTCAACGTTTACTTTTAAATAATTTTTTGAAATTGTCTAATTGTAAATTTATTCTTTTGTATGTAGGAACGTAATTTTGATTATGATATCCACCGAGCAACCTTCTTCTCTAATGCATATAAAAATCCCTTTAAACCATTGTCATTTGTTCGAACCACTTATTACACACCTATTCATGACCCCCAAGTATATTTAGATATTGCTTATCTTGTTTATATTTCTTTTTGTACATGCAATTATATTTTTCCGTGTTGCCCCAATTGATATGCTGACATTGACATATATGTTATTTTATGTAGCTTGATAGTGAGTGAGTGGTGCTTTAATAGCACCCAATCGGGGTCGTCGCTCACCCACCTCTCACCCCCCAATGTACATGTATGTCTTGATTTCTTTGAAAAAATCATTGTCCCTCCATGTAGTATAGTTTTATTTGTAAATGCAAGTATGGTTTTCATGCACCCATTGATTTTTTGACATTGAAATATATATATTTTTTATGCAGCTTGATAGTGAGCAAGTGGTGATTGAAGAGCACCCAATCGGGGTTTCTACTAGTGAAGCACCATGACCCACCATAACTTACTCACGTACAGTAAGTAAAAATGTTATATTTGTTTGAAATTTGAACAAATGTACATAGAACTTTATAGGTTGGTAAACTAACTTACAAATTTTGGTTTGTATGTAGTCTTCGCAAATGAGATTTGTCCCTCTTGTTCAGTGTTGGGGATCACGACTAAGAATCCGAAAAAGAGATAGAATTCTCAGAAGACATTAACAGTGGCATTGAAAGGGTGGATAAATAGGATAAATGTATAGGGGGGATACATACATGTAACAATTTTTTGGTATACACACAGATGTACATTTTGATCCACTATTTTGTATTATGGCCATGTGGCATGCCAATTTTTGTAACATTATTTGTATGTATATAATATAAAGAAAGGTTCAAATTTATACAAATGGTTGACTTGATTTTGGAAGATAATATTTATTATATTCCTTTTAGATATGTTTACCTATGTCTTTCATGAAGCATGTGTTTAATTAAAATGATAATGTGTGGTCATGACATATCATACTGATTATTTGAAAATTTCCAATACTTCAAGGAAGAATTTATGACTCATCCACTAAGATCAAGTAACCATTAAGTAAGTCATGGGAGATAATCACTATACACTATAACCATAAACATACCATATAACTACCTAAATTCAACTATCATCAAATGTTTAACATTATGGCTATCATCAACTTTTTAACATCATAACCATACCATAGACTACATCATAACATCCATACCACTAACATCATAACACCATACATGTGTTTCTACTTCTAAGTCATGCATGCATGTGAACTTCCACTTGTGATCCATGTTCAATCCTATTCATTTTGTTTCATCTATGTGCATAGCCAAGGTATATGGCCTTTTGGTTTCTACTTAAATAATACTAACCAATATAAGGATCTAAACCTTAATAATTCATGAAATCCTATTTATATCATAACCATACCATAAACTATCTAAATTCCATACACTAACATCATAACATCATACCATACCATACTAACATACCATACCATACCCTACAATTCTAACATACCATAACATATTAACATACCATACCCTACAATACTAACATACCATAACATACTAACATACTATACCATACCTTACAATACTAACATACCATAACATATTAACATACCATACCATATCATAACATCCGAAGTTTGTTAAAATGCTTATTTCTTATTATGAAGCTGCATTGATTGGACATAAAGGGTAAATCATAATTCAATCGAATATCATACATTGGTGCTAACCACTTATACTATGAAACGAGAACTCGACACATTTATCGTTTTTCTCTCTCCTAATTTTAGTAGCTAATTTTACCTCCATTTAAAAAAGGGTTGATACCAGTATCACACATTTTCATTTTAAGGCATTTTTTTGGGCCTTCGAATCATCTTCGTCGTAAAATATTATTACTTTCTAATTTCAAGTGTGTTTTTTAGACATTCAACAAAATAACATACATTTAGAAGCAATTTATATTGAAAATCATATACATTTTGCAATTTTTCCTTTAAAATAAGACTTTTTTATAGGCAAAATAAGACTTTTTTATTGATAAAATTATAAGAAATTCTAGAAAATAAAGACATTTACAACCATTTTCAATAGAATTTCATAGAAATTTTGTATAAAAATGATACTATTTCATACTATATTCCAAAATGTTACGATTCATATAAATTCACGAAAAACTATACCATATATTTGCAAATAACATATTAAAAACAATATAATAGAGATTTTATTTCTAAAATAAAGTCTGAAAGTCAAAAAAATACTAATATATCTTATCAAAAAGTTGTCAAATTAAACATTTTCTTCAAGACATTCAACTAATCAACAATATCATGCAGGCCAAATTCTTCATTGAAATTGGAATTTTCTGGAGCTTGGCTTTCCTCGGGGACATCAATGTCCTCTTCCATTGGGTCTTCTATGTCTACAAGATGCCCAAAGTGCTCCTTTCCAAACATCCCTCCTAATGGGGGTTGAGGCTCTTTTGGCACCTTCGCCACAAGTGTTTCACTAAACTCCCCTTTCTTCAGACCAACTTCTTGTAATTCATCTAGAAGAACTTGAATAACATTAATTATTTGCTTGGTGTAATTGCATTGTAGTGGATCATTATCAATGGATATGCAATTTCTTCCTTTTTGTAAGGAGAATTCTATTGTTGTACCTAATCACCAAAAACAAAAAAAATAGTTAAGACAAATAACATAAAGAAGCATACTTTAAAAAAAATTAATGAATAATAAAAAACAATAAAACTTGAAATATGTTTCCATATGTAATATCTGAAATTTGACCTGAACCCGAGAACAAATCTAAGACCCAATATCCTTCACTTGAAAATGTATCTATGAGATAATTAATCAAAGCTTGTGGCTTTTGATAGATGTTTACAGCCACTCCTTTCAAATCCCTTTCTTCATATGTCAATTTTTTAACCACGGAATTATAAGTCAACATCTGACTATATTTTCCTTCACTCTTTTTATTGATTAAAAGATATTCATAAGTCTCATCTTTTGTCCAAGTTGCAAGATGTATGTTTTCAATATCATTTAGAAATGGATCACTACTGGAGCTATGAATATTAGGCTTTTGCCTGTAGTCAAAATAAAAAAAGAATTGAATTAACTTATCAATAAATATAATTTATTTATAAATTCAATAACTTGATAATAATAGTGCAAATATATTACCAATAAAGTTGTTTCCTTGTTTTTGCTTTACCCTTGAAGGATGTCAACAACCCCCCTAATTGTGTGTCAGAATGGAAAACAATGAATCTCCATAGTGGTGATGTTGTGACATCTACAAATCCTGAAACCACTTTACTGAATGATTGGTAAGTATAAGGCTCACAATCATAAGTAGTGTTTCGTATATTGAATCCATGAGGGATATCTGCAATAACTAGGCTGTACTCCTTTTTAGGAACAATTTTTCCAATGTCCATACAGTCACCTAAAATGACTTTATATTGCAGAGTGTCAAGCCCATTCCAAATATAATGATCAAGTGTATCATCGAGTTCAACGTTTTCAAGATGGTGTTTCCTTTGTCGTTCTATTTTGGCTCTTTGGATATGAATTTTGAAGGACTTTGGTACTCCATCTGTACCCCTCTTTGGCATCTTCAAATGAAATTTTTTTCTATAAGTAATAAAAAAGACATTAAATTATTTACGAAATAAATAATTCAGGATGTATCATAGATCAGCATACCTTCTTGAATGCAACAAAAAACTGTTTTAAGGTTTCTATTGAGCTTGATTCTGGATAGTTGCATTTGACATCATCCCAACTATTCTCATTCAACATTATAACCATATCCTCTTGTCTTTTCATGTAAATCTTGTGACTAGATGATGAAACAATAAATAATGTTTACAATCATATATAATAATACAACATAATACTTAGAACATAACAAAAATGTTAAGCTCAATAAACATACTTTGTACCATAGAAAAACATCAACTTACTTATCAAATTCATTGCAAATTTCCTCCATTGATAAATCACCTGACTTTACTCGTGACAATATTGTAGCTATTAGTGTTTCATCCTTCGCACCTTGCATTGTTCTCTATGGTGTAATAGTCATGTCTTCTGGCAAGTTCTTCATGTCAGGACCTGACTTACCATCGGTCCATGGAACAACCTTAATTTTTTTCACTTTTTTATTTTTTATGCTAATATTCTCCCACATGCTAAATATGTCCTCAACCAAATCCCATGTTTTCCCTACTCTGAATGCCAATTGGA
>LPNX011117558.1:328509-340046 GCA_001517045.1 Pseudotsuga menziesii
ATTTGACAATTCCATCCTCTAGATCAGCACCTGGAGTAATGATTTCCCTATTACCCCCATAATATTCACTCTCATATTCATGGATAACATTGTAATTAGAAGCAGAATATCTCCTCCTTTTCTGTCTTGAATGGATTCCATCTAAATCAACAATGCCTTCATAAGGAATTGAAGCACCCTCAACCATATTTCTTATACGAGATTGATTCTTACTCTTATGAACAGTAGTAGCAAGCTCATTGGCAACAATTTCAACGTGTTCACTTGTACGAGATAAATATTTAAATGTAACATTTCTAGGTACCTGATTTGATTGTCGGATGCTCTTTTCTCTTTGTTCTTGTACTTCTTCAGTTTGAACATTTGAAACTTTTTTATTCTTCCTTGATTCTTTTCCCTTTTGAAGTGCAGCATTAATGACATCCATAGGATTTTCCTCTGTATAATAAATTCCATTCAACATGTTTGAAATCGACCTAGCAAAATCCTGTAAAAAAAAAATGGTATTAAATCTATTACATTGTGATATCTAAGTTATAAGAAAAACAATTTAAAAATAATCTCAATATTGAAACTTACTCTCCCACTTTCAATATCATGTACAACCCCTTCACAGAAGGGTGTGAAAGTTTCTTGAACATTATATTTTGAAACCATCAAACAATATCAAATTTTGGCAAAGGTCTTCGCTTGTTTCACTTGTGCATAAACAATTTTTGTACCTGACATCACACATATATCTCTCAACAATCCCAATGATTGGTAATCTGATTGAAGAAATTGAAATGCAGCACAATATAAGTGAATACTATCCGCTTTTCCTTGATATTTTTCCTTCAAATGCCAAAAATAATTTGTCCTGTCTTCTTCGGATGCATATTTCCATTCTCTAGCATTCTTTATTTTTGATTCCTCAAAGGTCAAAAATTCATCATGAGGCTCAACATTCTTAGATACCTCAACAGTTCTTTTCAACGCAATCATCGCTGCTCTTGATCCAGAAACGTTCACAGATATCTTTCGTGATGCCATTGTTTGTATATCCAAAATGTACAAATTTAAAATACAATCAACAAACATTCATAAACAAAAAAAAATCAAAATCAATAGTCATTATAAACTATATTGGAAATTTGTTGAAAAACATTAACCCCCCCTCCCCCCAACTTAACCCCCTTACACTAACATTACATTAAAATTAAAAAAATAAAACCGTCTTAAGCCCCCACAAACATTGCATTTAAATAACAATGAGTTCAGTGAAGTGAATGAGTGCAGTGAAGTGAAAATCAAAGTTTAAGGCATTCAAAGTTTTCTTGGGCTCTGGGATAAGGGTTTCTGAGGCTCTAGGATCTAGGTAATAGTGAGAGTCCTTAATGGTGAATTGTTAGTTTTACAAAATAAACTTTTTAATTAAGTTTCAATTACATTATAGTCTTACCAATAAGGTGGAACCAACATAGTGGATTAGTTTTTCTTTCAAATAGTTTGATTGTTGATTTATGTTTGATTTAATCATATGGATTAATTAATAACTAGATAGATTCATTTTTTAATGAAGGTAAAATTTAGTTTCTATTCACCAACAACATTGTATACATGGATGTTTTCATTGTTTCTTTTTGTTTTTTTTGAAGACAAGTGTGAAAGATAAACCGTATTTAACAAATAAATTAGTCATACTATAAAAATTGATATACATGGTTGAATTTGAAACCTATTAAACTCAATATTTTGATCAACATACTAAAATCATTTTTTTCATATTCATTAATGCCAAAATACATTCATAAAAACATTTAAATGTTTTGTTGGTAATAAATTTTATATATACACTTAAACCTACATTGTTGAATTTTAAATATAATACACTCTGGTTTTTCACATTCATTAATAACAATATGCATTCACCAAATGTATTGTATTGTTTTAAGATAAATCTTACAATATTCATCCATTATTGTGATCCCAACCAGGGGTTAAATTTGACTAGCACCCTTGCCCATCAGTGTAATTTTATTTGAGGGTTTTGTTAAACAAATTGCCATGCATATAACTTTTAATCTATTTAACTACCCTTGTATTAAAAATTTTAACAAATTTGTTTACACTTCTATTAAAATTTACCTATAAAAATACTACTACACCCAATGGTTCTAACCTTCTATTAAAATTTGTTTACCTATATTTCAATTTACGACCAAAATACTCCACACAATGGTTTTACCTCCAATTTTACCTATAATAATGACGTGATTGTTTATTAAGAACCAAACTTCAATTCCTATTTAAACTATTAATCAATTTAATTAAATCCAAAAAATTTAACTCTAAAAATATCCACCAAAATAGTACACAACAGTTCTACCTCTACGGTTTTGCTTCCTTCACATAAATCATTTATTTTAAGACAATTTATGAAAAAAACTTAGATCATCTTATGTAAATGAACAAACAACACATATTAGATTCAACTTTTCATCGTATTAAAGAAGTTAATACGATCATATTATTATTATTAAGAAGTTAATACCATTATTTGATTCAATCGACCATATTCTTCAGCTTTGACGTGAGTGCGAGCGTAAGCAATGTTTTATATAATTCCTATTAATTTGTATAGTTGAGTAGCTAAGGAGGGAATCCTGTTGGTGGATTCTCTTCAGTAGACTGTCATTATTTTTTCTGCATTCATATTCATGGTGTGGTTTGTATATATTTAGAGTACTCTATCAGGGATTAGAGTTAAAAAGACGGTGATAGGAATACATGAGAGACGTAAAAAAGGTTCGCTCAGCTTCGGTTAAACTCCGAACGTCTATCCGGTAAATTAATTGCTTCGGTAAAGTCTATCCTGAAGCGAGTAAAACCACAACCTTGCCTAAGTGTTGTGATAGAATATCGAAGGGTTTGTAGATGCCATGTGAAGAGAGCGCCCCAGGACGGAGTCAGATAAGAATCGGCATTTCATGTGGTTTCCCGGCAGGTATAGGTAAAGTGTCTGGGTGGGGCAGTGAAAAAGAGCTATGCATCCAACTAGTAGGTTCTTAAGTGGGAAAGTCTATGGCTCATACCTGGAATCATACCTAAAGTAGTTAATAGAATCATCCATAATCTAGGCAACTAAACGGCTTGCCTATGATTGCTTGTTAGCCAGACGGCTGGACGAAAGATTTTTGATACTGCTGCCTAGAATAACGAATAGGATGCTCACAATCCAAATAGTATTTTTTACAAGGAGGAAATTAAGTAAGCACGCTATAAGTAGTTGTTAAGCTGTTGGATAATTACATAGATAATACAATAAGCATGTTACATACGTATATATATACTATGAAAGGAGCTTAGGAAATAGAAATATAGACCATGTTGAGAAAGGAGTTGGATTAGGAGTAGCCAATCGAACGATTAGGAGTTTTAGGAGGATTACCCTAAAAAGCACCGTTTTCTTTTGATATTTATTGATTCGATCAATGGCCTACCTGGTTTGGAGCAAGCACCATTTTTTATTTACCCAGATTCAGAAAACCTTATGGCTTCAACGAGAAAAATATGCTGCTCTGGGTCTTCTGACATGGAATATTGGCATTAGAAATGTCGGATCTAGAGCCACCATTGTATTCTGCGCAATAGTCTATCTAGCTTTTCCTAAATGAAATATCTGTTTATATAAATCCAATAATTCAATTGAACTGGGCCCTTTCATTTCTTTATCAATTAAAAATTTCTTTTCCACCACCTGAAAACTCAGCAAGTTCTTTCCTTTGCAGTCTTCCGCTCGGTTCAGCTACTCTTTTTTCTATGATGATGTTACTCCGATCTTGTAAATCATCAAGAAGGCAAGGTTTCACATCAAGATCGAAATAAAGCCCCTAATAAGAGAGAACCTTCCCTAGGATGTTTGTAGGAAGAGGTTGTATTTTCCAACGCAGTCCGCACGGTACGGAAGATTGGTCTGCTCCGCAAAGCTAAGTTTTTCGGTGCGCTCCCAAGGCCTTCCAAAATATTTGCCTCCTTTCTCATGCTTGATGGAATAGTTCAATTCCCCTTAAATGAAAAAGAAGATAGCGAAATGCACAGACACCTGAAACAAGGGAATGTCCCGGGGTCTAGCATATCCATTGAGAGGCATGAATCATATCATAAAAGAACTTCAAGTTCAGTGTTTCTTTTTAACACTCTCCTTTCTCACTGATTATTGTTTGAGATCGTTGGGCCTGATTCCGTCTCGTTATGAACCTGAGCTACTTCTATTTATACTGAGGAGCCATGCCATCTAACGCAAACTTTTTCCAGTAGCTTTTTGCTTTGAACGTGAATTGCAATGCCTCTCAGAGCTCCTACTATGTTTTTGGTTTAAATTGCATTGATTTTAATGCCTGCATTAGCCAACAGAGACTCCACCTCTGGAGCTAGCATCCTGTCATGGAGCACCTTTATAGAGTCCACCACTAGTTGTACTAGGCGATCACTCAGCTCTTTGTCGACAACCAAGAGCATATTAATGAAAATCCTCGTGCTTCGCGAGAGCCATAATGGCCGTGGTAAGCTCCGTCGAAACTACCAAATCATGAACCCGAGGCAGCATCTCTATGTTCAGATATGAAGAACTCACACACCACCCTCCTCCAGCTTCCACCTCCTCCGCTGTCAAAACAAGCAGAGCGCCGCTCCATGGGTGCCAAAGGGCCGCCCTTTACTAGGGACGTGATTCTCAGAATCGCGCCGCTAGCCGCCAGTAAAGGGTGGCCCTTTGGGGCCCATGGAGCGGCCCTCCGCTTGTTTTGACGGCGGAGGAGGTGGAAGCGGGAGGAGGGTGGTGTGTGAGTTCTTCATATCTGAACTACTATATTTATTCGACGGTGTGATTTTCTTCGGTGAATACTCAACTGTTATACATATATGCAAGGGTCAAGACGAAGACAAATAACAAGGGTCAAAATCAATTAAACTCTTTAAAGGCCTGTAAGGCCAAGACCCAGTCAATGGTTGTGGAAGGACTTATTATGTAGACTTCTGGTCTAAGTAGGTGCTCCAAATTAAGCTTAACCTAATTTTGAAATCTCCTAACAGCTCTCAGACGCATCACCAGATGCACCTATCGTGATTATTTATTCATCCAGGCCACTACTATGCAGTATGCCCCCTTTCACTTGTTTCAAAATGGCGGGCGTCCCCATCGGACCACCGTGGTTGGGAGATGGCGCATTGCCACCTTCCTAAGGACCTCTAGGTCCTTATTTGATTTTTTCAATGCACTTTGCCAGCCAATACATTATTGTTAGGCCCCTATACAGAGTGGCTGGGTGATTACAAATAATTGCGAATATCTTTCGTGTACATATGGTGGGGTGTGAATCGATTGTTCCACTGGAGCTTTTACTTATGGAATCCCATTATTCGGAGTAGCAACTCTTATTTGCTGCCCGGCTTTCTTTCAACTTAAGAAGGCTTCTTTCTTAAAGGTTTTAATAGAATTAAAATTTCTATTAAGAAACACATTTACAGCAAAAACCAATTTATCAAATATAATTTGATCTATTAACTAATTCTTATGTATGTATAGTATATTTGTAAAATAAAATCTGTATTCTTATGTATGTATTAACTAATTCTTATGTATGTACTAACTAATTCTTATGTATGTATAGTATATTTGTAAAATAAAATCTATAAAATTGGTTACCACAAAGCTATCAAAGAAACCATGAATTAATATACCTACTTCTACATGTACATGATGGAAGCATAATCAAGTAAAATACATGAAATAAGAGAAACCATGGATTAATATACCTACCTCTACAATTGCATGATACATGGAAGAATAATCTAGTCAAGCCCCATCTTTTGTGTCCATCTAACGATATAAACAAATGGCAATAAATACAATAATAATTAAATTATTATAATAATGATAATACTAAAATAACAAATTAAGACTAAAATAAATAAATAAAACCCTAAAATTAGTGTAACCACTCAAATAGTAAAAAAAATCCAATAAAATAAAAACATTGTCTATATAAAAAACTTAAAAATATGGGTGGAGTGCTTAGAAAAGACCTCGACCTTGTCCCAAGTATTCTATCAAGGAAATCGACCGACTGCGTATTTCGTCTATGCACCTTGACCATTTCTTCACTTTTTCAAGGATAAATGGTGATGGTATTTAAATAAAAATTATAAAGAAAATGATAAAGCCTAAAGTTAGAGTTCTTTGCAATATATGGAAGCACTAGTATCAGTGCTTCCGAGTCTTTACATATACATGAATAAAGCAAAGAGTTTATAAATAATACTTTGTTTGGTTCTCTTTATAAACTACATAAACATAAACACCAGACATAACGCTTCATAATAGTAAATACACACTTGACAAAAATAAAATAAACATTACAGCCACGTTCACTTGGTGTGGTCTGCTGAATAATATTAGGATGCATTGCTGATTAGTATTAGAAAAAAAGGGGAAAAGGCATAAAAGCTCTCCACGTCCATGGCTTTATAATACACTACACTTGAGCAATTGTCATAGTGCTTCCGCTTCCGAACATGATAAAAGCATAAGAAATACTATAAAATTTATGGTAGGATGTGATATAATTGCATTTCATAATATATATATATATAGAAGCATTGATAATGGCGTGGCGTTGAGGGATATTATAACCATATCTAATTGTGTTTTTAATTGTTTTAGTATAATGTTTTTTGAGGGCTAAATGGGTTGGGAAAGTTTTTTTTGTTTTGTTTTTAATATAATGTTTTTAGGGTTTAGAGGGTTAGAAAGGGGAGGGGTGTTTAAAAGATAGAAAATAAAAAATAAAAATTTAAAATTTAAAATAATCAAAACTACAAAACTCTTGATAAGGGTAGGTGTTTTTTTAATTAACACTACATCTCTTAAAAAAAATTGTATTTATATAAAAAAATAAAATAACTAACCCGGACTTCGGTAGAGACTCCTTTCTTGAAAGAATAACTAACTCGGAATTTGGTAGAGACTCCTCTCTTGAAAGTGCTAGAAGCTCCTCCTTCTTTAAAACCCTTCCTGAATTGCTGCACAGTCTAAACAATAATAAATTTATAAGATACATTGAGACAAATGAAAAATCAATAAAACCACAAAATAATGAATAACAACTGTATAAAACCATAAAGCTATCATTGTAAAATTAACTATAAAACTATTCTAATTATTATAAAAGGAATAAAACTAACATAATTATTAAAAAAGGAAAAACACTAACCTATTTATTGAAAAATGAAAAAAACTAACCTATTTATTAAAAAAGGAAATAAAAAACCAACCTATTTATTAAAATAGGAACAAAAAAGAACTACACTATTTATTCAAAAAGGAAAAAAAACTAACCTTGAAATTGTTACTAAATTTCTCCAAACTGCATGATGAATAGTAGGAAAATTAAATGATTTATATAACCTAAGTTAGGTTTAACATTGATTGTTTTACAAATATGGGATTAAAAATAAGTTAAATAACCATTACTTTATTACATATTTCATATATATAAAAAATTACACAAACTTCATTGGTTTTATATGCATGGGGATATAAATATGTAATTATTTAATACATTATTTCATATTTTTTTTATATCATAAATTTCTTTTTTTTACTAGTTTTCTGAAAGTGCTTGAAATGCGCCCTATATTTTTGGTGGGAACTTTTGGAGGGAAAAATTTGAACAAAAAAATTGGAGTTAAGTTTTGGAGGGAACATTTCATTCTCGTAGCTATAAGATGGTTGATTGACATTTGCACCATTCTACATTTTGGTGAGGTCTATCATTAAAGTTCATTGTCTTCTCTATTAATATTTTTCTTTAATTCTATATTTTAGTGAGAAGACATGGACTCATCTGAATTGAATTCTAATGTCAATGAAGCATTGTATTGTTCATCTATCCAAGATACTGACAGTGCAAGCAATGCAATCAAACATGTTGTTCAAGAACTTCCATGGTTTGAAGATTTTGAAGGAAGCACTAATGAAGGGCAAGAATGTGAAGGTGATGATGATGATGATGATGAATATCTTCCTCCAAGTGGGGATCCTAAAGAAAATATGCAAGATGATGACAATTTTCGTCCCAGCGAGGATTTTAATGAGACTGATGAAAATTTTCATATAAGTCAGGATTTTAATGGGACTGATGATGAGTTTCCTCCAAGCGAGGATGTCAATGGCAATGATGATGATTTTCCTCCAAGTGAGGATTTCAATGGAACTGAGGATGAGTTTCCTCCAAGTGAGGATGTCAATGGAAATGCTGATGATTTTCCTCCAAGCGAGGATTTCAATGGAACTAACGATGAGTTTCCTCCAAGCGAGTATGTCAATGACAATGATGATGATTTTGCTCCAAGCGAGGATTTCAATGGAACTCATGATGAGTTTCCACCAATCGAGGATGCCAATGGAAATGATGATGATTTTCCTCCAAGCAAGGATTTCAATGGAACTAATGATGAGTTTCCTCCAAGCAAGGATGCCAATGGCAGTGATGATGAATTTCCTCCAAGCGAGGATTTCAATGGAACTGATGATGAGTTTCTCCCATGCGACGATGTCAATGGCAGTGATGATGATTTTCCTCCAAGCGAGAATTTCAATAGGACCGATGATCAGTCACCTTCAAGCAAGGATGTAAATGGAACTAATGATGATTTTCCTCCAAGCGAGGATTTTCTTGGAACCGATGATGAATTTCCTCCAAGTGAGGATTTTAATGGCACTGATGATGAATTTTATCCAAGTGAAGATTTTAATGGCACTGACGATGATAAACCTCCAAGCGAGGATTTCAATGGAATCGATGATGATTTTGTTGATGATGAAGCCACCAATGATGAAGACAATGATTCTCCTCCAAGTAAGGATTTTACAGGCACCAATGATGTCAATGTTGAATTTCAAGAGTTCCCCTTCAATGAAGAATTTAGTGGCACCAATAGTGTTGATGCTCACATTGATCTATCCGCAAGTGATCAACTTATTACTGATCATGACAATCATTTTCATATTGAATTTAGTGATCATGTTTTCAATGAGGGGGGTCATATTTCTCTCAATGAAAAAATTCATTCTGATGAGGTTGTTGTTGTAGACATAATGGTCCAGGAAAGGCAGAGACATAATCCAACAATGAGCAGGATTAAGTGTGGGACTAGACCTTTTTATGTCAATCCAAAGCATTCCAGTTATACAAGGTCTAGGAAGGAATTGCTCACAAGTCCAAGTTCCATTGCTCATTTAATTTCAAGTGAGTGTTGCCACAACAATTGTTTGAAGGTTATAGGATACAATTATGCCTTGGAGAAAAGGAATGTGTATTTATCAATGAACAAAAGTATGCAAAATTCATATTTAGTGGGGTATATGATTTCTACAAGGACAGGTTATGATTATCGCGTTGGAAATGTTCTTCTTTGTAGAAAGGCATTCAAAAGGATTCAGTTAATCGGTAATCTTAGATTATCAAGAATCCAAACAAGACTAGAAAAGGATCCAACATTTATTCTAATGATTATCAGGGACGGATCACTGGACCATCAACACACCTCACAATATCATGGATGCATGATTTCTTTTCAAAGCATGGAGAGAGTATTCCAAATAGAGAAACAATACACATTCCAGATAATTTCACAATACAAGAAATCTACAACTTATACAAGGATTATGTTCAAGGTGGTCAAGGAAATGGAAATTTCATCAAATAAGAATATTTCACAAGAGTATGGAAAAAGAAGTTCAACAATGTCCACATTCCAAAGAGGTCAAGGATGGGGATCTGCAGTACGTGTGCTTCTCTTAAAGAAAGGAGGGATAGATCAGAAGAGATAGAAAGAGGTATGTTTAAATTTTTTTTATTTTTTTAGATAAATGTCAATTATTAAAACAAGTTATCAATATTTTGTATATGTTCTTTGTAGATTCCATAATTAAGTCACTGCAAGAACATCACAATCAACAATCAAATGAATGACAAAAGTTGTACAAACATCGCAAGAAGTGTTATGATGCTCCACATAATTATATGGGTTTGATAATTGATGGCATTGATCAGAAAAAAACACTCTTGCCACATTTTGTACGTGTGCCAAAGAATTTAAAGGAGGAAAATTTTATTCAGTTTCACTTGGTTGGGTGTATGGTTTTTAATGGTGAAATGTTTCCAAGGGTTTACTTTACAGCTCCAAACATTCACAATGATGCAAATTTGACCATCACCATAATTCATCATGTCCTTTCCTATTGGCCTGGTGATCTTCCTGAAGTTCTATATTTGCAATTGGACAACACAAGCCGAGAAAACAAAAATCAGGTCATGTTTTCTTATCTAAACATGCTTGTTGAATTGAGAATTTTTAAAAAGGTAAAAGTTGGTTTCCTTCTTGTTGGGAATACACATGATCATATTGATCAAATGTTCAGTCATTTTGCAAGGACATTGAGGAGGAAGAAATTCGGGAGCCTGCCATCATTGATTGAAATTGTAAGGAAAGCATACCATCCAGAACCTGTTGTACAAAAATTGGAAAAAACTGTTGACATGCGAATATTTATTTTTGGATCGCATGGTGAAGAAAGGTGCATTGAAAAACTTAATGACATTAGCTTTCAACATCAATTTCATATAAAAAAGATTGATGGAAAAAAACTACTATGGGGAAAGAAGTACTCAACTAGCATAGAATGGGGGCCTTCATCAGGTTTGGCATTTTTGAAATTCATCCCAAATCGTCAAATGTATGCTTCAAATTTATTGTTATTGCAATCATCTTCAAAGATTCATAATGCAAGGTGACACAATACAGATGTTAATTCTTCTCAATGCATGGAAGAAATAAAAAAATCTATCGAAGGTACATATGAGTACTTTGATGTTGCTGATTTTGTATGGTGGGAGTCTTTTTTCATGGAGCAAAGTGACATAATTTCAAACTCTACAAATGGAGATATATATTTTAAGTCTCCATTTACTTGGCCACGAGTAACAAAAACAAGGAAACAAATGTTGAACCTCAAGGTGTTGAGTTTTCTCAAGTAGAGAAAAGAGAAATGTATATTGGCTCTAGAAGATCATCTGCAAAGTGTTGAGAGATGGAAGACCTTTATAAGGGCTCAGTACAAGATATCAAGGAGGGTTGCATGATTGCAGTTTTGGCTACAGATGATGCATGTGATTATCCTTTCTGGATTGCAAAAGTTATGAAGGTGAACAAAGAAAATGAAGAAGTAGTATCAATAGAAGCACATTGGTATGCAACGGATACACACCTGTTTGATGGTTTGTACAAGGAAGAGATGGTAGTTGAGAAAAGGGTTTGCAGAAAGAGAAAAAGAAAGGGTCAAAAAATAAATCGCTGCCGCATTGACATATTGAAATTAGAGGAAGTTGATATGCTTGTTTATGATTTCAAGATGACAAAGAAAGGCACTCTTCGCTCGAAGACTCTAGAGATTATCAAGAAGTTGCTTCCAAAAGAACAAGTTGCAAGATGGG
>LPNX011117558.1:340397-354591 GCA_001517045.1 Pseudotsuga menziesii
TTGTAATTTTTATTTTTGAGAAAAAAATATTTTTCCAATTTAGGGGTTGATTTTAAAGTTTTTGTAAACAACAGTATGGGATGTTTGGACATGGCTCTATTTTTAACCCAAAAAAAAAGTGTATACCGGTATCAACACTTTTCTATTTAGGGGTGTTTTTGGTGTTTTTTTTGCAAAAATCATCATTTTTATGCCTAGAGTTCTCGTTCTTAGTATAAAGTTCTCATTTCATAGTATAAGTGGTTTGCTTGGAACTTTCTACAAAACACATACAAATATGAAATCTATACCGATGATTTCAATTGACAATGGGATTAAATTGTTCACGGAAGTATCTTCATTTTTCCATATTCATTTTGTTCCGTGTATGTACATAGCCTAGGTATATGGTCATGAAACCCTAGTTCCATCTCATAACTTCTCAACCCTAGTTATAGCATGCAATTTGTAGTTCATGAAACCCTAGTTGGTTTTCAATTTGTACATGTACATGTCTTTCTACTTCCATCGTATAACTTCTAAAGCAGTCATAAAACCCTAGTTCCATCTCATAACTTGTAAATAGGTCATAAAACCAATCTAATGATATAAACCTAAAGAGGTCATAAGCACCTTAGTTGGTTTTTCTTGTTATTCATGTCCATGTGTTTCTACTTCTAAGTCATGCATGCATGTGAACTTCCACTTCTGATCCATGCTCAACCCTATTCATTTTATTTCATGTATGTGCATAGCTTAGGTATATGTCCTTTTGGTTTCTAATTAAAGGATATTAACCAATCAAATTTGATCTTCAAACCTAAATATGCCATAAAACCCTAGTTCCATCTCATAACTTCTCAACCCTAGTTATAACATGCAATTTGTAGTTCATCAAACCCTAGTTGGTTTTCAATTTGTACATGTACATATGTTTCTACTTCTGGCTCATTACTTGTAAAGAGGTCATAAAACCCTTGTTCCATTTCATAACTTCTAAACCCTAGTTATAGCATGCAATTTGTAGTTCATGAAGGACCTAGTTGGTTTTTAATTTGTACATGTACATGTGTTTTTAATTCCATCTCATAACTTGCAAAGAGGTCATAAAACCCTAGTTCCATCTCATAACTTCTCAAACCTAGTTATAGCATGCAATTTGTAGTTCATGAAACCCTAGTTGGTTTTTAATTTGTACATGTACTTTTGTTTCTAGTTCCATCTCATAACTTGTAAAGAGGTCATAAAACCATAGTTCTATCTCATAAATTCTCAACCCTAGTTATGGCATGCAATTTGTAGTTCATGAAACCCTAATTTGTTTTCAACTTGTACATGTACATGTGTTTCTACTTCCATCTTATAACTTGTAAAGAGGTCATAAAAGCCTAGTTCCATCTAATAACTTCTAAACCCTAGTTAAGGCATGCAATTTGTAGGTCATGAAACCCTATATGGTTTTCAATTTGTACATGTACATGTGTTTCTACTTCCATCTTGTAACTTGTAAGGAGGTTATAAAACCCTAGTTGGTTTTCAATTTGTATATGTAAATGGGTTTCTACTTCCATCTCATTACTTGTAAAGAGGTCATAAAACCCTAGTTCCATCTCATAACTTATCAACCCTAGTTACAACACGTAATTTGTAGTTCATGAAACCCTAGTTGGTTTGCAATTTGTACATGTACATGTGTTTCTACTTCCATCTCATAACTTGTAAAGAGGTCATAAAAATGTACTTCCATATCATAACTTCTCAACCTTACTTATAGCATGCAATTTGTAGTTCATGAAACCCTAGTTGGTTTTCAATTTGTACATGTACATGTGTTTCTACTTCCATCTCATAACTTGTAAAGAGGTCATAAAACCCTACTTCCATCTCATAACTTCTCAACCCTAGTTATAGAATGAAATTTGTAGTTCATGAAACCCTAGTTGGTTTTGAATCTGTACATGTACATATGTTTCTACTTCCATCTCATAACTTGTAAAGAGGTCATAAAACACTAGTTCCATCTGATAACTTCTCAACCCTAGTTATAGCATGCAATTTGTAGTTCATGAAACCCTAGTTGGTTTTCAATTTGTACGTGTACATGTGTTTCTAGTTCCATCTCATAACTTGTAAAGAGGTCATAAAACCCTAGATCCATCTCATAACTTATCAACCCTAGTTATAGCATGAAATTTGTAGTTCATGAAACCCTAGTTTGTTTTCAATTTGTGCATGTACATGCGTTTCTACTTCCATCTCATAACTTGTAAAGAGGTCAAAAAACCCTAGTTCCATCTCATAACTTCTCAACCTTAGTTATAACATTGAATTTGTAGTTCATAAAACCCTAGTTGTTTTGAATTTGTACATGTACATGTGTTTCTACTGCCATCTCATAACTTCTCAACCCTAGTTATAACATGCCATTTGTAGTTCATAAAACCCTAGTTGGTTTTGAATTTGTACATGTACATGTGTTTATACTTCCATATCATAACTTGTAAAGAGGTCATAAAACCCTACTTCCATCGCATAACCTATAAATAGGTCATAAAACCAATCTAATGATATAAACCTAAAGTGGTCATAAGAACCTTAGTTTGTTTTTCTTGTTATTCATGTACATGTGTTTCTACTTCTAATTCATGCATGCATGTGTAATTCCACATGTGATCCATGTTCAACCCTATTCATTTTATTTCATGTATGTGCATGGTATGTGCATAGCCTTGGTATATGGCCTTTTGGTTTCTACTTAAATGATACTAACTAATGGGTGAAAACATGAAGTTGGGAAACAATTTTATAGCAACGGAGTGAAAACAAAAAAGGGCGTGCGAGTGAAGACATGAAAAACATTAAACTTCAAAATCTAGGGCGAGAGTTTAAAAAAATCTCAGCCGAGAGTTTGTGAGAGTTCAAACTTTCATTTGAGAGGTTAATAAAACTCTAGGACAGGTGTTTGAATCAATCACTGCGCTGTATTTTTAAAAAAACTCTCGGATGTCAGTTTGAAAACTCTCGGATGAGAGTTTGAACTAAAATCTCAGCTGAGAGTTTGGAAGATATTTTTTCATCCAAGAGTTTGCGGTCAACAAAACCTGGGAAAAATATCTGGCATATTTCTAGAACCTGCAACTTAAGCAAGACCAAACCCTTGCAGATTTTAAATATTATTTTGTCACACTTGGTAGCAATGGATTCATCTCTTAATGTAGTTTCCAATGTTATAATAATTCTTTCATTTCAATTTGAATTTCTATTTATTAATATTTGTTTCTAAACCTTATCCCTTAAGAATTTTCTTGCTCTGAAAATCACCCGAAATGAAAATTCAATATCATAACAAAGACAAAAAAAAAAAAATTGGAAATAATCATGGAGATCATAATTGTCTTATCTTCTTCAAAAGGGTACTTTTTGTTTTTCCAATAAGAGTCACACTAAAAAGAAAATTGAAGCTCACTAATGTGTGTCAATAATGCACCATTTTTGAACTTATTTTGTTTTGATAAATAATAAAAAATAGTTACAAAGTACGAAAAACCTCAAAATATAGTCCATGCACACCTTCAATATCTTTATAGTATGACTATAAAAACGTTTTCCCTACAATGAATAACTATATCTAAGAAAAATGGGGTGCACACAAGTCACTCATTATTCATAGTTAAAATTTTAAAGTATATGTTGTTGGTAGACGTCAAATTTTCCCCACTGTATGTTGATAAAAAAATTTAAATATGAATATGTAGCTAATTCAATTCTCTAGAACGTGTTTGTTTAATTCAAGGCTAAATTCCTAAGGGATATATCTGTTTGAAGGGGTTGAAGTTGAAAAACATAAAATTTTACAGTTTGTTTTGTAAAAAACAAAGCAAAAGTGTTTCCCAACTTCATGTTTTCCCCCCAATCTAATTTGATCTTCAAACATCATAAAATCTTAACATCATACCATACCATACCATAATTGTTGGAGTCATTTACCCAACATGCACACTTATTTGGTCAATTTTGGCCTATTTACCCACTATCCTAAGTTTAAATGACTTAATTGGCATTAGATGAGAACACTATGACATCAACATGAGCACACCCACGCCCTCCTTTAGTCAAGGAGGCCAACTAAGCCTTCTCCTTCATTTGGGGAGGCTAACTGAGCTTCCTCCTTCAAACATGGAGCATTTCTAGGGTGATCTGAATGTCATAAATGCTCCTAATTGCTAACTGATTGTTACAATCATTTAAGCTAAGTTGTGAAGGTGCCTCCATTCATTATTTGATTTTTTTGTCATTATTTATGAACTGGATCTAACACTGGCACCTACAACCACGTGTGATGACATGTGTCACTTCAGTTAACTCCATCGGAGCTACTTGGAGTTATGGATGCACTACCTCCTTCAGTTGGACATGAAATTACATGTGATGAGTCAATTTTAGTTAGACTCAAACATCTATTGCTCTCTGATTTAGTTAGGACTTAGTGTGAGAGTTAGTTATTGATTAGCTCAATGGTTAACTATGTGTTCCGAGTGTGGCTAACATTCAGTTAAGATACACAAATCCATGCAATTTGAATGACATCCTTGAGTATTCGAATTGTCTTGGCATTCATGCACCTTGCATGACCATTGTATTGTACTATCATTATTTTATTGATTGTACAAAGTTGCAACATTCCATTGTAGCACCATTATGCCATTTTCATGCTTAATTGTCTGAAATATTTTATGAGACTATGTTTTAGTCCCTAGATTACTGTGATAGATTAATATGGTATCAGAGCTCATGGCGGGATGAAGCTCATTCTCTTCAAAAACATGGTTTTTGATGGAGCTTGCATGAAAAATTGAGGAAAAGCTCAAATTTCCAGCACTGTACCAGAATCAGAAGATTTACCATTTAATACCCCAAGCTAAGGAATTATGATCAAGATTGCTTGATCAATTATGCTGGGTGTGATGAAAACCTGAAATGTGCAGGATGTTCAACCCTATGGTAAGTTTATTGTTTTGATTTGCAGGTTTTACATGCTCACTACATTTGCTACAATAGTTTGATATGGCTTCTTTCATAGATATTTTGACTCCGTTCAATATCCATCAATGGAAAGGAAACATGGAGATCTAGCTACATGCCAGAGGACTCTACTCGGTCACTATGGACACAAAAGAAGAGCCTACTCATGTTATAGACAAGGCTAGATTTTTGAATAAGAAAGATGAAGCATTCAGTTTCTTGTGTCTCTCTATCTCGAAGGATGTTCTATTCCACCTCTCGGGATTGATGAATTTGAAAGATATTTGGACCAAATTTCCTCCCTATATGGAAAACATGATGACTTGAGGGTTTATCAACTTGAAAACGAGTTCATGTCTCTTCAACCTGGCAATTTTGAGACCCTCAATGATTCTTTCACAAAATTCAAGCATATAGTTCTTTTCCTGAAGGAGTGTGAGGTGAAGAAGGAGGATTATTAGCTCATCCTCTCCATTTGGATCTGACTATTCAGTGTTTGTTTCTACATTCCATGCGGGGAAAATCACAACCCCTGGATTGAAGATGTCTTCACTCAATGCCTTCATTGAGTCCCTAACATGCGAGCATGATAACCTTGTCTAGATGGGGATCATCAGATCCTCCCATGATCAAACCTTCTTTGCTTTGGGACCCAAGGATTCTAAGTGGAAAGTAATGTAGCAGAAGAACCCCAAAACCAAATTTGAAGCTCCTAAGCCAAAAGTTCAAAACCAACAGCAAGAAGAGCCTTTTGGCTCAAAGAAGAACAAAAACCAAAGGCCACAATGGGAAGGAGAAATTCAAGTGTTCATACTGCAGGAAGGGCTTCCACCTTGAACATGCGTACATGAAAAAGAATCTTGATGAAGCTACTTCTCTCCTTGAGAGAAATAACATAAATATTCCAGAAATATTTTGGAGGAAAGAAAATCAAGATCGAGAATACCCGCATGAAAAAGAGGTCATGCCCTCATGGAAAGCACTTCAAATTCCATGGCTCTACTCATATATTCTAGAGCCTCGAACTGCATTATAGACAAAAAAGACTCTTTCTCTTCTCTCAACACTAGCAAGAGCATTCCCATCCACATGGGAGATGACTCTACCATCATCTCAAAAGGACAAGGTACAATAAATCTTGAGCACAATTATTTTTCCAATGTTCTGTATGTACCATATCTTGCATCAAACCTCTTGAGTGTCTATCAAATGAACCATATTGGAGTTCCCAAGAGAGTATCCTTTATCCTTGATGATGTACAAATTACTGAAATTGCATCCCGAAAACTTGTGGCAAAAGGATTTGCAAATCATCATGCAAACGCCTATGAGTTTTCCCATTTTTTTGAGGATGCAAAGCCCACAGTGCTGTTGACTCATGGAAATGAGGCTAGTAGGATATGGAATGAGAGTTTTGGAAACATAAAATTCAATTAATTTCAGCAATTATAGAAAAATTCCATGTTTGAAGGCCTCCTGATAATCAAATCTACCACCGAAATTTGCAAAGGTTGTATTTTGGGCAAGCATTGTGAGCATAAGTTTGATTGGGGGAAGGAAAGTCGAGCATCAGCAATTTTGGTGCCGATTCATTCTGATATCAGTAGAAAAATTCCCATCACATACTTGAATGGATATTGGTATGTTCTTACTTTTATAGATGATTTTTCTAGATATACATGGGCCTTCTTCATCAAGAAAAAGTTAGATGTCTTAGAAAAATTCATTGAATTAAAAGCACTGACTAAGAATGCATCTGGAAAAAAGATAAAAGCTTTGAGATCTGATAATGGCAGGGAATATGTCAATAATTAGTTTCTACAACTATGTTCTGACAGTGGCATTCAGATCCAACATTCAGTCCCTTGCACTCCCTAGCAGAACGGTGTAGTGCAGAGAAAGAATCGGTCTCTCAAGGAGATGACCACTTGCATGCTGGAAGCCAAGAAGTTGGCTACAAATTTGTGGGATGAGCCCATGAATGCTTCTGTATATATTCATAATAGATTAATTCACTCACCCATGAAATTTAAGATCCCGTTCGAATCCTACTTTGGACACAATTCAGAGGTGTCGAGTCTCAGAGTGTTTGGGTCCACTACATGGGCCCGAATTCCACACGATAACAGGAAATATTTGCAACCGCAAAATGTTGAATGTTTTTTTATTGGATATCCTGATGAATCTAAAGGTTTCAAGCTTATGGATATCATAACAAAACAAATCATCATTGAAAGAATTGTTCGGTGCAATGAGCCTCTTCAAGAGCTAGAACTAGTGAAGGAGAAAACTGATTAATTCCCTTCCTATTCTACTGAACATCTGGATGATGAAATTGGGGATAATACCCTCATTTGGAACCTATGATATCTGATATCAGTCAAAATCAAGAATCAAGTTCAAGTTCAGAACCTGAAGTGGAAATACATCTCCCAACATGGGCTGAACAGACACTTTCTTCCGCTGGTGACAACATTGGAAATCCTGGTGATCCAAGAAGAACCCAGTACGATTTCCAAAGAGCAGGTATTGCGCTCTTTCGGCATGACTCTTTGATGTACAAATTTTTTTATTTAATGATAATTTCATATCTTAATTCTTACTACCATGCTCGGAAATATCTGAGATGGCAAGCTCCCATGGACGAAGAGATGAATTCTCTTCAAAAGAATGCTACTTGGGAGCTAGTTTCTCTTCCTCCAGGGAGGAAATTAGTTCAATGAAAGTGGGTAGTTCAGAAAACATTTGATGCTGATGGAAGCACCTGAAAATATAAGGAAAATTTGGTAGAAAAAGGGTTCTCCCATGTCCAAGGTGTGGACTATCATGAGACCTTTGAACCGGTTGCAAAAATGGACTCCATCCACCTAGTTTTGGCAATTGCAGCATCCAAGCACTAGGAAGTGCATCATATGGAAGTTGAGTATGCCTTTATACATGGATATATTCATGAGGAGATATACATGAAGAATCATGAGGTCTACATTTCAAATTCATCTTTGGTTTGCAAACTAAAGAAGTCATTATATGGGTTAAAATAGGCCCCAAGAGAGTGGTATTCCAAGATGGATTCCTTCCTTCTCTCGCAAAACTTCCAAAGGTGTGAATCAGATCTGAATGTGTATCTACAGAAGTATGATGTTCATTTGCTTATTATTATTTTATCCATTGATGATCTCTTGATTACTGGCAGCACTGTTGCTTCCATTTCAATGATAAAAAATGTCGTTCATGATGCATTTGAGATGAGTCATTTGGGGCTCTTGAAGCAATTTCTGGGGCTTGAAATTGAATAAAACTATGATGGAATAATGGTAACTCATTATCAATACATATCATACCTGTTAGTTAATTTTAACATGGCTAAATGTAAGGCTTTTCCATTCCCTTTCCTTTCAGGGATCAGCCTTGAAGAAGGGAAAATCACTCCACCGATGGATTGCACAATCTACCACCAGCTGATTGGTAGCTTGCTTTCCTTGACTCATTCTCATCTTGATATATGTTATGCCATGAATGTTGTATCAATATACATGTATAATCCTCATGATATTCATTGGAAGGCAACCAAGAGGATCCTTTAGTATATTCAAGGCACCAGGACCTATAGCATTCACTATGCTGCAAACTCTGACCTAGAGTTGATTGGTTACATATATTTAGATTGGGAAAGAGATTATATTGATTGGAATTATACTTCTAGATATGTATTCATGTTTGGTGGTGGCCCCATTTTCTATTCTAGCAAGAAGCAGGCCGCCATTGCATTGTCTTTAGCAGAGGCCGAGTACCGACGAGCGGTGAATGCTTGCATCCAAGATGTTTGGTTGCAAGGAATTCTTTCAAAGTTTGATTTTGGTAGTACTTATTCCACTGTCCTCTTTTGTGACAATAAAATTGCTATTAATATCTCCACATATCCATTTACTAGGAAGAGAACCAAGAATGTAGAGATACACATGCACTATATCAGGGAATTGGTGCATGACAGGACCATCATTCTGCAATACTATCCTACTAATGAGCATATTGTAGACATCTTCACCAAGAGATTTTTAGAGAAGAATTTCACCTACCTCCATTCACTTTTTGGGTGAGTTCATCAGGGTGATCATATTACTTCTCTAGTGTTCAACTTGAGGGGTGGGGGTTTCCCACTGTGTTTTCCCTCTTTCCACACTTAGATTTATTTTGGATTATTGTTTGAGTTACATTATTATACATGGTGACCTTTGTTGTCGGGGCCCTAGAATTTCATGCATTTTTTGCTCCTCCTGATTATAGCTTAAGGGAGGGTGTTAGAGTCATTTACCCAACATGCACACTTATTTGCTAACTTTTGGCCTATTTACCCACTATCCTACGTTTAATTGACTTACTTGGCATCAGATGAGAACACTATGGCATTAGCATGAAACACCTATGCCCTCCTTCAGTCAAGGAGGCCAACTAAGCCTTCTCCTTCATTCGGGGAGACTAACTGGGCTTACTCCTTATAAGAGGGAGCATTTATGGGGTGATTTGAGCCTCAAAAAGTAACTAATTTATAACTAATTGTTACAATCAGTTAAGCTAAGTTGTGAAGTCACCTCCATTCATTATTTGATTACTTTTTGTCATTATTTATGAATTGGAGCTAACACTGGTGCCTACAACCACTTCTAATGACATGTGTCGCTTCAGCTAACTCCATCGGAGCTACTTAGAGTTATGGGTGCGCTACCTCCTTCGGTTGGACATGCAGTTACATGTGATGAGTCACTTTCAGTTAGACTCAGTCATTTATTTCACTCCAATTCAATTAGGACTTCGTGTGAGAGTCAGTTATTGATTAGCTCAGTGGTTAATTATGTGTGCCAAGTGTGGCTGACATTCACTTAAGCTACACACATCCATGCAATTTGAATGACCTCCTTGAGTATTTGAATTGTCTTGGAATTTTTGCACCTTGCATGACCATTTTATTGTGCTATCATTATTTTATTGATTATACAGAGCTGCAACATTCCATTGTAGCACCATTATGCCATTTTCATGCTTAATTGTTTGAAATCTCTTATGAGACTATGTTTTAGTCCCTAGATTACTGTGATAGATTAATAATAACATCATAACATATTACCATACCATACCATACCGTACTAATATCATACCATGTACACTAACATCTTAACCATACCATGGACACCATCCTAGATGACCCTAGAACCATACCCGACCATCTTTACCTGAAACTACAAATTGTGAGTTTAAATCATTTATTTACTGTTGCTTTTTAAACAAAATCTGAAGTTTGTTAAAATTATTATTTCTTATTATGAAGGTGCATTGATTGGACATAAAGGGTAAATCATAATTCCATCGAATATCATACATTGGTGCTTGAAACTTGCTACAAAACACATACAAATCTGAACTCTATACGGATGATTTCAATTGACAATGGAATTAATTTTTTCACAAAAGTATCTTAATTTTTCCCTATTCATTTTGTTTCATGTATGTGCATAGCCTAGGTATATGGTCATGAAACCCTAGTTCCATCTCATAACTTCTCAACCCTAGTTATAACATGCAGTTTGTAGTTCATGAAACCCTAGTTGGTTTTCAATTTGTACATGTACATGTTTTTCTAGTTCCATCTGATAACTTGTAAAGAGGTGATAAAACCCTACTTCCATCACATAACTTGTAAATAGGTCATAAAACCAATATAGTGATATAAACCTAAAGATTTCATAAGCACCTTAGTTGGTTTTTCTTGTTATTCATGTACATGTGTTTCTACTTCTAAGTCATGCATGCATGTGAACTTTCACTTGTGATCCATGCTCCAAGTGCCACTCGATCCCATGTATCAACTGTATCCTTATACTCACAATCATCCCATTCATCGATGCTACAGGAAATGAAAAAGAAATCCTTCCATCTTATCCAAATTTGTATGGTCAAGTTGTTTGAGCTTCTAATTGAATGAAACTATTAAGTTCCATACATTGTGTTCACCCGATGTGTTTAGGATCGGTCCACAATTTTCACCTCCCATAATATTCTTCGCACTAGGTGTTTCCTTGTTGCTTTTTCTCCCATGAAAGATGCACATCATTTCACTATAGATGCATCGTCTCAAAGGTGATCACCTGTAAACTTCATCTCTTCCCTTTGAAGGGAAGTTTCTATGCATGCACCAGCACCATCATGCTCTCCTTTTCCATGACCATTTTCAAAGTAGTTCCATATATGTGAAACCTTGTATTTTATGTGCAACAAACACAACCATTGAAATACACATGCATTCTTGAACTGTCCAACACAACCATCTGACCAAATGAAATGACAATAAAATGGCACCTTGTATTTTATGTGCAACAAACACAACCATTAAAATACACGTGCATTCTTGAACTGTCCAACACAACCATCTGACCAAATGAAATTACGATAAAATGGTATATCCATAGCTATCACATGATCATAGAATAATTTAAAGCAATGCTGCATGTAATGGATTTCATGGGTTTAACCATCACTTATGTAGAAGTGACTTTCTTTCAGTATCACAAGTTTCTCTCCATTGCTATCTGGCCCATGTCGATACGTGATATGGACCATTATGCTCACCTGCTCTGAGTGATAGTATTGACTTTGTATTTCATTTTGTGGTTGTAGGGTGTAATTTTCCACAAAGTCAACCACTGATAATATTTTTTCGAGAGGGAAGGTGTCCCGACATATTTTGAATTGCTCATCTTTCCACTGTGCCATATTGAAATGTTGAATGTATTGTTGGATCTTTCCACGAAACTCTAAAATAAAATCACATACTTGCACCTGGTGTAAAAAAATAAATAGTGTTATAAAACAACATAAAACGATGTACATGTAGTCACCAACTTAATGTACATGAATTCACTTGTGAAGTCACCAATTTAATCTTCCTACTTTCTTTCCCATCATGTAGCTGATATGTCTCATACTGATGGTTCTACTTCTCGACAATTGCATTCCTGAATGCTTGATCTGCACTCTCATGGATGCAATCAGACCATAATGATATCCCTCCACAATTGTTACAAGAAATATCTACACATTTTTTAAGTAATGTGTCTTCCCATCTTGCCTCGAACACATCATGCTATGGATGAAATCTCTGGATGACATTGGCAGTACTGTATTTGAGCATTCATACACATGGTTAGGATGCAAAAACTAACGTATATGTGAAAATGTATGATAATATATATCAAAATCTATGTGGTATCTACAACAACAAGTGTTTCAGATGGTATTGATTCTAATATACCGAGGCTTTCATTTTTCAGAAGATAGTTTCCCGAGCCTTAGCTCTACATGGGAAACTTTAAACATCTCGAACAATTGAGTTTGTGTCATGTCAATAATGTTTAACATGAGGTTCATTGTTCATAGAATCCCTACAATTTTTTAGCATATCATTTGTGTTAGAATACGACCTAGTGTTATAGTGCCAAAACATGTGCACTAGTCCCTTCACTGCTTTGACTAACTTCATGTCTATGCGAGGAAACCTACTGCTAAATGCCCATAATGTTTCCATTTGTCCCTCTACATCAAGGTTGTCTCTTCTTATTAAATTTTTTTTAAGTGTATTTCGATGTAAAGGCACAATTTGTGATGTGCATTTAAGTAAACGACGTTGTCTTGTTGATCTACATACAATTGATTCATCCAATATGCAGTGAGCCACATTATAGTCCTTTGAACGAGTTTTTTTACCAATCGATGTGAATGCAACAGTAAGAGATTTAACAATGTCATTACTTGATTCAATATTCTTCAATGTTCTTATGCCTAAATTTCTTCTAACAGTTTCCATATTTCTAGAATTAAGTAAAGATAAAAACAATCGTCATTTATCGGCTTCGGATTTGTTATCAAAATATTGTTTTACTATTTGAGAACAATGACGAAGGATAATGCATTTAGCCACCTTACCTTCCGTGGAATTCAATTCGCTCTCATCCACTTGTATGCATTTAGGAGTTCTCTTTCATTTTGATGCGATATTTCGTGTCATTTGAAATGTTGGAGTGACATTTACATCCACTATAGGATGACAACTTCGATTAGGAGATTGAACCACCTGGCATGGTTGTTGCAGAGTCGCATTTGCATCAGGAGTAACATAATTATTGAACTCTTCACAAGATACTTCATTTATTAATGGACAAAGAATATCATCATCCCTATAACCAGCTTCCTTTAATGTTGGATTATCTTCCTCATCATCTACGTTAGGTATTTGTTGAACAGGAATGGGAACTATTTGCTCATCCAATGAATGTCGACAATTTCTTGAATCTTCCCTTTTCTTTTATTTTTTATTTTCAGATTCTTCCAATGTAAGCACCTTCCTCATTGACTCTCTACTTTTGCTATAGTAAACCTGTCACACAACATGCAACCCAACATTTTTTATATAACACATATCGCATATGTGATATTATAGATCTATGTTTTATTGCATATGCATTAAATCGCATATGTGATATGGATACAATGTTTTTTACTTAACAGGTAGTTTGTATTATGTGATCTCTAAATCGCATATGTGATATATTGCATATGTGATTTAGTGCATATCAAATATTTAAAATTGATAACCTTATAGTGGAACCCATACCTATGGTCCAAACCTCCATACCTATTTTTGCACCATGGTAGTGTCTTCAAAACTATATCTTATCTGGAAATATTTATAATGGTTCCTATATGACCATGATTAATGCCTCCTGAATAATCTGCAATGCATAAAATAGTCTAATGGCACATATATCCCATATTAAGGATAAATATCCCCTTTCAAGGGCATGTGTAGTGGTTTAAGACTTGTTTTTGTTACACTATTGTCCCTTTACCATGGTTAAGACCCTGAGACCCATCCTTAGTGCATAAAACCTCATAATGACACCCATATCCCACTAAAGTCCAAATATTCCATCTACAAGGCATGTGTGTTGATTTAGGGACTTATTGTCTTCTCTTCCATGACTATAGGCAATGTCCAGAGACCCATCCCTCCCATTTGCAAACCTATAATGGCACCCTTATCCTATTATAATACCATTTAGACTCCCAATATTACATCCACATGGTCTATGGGGTGGATCATGTCCCAACATGACATTGGTTAAGAGGTGGGGGGGGGGGGGGG
>LPNX011117558.1:361964-377340 GCA_001517045.1 Pseudotsuga menziesii
AATAGGATAGTTAGATTAATTAGTTTAAATTTTCATTTTATTTTGATTTAGCACTGTTAAATCATTCTGCATATTATAAGTAAGTTTTCATATTTAGAAAACTTCCCAAAAACCGAAGTCTTTCCTTAAGAAAGCAAACTTAGGACTTTTTAGGTATATAGGTAAGATAGATATTAGAATAGGTTAGATTTTGCTGGTTTTAAGGTTTTCGTAAGAAACAAACTAGCTGGTAGCAGGACCACAACCTGCGAGGTTTTGTTAAACCAAACATACCGGACGCTGCTTTAAGCTGATTGTGTGGACAAAACCTCCTTATTGGCTCTGATTCATAAAATCAGGCCAACAGGACCCTCGCATGGGGGAAATCCCAAATGCAAATAGGCCTCATATCTCTATTCAGTGGTGCACATTTCAGCCATTTGTTGATAACTAGATGGACAGATGGTATATGGTTTTTGATATGCCACCACATAACAACAAGGAAATCCCCCTGTATTTCCTTCGAAATATGTATATAGATGTATGCTAGGCTTTGAGACCTTGATCACCCTATCCCTGCACTTCACAGGGAGTTTCCTAGTCCAAATGTCCCACCTGTACATCGTGTCCTTCCATAGACACATGATGCATATTTGAGTTTGGAACAGGCAGTTGTTTGTCATAGCACTATGGTTCAGCATATGGGTGAGGAAGGGACATATGTCCCTAGTGTTGTACATACACCAGGTCGTCATGGTGCAGGACCACATTATAGTGTTGTACCACCCACTAGTGCAGTACCCCCATCTAGTGCAGGACCATCTACTAGTGCAGCACCATCAGCACATCCCCAACCTACTTTTGAGCCTCACGAGTGCACATCGTGTGGTCGTCCCTGCTATGGTATTTCCTTAGATGTTGTCTTCAGTGGGTTTTTGAGTGATGTATGTATATGGTTAATTGTAATAAATTCTTCATTTATTTTCCTCTTTGTACACATATGTATAGTTTGATCTAATAAAGTTAATTTTGTTAACTTACAGTTGATGCTTTTTACTGGCAGCGACGCCCCAGCCCCAAAGTTCCATGTTCCACACTCTATAGAGGGGAATGGCATTCCATCCACTAATCTGTTGGTTGGTGGAGAGATTCATATAGCACCCATTTCCGTATTTCACACCAAGGTAAACATTTTAAAATTTCAGTTTTTTAATACTTGTTATTTTGTTAATTTCCAGATATTGTACATGTTAGTTCACTAATGCTATCTACGGTCTAATATTTACAATTATTAAACTTGCAGATGCCAGATCCTTCGCGAGGGAAAGAAGTGATGGACGTAGAATCCATGTTCATATCGACCAAGGAAACATTTGAGCATGACATTCCATCCACTGATCCCTTGGTTGGTGGAGATATTCATATAGCACCCATTGTCGCATCTCACATCGAGGTAAACATTTTAAAAATTCAGTTTTTTAATACTTGTTAATTTGTTAATTTCCACATATTGTACATGTTAGTTCACTAATTCTATCTACATTTTAATATTTACAATTATTAAACTTGTATATTCTAGATCCTTCATGAGGGAAAGCATTGATGGAGGTATAATCCATGGTCGTATCAACCAAGGAAACATCTGGGCTCCAGTTAAACAATTAAAAATGTCATTTCTAAAATATATGTATGTTCATTGAATCATGCATGTCTAACTACATGAACACTTGTTGACTATAGGAACCACCGAAACACCTAGACCATTTCCTAGAGTTGTATCTCCTCATAGGCCATACATGAACAAGGGTCATGTGCATATGAGGTGGCCTACTCCTAGCAAGAGTCCAGTTTTCCATGACCATGGAGCTACTGATACCGTGGTAATGTATATCCTTCGATGATATTTCTTGGTTAACTTGATATCTAGTGCATAAATTTTTTTGTTAATGTTTGATTTGAATGTTTACTGCATCAGGAGCTAGAGTTTACTATTGAAAACCTCATAGGGATGGTTGATGCAGTAGTCAGTGTTGCATCTACAATGGCAACAAGTCACACAGAGGTACAACTATTTCAACATTATTGTTACATAGTTTATTATTGTTGGCGTATATTTATTCATGATGTCTAACTATTTTAACATTTGGTTATTGTAGCCACCAGCAGCAAGAGTTATTTATGAAGTAGTCAATGTGGCATCTGCAATAACAATAAGCCACACATAGGTAAAACTATTTGAACATGATATAGACATAGTCGGTTATTGTTGTTTATTGTTTATTCATGCACATGTTTAGCTATTACAACATTTGGTGATTGTAGCCACCACCAACAGCAGCAGTTCCTTCCCCCTTTGGTTCGACCATACATGTGACCATCTTTGATGTTCAACCAACAACTCCATATGCTACACAAGGAACACAATCCCCTTTGTCACAATCTCTTACTAAGGTGAGATGTCCATTAATGAACAATTGTTTCATGCAATGTCCATGAACATGTTGATAATTATTGAGTTAATTTAGATATGGTATTTTATTGAGCTAATGTATTAGTACATAGTTAATTGAATTTAACAATTGATATTTAATTTGCAGGATCTAGAGACACACACTGGTCCTAGAGTTGTGACTAGAGGATCAGCGTTGAGAAAGAACAAGAGGAAGCTTGAGTTTTTATGTGTCTTATGGGATATGTACATTTCAATACATGTACATGTGGCTTAGATAGTTTTGGATACATGTATTTTTCGAGACATGTACATTGACATTTCACTTAGATGTACATGTGGCTTGGATAGTTTTGGATAGTTGTGGAGACATGTACTTCTGGTCACTTTTGGATGTATATGTACTTTTGGATACTCTTGGATATATATGTACTTTTGGAGACATGTACATTGACATTTTAGTTATAAATGAATGATACATTTCACTTTTAATTTGTTCTTTGGTTTCCACATGTTCTTGTGTCAATCTATTGTATTGATTTGTGTGGATTATCTATTACTTATGAATGCACTATGCAAAAGAACAAACTATTATATTTAAAGGTTTCAATGATCTCACTACATGCACACTAATTGGATATCTAATTGGAAATTGTGATTTTGGATGATCATTACAAGTAAAGTCAAAGTTCTTGCTCATGTAATTTAATAGATATAAGTGCAATACAATGTATTTCAAGGTTTCAATGAACTCACTACATGCACACCAATTGGATATATCTAATTAAAAATTGTGAGTTTGGATGATTAAATTACAAGTTAAGTCAATGCTCAAGTGTAATTTAATAAAACTAAGTGCAATACAAGCTTCACCTTTCATCAACGACCAACAACACTATTAAAAAAACTCATGCACCCAATGACTAATCATTTAGCATTTAAATAACTACAATAGAATCCAAAGACCGAGAACCGACTTCCTGAATCAACATGATTTGAAGCATAAGTCCGTCGGATTTGAAAAAGTTGAGTTGGACATTAGATTGATTCTGAACCGAGTTGTGACAGTAAGTTAATATTAGGGTTAGGATTAGGGTTTTCCTAGTATGGTTATGGTTATGGGCCATGCATGTTAAATAGTAAACCCTAGTTAGGGCTATGGTTTTCCAATTTTGGCCCTTGTTGGAGTGAAATTCATTGTCCACTTTTGGCCCTTGTTGGCATGAAATATATTGTCCCCTACTGAGCGAAACCCTAGTTTCAAAAACCACTATATACGAAGGTCATCGAGTAATGGACAGGTGGGATAGGGCCCCCCTAGCTAAAATCCCATGTCACAAATCCAACGGAATCAAAGGTTCGTCAAGTGAAGGATCGAGCATCAATCTGCGGTGAGTTGAAAGTTACCTCTAGATATCGTTCAGGGACACTTAGTGGATTTGTGGCTAGTGCGCAAAAAACCTCATGGAGCCATAATTTTGAATTCCCTCAACTCCTGCTAGTGTGTTTGGGCATGGGAAATATGGAAACACCAACTGCATCCCCACCATCTGTGGCTTTCCAAGTTTGGCCCTTGTTGGCGTGAAATGCATTGTCCCCTACTGAGCAAAACCCTAGTTTCAGAAACCATTGCATACAGAGGTCATCAAGCAATAGAAAGGTGGGAGAGGCACCCCCTAGCTAAAATCCCTCATCACGAATCCAAAGGAATCAATGATTCATCGATTGGAGGAATGAGCATTGATCTATGGTGAGTTGCAGGTCACCTCCATATATTATTTAGGGACACTTGGTGGACTTGTGCTCGGTGCGCAAAAAACCTCACGAAGCCGCAATTTTGAATTCCATCAACTCTTGCTAGCATGTTTGGGAATGGGAAATATGCCAACTCCAACTACATCCCCACTGTCCATGGCTTTCCAAGTTTGTCCCTCATTAGCGTGAAATGCATTGTCCCCTATTGAGTGAAACCCTAGTTTCAGAAACCAGCATATACGGAGGTCATTGGGAAATGGACAGGTGGGAGAGGGGCCCCCTTGCTAAAATCCCATGTCACAAATCGAACGAAATCAACAGTTCATTGATCGGAGGCCTGAGCATGGATATGTGGCTAGTTGCAGGTCACCTCCAGATACCATTCAGGGACACGTGGTGGACTTATACCCAGTGCGCAAAAAATTTCACGGAGCCGCAATTTTGAATTTTTTCAGCTCCTGCTAGTGTGTTTGGGCATGGGAAATATGGAAAATCCAACCGCATCCCTACCATCCGTGGCTTTCCAAGTTTGGCCCTTGTTGGTGTGAAATGCATTGTCCCCTACTAAGCAAAATCTTAGTTTCAGAAAACCCCATATAAGGTGGTCATCTGGAAATGGACAGGCGAGAGAGGGCCTCCCCTAGCTAAACTACCATGTCACGAATCCAGTAGAATCAATGGCTCATCAATCGGAGGCCCGAGCATCGATCTGTGGTGTTTTGCAGGTCACCTCCAGATACCATTCAGGGACACTTGGTAGACTTGTATAAAGGTAAAAAATAACTCATGGAGCCACAATTTTGAATTCCGTCAACTCCTGCTACCATGTTTTGGCATGGGAAATATGGCAATGCCAACCGCATCCCCACCATCCATGGATTTTCAAGTTTGTCCCTCATTGGCGTGAAATGCATTGTCCCATACTGAGTGAAACCATAGTTTCAAAAACCACCATATACGGTAGTCACCGGGAAATGGACAGGTAGGATAGGGCCCCCCTAGCTAAAATCCTATGTCACAAATTGAATGAAATTGATGGTTCATCGATCAGAGGCCCAAACATCGATTTGTGGTGATTTGCGGGTCACCTCCAGATACCATTCAGGGACACTTAGTGGACTTGTGCCTGGTGCGCAAAAAACCTCTCAAAGCAACAATTTTGAATTTCGTCAACTCCTGCTAATGTGTTTGGGCATGGGAAATATGGAAATGCCAACCGCATCCCACTGTCTGTGGCTTTCCAAGTTTTTCCCTCATTGGTTTGACTGCATTGTCCCCTACTAAATGAAACCCTAGTTTTAGAAAGCACCGTATACGATGGTCACTGGGAAATGGACAGGCTAAAGAGGGACCCCCCTGGCTAAAATCCCACGTCACAAATCCAATGGAATCAATGGTTCATTGATCGAAGGAAATTATACAAGCCTTAAAATATAAATTTATCATTGCTGCATCTTGTTTCCATCATCTTAGTTTTATATATCGACTGAAAACATTGACAATATTACCTACTTGAAAAATTAGAGTTTTAGTCCTGTAAGAGAGCCTAAAAAGAACTTTGACAGGTATGACCTAAAGAGGTACATGTATGTATTCTAATGTTATGTATATCATGTGAATGAGATCTTGAAATGTTCATATGATTGATATATAGGGTTTATTTATCATATGTAAAATTTGGCATGTTCATTAACTTTACATACAAGATAACTCTTGGCATATTTATAAACAACATTATGGAAAATTTCGCATATCAAAAACACAAAATTGACATATTCATAAGTAACGTACATGGGAAAAATTAAAATTATGATACAGACCTCATCATGCTAGATCCCACCTATTATCATACAACCAAGCCCTCCAAATCATCTCTTATAATGATGGTCTCCATTAGTCTCTCATGCTCTGTATCCGGTAACAAGTAGCATACATTCGATGAATTTTGGCTAGGCATTGTTCATACCTGGAGGTTTGTACCAATGATTAAGTTGGTAAAGTGATACACACTTGCACCTACTTTGTAATCCATGTAAACATATCCACCTTTATTTCTTGCATTCTTTTCATGTGTAAGTTATTCACCTTTAACAACCATAGACCCGATTGGGAAGTGGTTGTTTTCATCGTTAGTCATGGACATAATGAGGGTTTGCTTTCCCTCTATACAACATTCCAATCAGTAATCACCACCCCATTCAATATCTTTTAAGGAAACCACTGTGTTTATGTGTCCTGCATAATATGATTGTAGGTATATGATCAAATATTTTTCGTGTAATACAAGCCCATTAATGTGAGTTTCCAGACTAGGTAAATAAATAAAAAATGTTAAGGAAATGCATCATACCAGGTTGTACAAGGTCTGAGACATGATCAAAATCTAAAGAAATAGATAATTGGTCTTCTTCCAACGGAGTTAACCCAACAATTTCACTCTGATCAAGTGGAAGTGATATGCGATCCGATCCATCAACCCAATCCAATGATTCACACACATCCCAGTCACCATCACAACAAGGAGGAAAAAAACAAGTGAGTTTTTTGGTCCAAATTTCAAATACTGGGTTATCAGAGCTTCGAACCGAATGAAATACATGAGTCCCAGGAACAATCTTGAATTCCCATGCATGTGAATGATCTATGTCTACCAACTCCCAAAAAAATATCTCCACGTGTCTCTTTCTTGTGGATTCTACTCACATATCTGATTCCTCTCTCATTACTGATGTGCACCACCTGACTATAGATTGAGCATTTGGAATAGTAGATATTGTAGATAATTTCAACTCCTCTCTTCATAGGGCTGTTTTGACACATGCTCCAGTTCCATCATGCTCTTCTTTACCATGCCTAGTCTCAAAATAATTCCACATATGTGGAACTTTGTAGTTTTTATGCAATGAACACAACCATTGAATTATGCATGCATTTTTTAACTGAGTAGCACATCCATCAGACCAAATCCAGTGTCAATCCATCTGTATGTTCCTTCCCTTCAAATGATTATAGAACATGATGAAGCAATGACATACATAGTGGAAGTCATGGCACCTATCATCACTTATGTAGAAGTGATATTCGTTTAGAATTTATCTTTGCTCTTCACTGCCATTTGGGCCATGCCTATATGTGATATGCACCATCAAGGAAACCTGCTCAGAGTGATAATACTGACTTTGGATATCATTTTGAGGTTGCAAAGTCTAGTTCTCGATAAAATCAACAACTGAAAGTATAGTGCCACAGGGAAATGTATCTCTTCATATTCTAAACTCTTCATCCTACCATCATTCCAAGTGGACATGCTAAACATATTGATGTGCCTTTTCCATAAATTCCTTGACGAAGTCACTAGCTTGTACCTATTGACACAAAATGATCTCAATATCAGTTTTTTTTGTAAGGAATGAAATGTAACTGTTCAAACATAAATTTATGGATAAATGCATGTACCCAAGATGTCACCAATTGTATTTTTTTTCTTTCTTTCCTTGGGACTATTTCATAACTGATATATTTGAAACTGTTAATGTTTGTAACCATATTCCCAAATTCATTGTCTCCATTCTTATGCATACATTCACTCAAAAATTCCATTCCAATACAGTTGGAGAAAGTTCCATCCAAACAAGATTTTGCATAGTATGTTTTGCCCTCAAGCCTATTGTACATGATACTATGAAGGAATTATCTTGATGAAGTCGGCGGTATTGTCAAGGAGCAATCCTACACATGGTTAGTATGCAACACATGACGAATTTACAAAAATGTTTCATAGTAATATTCATATTCTACATGGTGTCTACAACAAGAGGTGTTACAAAGAGTATTTATTCTAACATACCAGGGCTTACATTTCTCAAAAGATATTTGCCCCAAATTCAATTATCTATGTTCATTCCTAAATTTCTCATATAGTTTTGTCTGTGTTATATCAAGAATATGCTTAATATGTGGTTCACGGTCCTTTGAACCCATTCTTAGTTTTAGTACATTTTTTCGGTTTGAATAAGGCCTTGCGTGATCATGCCAAAAACTTTGCACTTGTCCATTTACTGCATTAACTAGCTTCATCTCATGACATGAAAACCAACCAATAAAGGGCCAAAAATCTGTCTTAGTGGTTGTGTCAAGATGTTCTCTTCTAATAGAATACTTACAGAGGGTTTTTACATCCAAATTAACTAGTTTAGATGTAGGCTTGAGAAAACGAAGGACCCTGGTGTTCTTATTTACAATTGCTTGTGACAACACATGATGAGTCGCATTTCCGTCCTTTGAACGTGTGTTCTTACCAATTTTACCAAAGGCATCTACTAATATTTTAACTATATGAGAACTTGGTCCATAAGTCTTTATCATCTTTATCCCTAACGATTTCTTAACAACATTCATGCCCCTATATTTTAACAATGATAAACATAATCTACATTTATCTCCATCACATTTAGAAACAAAATATTTATTTAGTATCCATTGAGTTTGATAAGCAATACTACATTTAGATAGTGTACCTTCAATGGAATTGAGGATTCCTTCATCAACTTGTATATGCTTTAGAGTTCTTCAAGCATATCTTCCTTTCTAATGGAGGTAAGGGGGTTGGAATTCTGTCATCTAACGCATCAACAATATGCTCTGGCGGTTTCAGTAGCAACTTGTTGTCCTTCATTATCTTCCTGGTAGTTGGATGGTGGAAGTCCAACATCCTCATCGATGGTCTAGATAATATTTTCTTATTCAACAGTAAGCTCCATGTCCAATGCCTTTTCATCAGTAGGCTCCATGTCCAAAGCCTCTTCATGAGCTTCGTCTTGAGATGGTAACTTATCACTTTGACTTGATGCGGGATTTGAAACATCCCCTAATGAGCACCTATGTTTTGCTTCTTGAATACTTCCATGAGGTGCTTGTTCAACAACTATTGTGGAAATTGAAGGTCCCTCTAGTGAATGCTTCCTTTTTTCTTGTGCTTGATTAATAAGATGAACCATGGTATCCTCTATAATTGGATTTGGATTAGTTTCCAAAGAAACCCTCCAATTCATCATGTCTATCATTTACTTTTCTTTCTCTTCTTCAATGACTTCTTGAGGTCTCTTCTTCCTTGCTGATTTTCTTCCTCAGTTACATACATTCCCCATCACCACAATGATCAATTCAATATAGTTTGGTTTTGTTACTCCTCAATTACAAGATTTCAAACCTTTAACTTTCTTTATAAATATTGATCCTTCAAGGTGCTTCAATCTTCCTTCTCAATTGTTCATATTTCCCATCAAAACAATGATGAATGAGAAAATTTACCTTTGGTTCTCTTGGATAATAAGCAAATTAAAGTTACATCATAAATTGTTCCTCAAGCTAATTCTCTTGTGCAATTGTATATATCCACCATCACCATGAAATGATATTGAAGCTTGATATCTTATCCTATGTGCTCCTCAACCATGAAATATGTCCTCAATGTTGCACCTACATAACAAAAAGAATGATGGAGAATGTGTATTGTGAGTGTTTCCAAAGGCGGGCTCATGCTCTTGAAAAAAAACGCGCGATAATCGTATTTTCGTAAAGACAGAGTAAAGTTGCTCTCGGACAAAAACAATCCACTATTTTTATAGTCCTAAAACACGCACACATTATATAGAGTAAAAACACATATGCGATTTGTAGAAGTAAAATGCGCACACGATAGTTTTAAGCACGATTAATAGGTTAGGTGCACGACTAAGGCAATGAATAAAATCATAAGAAAAAAAAAAATTCTATGGTTAGAAACAAAGAAAATGTTTTTAGTGTTCCCTTCTTTTCATGCATGCAAATGTTTCTCTCTATACCCCCAATAATCCCTAGATACCCTTATCTCTTTTTAAATATACCTCCCTCATTCTCTCTGTTGAGTCAGTAAATTTTTCCTTCATTTTTGGTTTATTTTCTCTAGTTTTGGTTTGTTTTTCAATCTACCTCAGTTAATTTTTTGGTTTTAATTTTCAGTTTTGATATCCTTAGAAACTCTATTGTTGATTGAATAGTTTTTAAACACAGTCTTTTTAGGTTTTATTGGATTTTTTATGGTCTTTTTATGTTTTAAAAGGGGTAAAGAAGGTCTTGTGTTCAAAGGTTTAGTCATTAATGTGTTGTGAGAGGAGCTAGACTCATCTCTTAACCTTAGCAATTCTCTAAACCTCCGACAATTTGGCAAAAAGTTGTAAAACTGCGAAAAATTGGCTAAGCAATTATTCTTGTAGCGCTGGTGGAAAAATTAACAAAGGGCACGCTACAAGAAAATCGCGGCCCTTTGTTAACTCAAATTTTGTGCAAATTTTCATCATGGGTTTCGTCTGGAAGTGATTGATTATATTTTGCAAGGTGTTTTAACACGTGTGACTGCAGTTTAAACACGTATTTTAGCAGATTTTAGTCACACAGCCAAAGCAAGTTCATCATTGCTAAAAACGTGGAATCAGTTGGACAAGAACAGCAAATCTCGGCTTAAACTGTCAAATTCTTCGTTCCATATGAACTTTTATAGGAAGGAGAGTTCGTGGAAAAGAATCAAAACGCTAAAGAACTGGATTATGTTCCTATGAAGGAAGACAACAGTTTGAACACCAGCAGAAAGTTAGGGCAGCTTAATTCTGTCATTTGCGGTTGAGGAGATGACCTGGAGACACTTGTGTATCTGAGGAGAGACCGTTGCTGTTTTAAAACGAAGCCTTAAGCTACAATATTTGAGAAATTGGTAAGTACCTTGCTACAAAACCCTTATAGCTCAAAAATTTGGGTTTTTCTTGCTACACGGCGATTTGAAGAAAATGCCTGGTGGAGATGATATAATAGGCTATAAGATAAACTTTCCACCACCAAAATAGTCACCAGGAGTTATTATAAAGAACCTGAAGGAGCAGAGCAGCAAATAGGATTTGAACTTAAAGCTTTCAGCTTGTGGAATTTTAGTGACTATTTGAAGAAAGATAGTATATGATTTGTTCTGCCGTACATTTGAAACTCTGGTGATGATACAGAATGGTTACAATGAACTGATTGAAGAGTTTTTCTCATGACCTAATGCACCATAGTTTACAGGAAGCAGCATTCAGAGGATTTATAAATTGACTGGTTATGCTTATATTTCATACAGAAGGTGTTTGATTGGTTGGTTTGAAGGCTGTTGGAATTGTCATTAATTGTGAAATCACTCACTTGGAGGAAAATGTTCGAATGACTGGAGGACATGTAGGCTGTTATGTACATGATTTGGTGACAATTTTTGACTGGGGCAAAGATATTGCAAACACTGGTGTTTTTGTTCCTTTGTTTTTTGTGCTGACAGCCCCCACTTGATCCAATGAGCTTATGGGTGATGTTGTGTTTGAAAGTCTGAAGCAATGGAAGATTTAGGGTTTGAGGTGAAGCTGTTTTGATGCTGAGATTTAGGTGAAACCTTGATGAAAACAGTCATATTCACTGACAGTTTTCCATTGTATTGAATAGTCTGGATATTGAATTGTTGTCTTCAGTGTTTGAATCAGTTTGTAATAAGGATGATCACAGTTTATGTTTGAAAACACATCATACTGTTTCCTAAACCCTAAAACAAAGAATTTGAATGGCTGATATTATGGAACAGTTTGATATTCTGCCTGATGGTACAGTTTGAAAATTAAGCAGAGCCTATTGTTCATATGACAGTTTTCAGTTATGTTTGATCTGATCTCACAGTGTATCTATCAGAAACCTAATTGTATGGTTGAGACAAGGGAAAACTGACATTGCAGGCCTGTACAGGAGTAAATAGCAAACTGAAAAGAGTTCAAATAACAACAAACCAATTTTAAAACATTTCTGAAACCTCAAGTCAGACTGTTTCTATCTGCTGAAAGGAGAATATGGGAAAAAGTGGAAAGGTGAATAGGGCTGAGCCCACAGACCTAACCTGGGTCCAGAAACTTCCAGACTGTGCAGAACTGTTTCAGCAGGCAGGATGGTTGAAGTTTTTCAAGAAGATTGATGGTTTCAATGCTCAGGTGTCCTGCAAGTTTGCCAAAGGACTTAAAGAAGATATGATCATTGTGGATGCTCTGAAATTCAAGTTAACTGTGGAGTTAATAGCAGAAGCTACTGAGATCAGCAATGAGGGAGAGCACTGGTTTAAGAAATCACCTTTTGAGTTTGAACCCCAAAGATTCTTATTGCCTAATGTGACTCCTGACTGGAGCAAGGGTATCCTCATACAAAATTTCAGGAAGGAGTGGATTGAGCCTTTAAGAATTCTTCAAAGTTATGTGACCTGTGAAGGAAGATATTCATTTGTCTTTAAATACCACTTCAGGTTCCTGCAGCATATAATAGGAGTTTCAAAAATGAACTTGCCCTTCTTTTTCTTAAAAAGCCTGCAGAAGATGTCAAGTAAAATAAAGCCACAGGATGATCACACTTCCCAGTCACTTTTTCACCATGGTCTCATTAAATTGATCATCACCACAGTGTTGCAGCATGAGGGAAGGACTTGGGATTTCTTTTTGTTTTGGTCAGATGTTCATCCTCAAAAAGAAGATCAGCAACCAAAGAGACAGACTGATAAGGGGAAGGTTATGATCAAAAAGCTAGGTCACTCAGTCAAATCTACAAGTAAAGATGAGGTCAAAGCCAAGAAGGTGACAGAGCAGGTAGAAAAATAGGTGAAGGATGACAGTCAGCTCAAAGTGGTATCAGAGTACCCTAAATCCAAGTACTCATTGTTTGCAGGTGAAGATGTACAACCTTGTTTGAAATCACCACCAGTAGCACATTCTGAGCAAACTAGGACTGTTGATATAGAAGGAGCTGCTACTCATGAAGAGGAATTACAAACCAAACAAAGGAGCCCTCTTACCATATTATCTGAAGATGAAGGTTATTTACTGGAGGATGAACAGCAGAGTGTTGAGACAGAGCCAAGTACAGAAGCATGTGGAGAATTTCCTAACTCAAGGGTAAAATCAGACAAGTCTAAGAAAAAGAAAAAGAAGAAGGTAACTTCCTATAGAAGGTCATACAAAAGGCCTCAAACCAGACCTACTAACAAGCTGAGATGGAACATGAAAAAGATGCTTAACCCCAAACTAGAGTCCAAACAGGAAGCTGTGGTGATTAGTTCTTCCTCTAATGAAAAAACAGAAATGGTTGAAAAGAGCATTAAAGGTAAGGGAAAGAGAACTGTCAAGCCTTCCTCCTCTTCCCAACCTACAGAGAAAAAAAAACCACAGTTAGTAGGAGAAAGTGAACAGGCTAGGTCTGAATTATTTGAAATAATTGCTGAAATTAAAGCTAGACTTACCAAGCAGCAAGAAGAAGATACAGTAAAGGCAGATGCTATTGGAGATCATAAATTGGATGAAGAGGATCAAGATATTCTCAGGCAAGCAGGATATTTAGTAGAATCAGTTGTTCATGATGAATTTTTATATATTTTTAATGCAGGAGGACAATACATCAGAGATCCCAAATTTTGATGAAGAGAATGTACAGGAAAGTATTCAGAGATACAGGAAACACATGAAGCACCTGCAAGAAATGAATGATGGATTATTCAAAGTTAATAAAGGGTTGATAGAGAAGTTGCAGGATATGCATAAGCATTTTTTGGAGCTGTCAGAAGTTTTTAAAGAAGTTCTTAGGAGAAAAAGAGTTGCTGACAGGTACTGTGCAAAGCTGGAGAAGACTGTTGATCATCTACAACAGGAAAATGAATACTTGCAGAAAAGGATAACTGCTATAGAGAAAAAGGATAAAAGAGCTAAGAAAAGGGATCGAGGTCTAGATGGTATATCTCTTCTTGTGGAGGCTGCGAAGGAGATCTGAGTCAGTTTGTAGTTAGTGGTTCTTTAAGATAAATATTTTGTTTTTGGTTAAGAGTTTGCTATTTTTAGCAACTTGTAATTTTTGCAAAAGTAATTTTTGACTTTACTCTCCTTGGTAATTCGATGGGAGAAGTTAGAAAGAAAAACCTAACTGATTTTGAGATGATGTCTATTTAGAAGAGTTAGGAAGTCATTGTAAAGGTTCTGGATTTTTTGGGAGCATCAGGAGGTCTGCTAGCTGATTATACTTTCAGGCTTGTTCAGTGATAGGTACTGTAACTCTCTTATGCATGTACTGATGAAACTATGAATATATGACTCTTTCCCCTTCATTTGGTCTGTGTTGGATTTATTGTGGGCTTGTTTAGCTTCTTAATTGACAAATTTAGTGCTGGTTAATGTGTATTTTCTGGTGTTGCTTGTCCATTATGTGTGAACTTCAATATAGACTGTTTGTTGGATTTCTGTGATATATATGCATCTTTATCAGTTATCTGTGTTTGATTTAGTTGTTTCTTATTTACTGAATGTATTCCCTGTATGATATTGAAACTTACAACCAAAAACATATAAACAAAACCCTAAACCCTAGTTTGAATTGAGTTTTTCTTTTGAGATTGTGTTGGCTTTTTCCCCTAGCCTTAGGAACAATTTTTGGCACAAACATCTTTGGCGCCGTTGCCAGGGATGAAGCTGAAGCAAATCTTCCCTGGGATACTTATCATTTTTCCTGGTTTGAGAGGTGGACTCGAACCAGCATCTTTGAAGGATATTTTCACCAAGTTTGGACACACTGGCTTCTAGAAGTATTGGAACCAGGAGCAGACCGACATCTCCTTTGCTACGGGGTGTGACAGACCCTGAAAAGATTATTAAAACAGAAAGAAAGCTCAGAAGGTCCCAATCTTTTCCAGCTGCTTGTGATCCTCACCAGTTGGGTGATTCATTAGACCCAGCAGAAAACTCACCTTGGTTAAAACCTATCATTCCTGAAAATACTTTTCAAGTTTTTACCAATCCAGAAACCTTTTTGAAAGCTAAGACTAGTTCTCCTGGAAAAATCCCACTCTTTCAACTGAAAATAGGAAAAAATCCATTCCAAGCAAGTACCAGTCAAGTTTCTTCCTCTTCAAAACCTCAAAATAAACCTCAGTCCACAATAGCAGCCCAAAATCCACCCATGGATATGATGGACAGAATGATAGCTGCTAGGTATGCACCACTAGAATTACCCCAGCCTTTACATGCCTTTCCTACTCATGATTATCAGAAATATATGCCCCGATTCAATGGACAAGGTGAAACAACTGCAGAAGAACATTGGGAGGCCTTCCTGAGTTATGCA
>LPNX011117558.1:378198-385698 GCA_001517045.1 Pseudotsuga menziesii
TTATGCCTTAGCTGAGAAAACAGAAAATGAAGCTGGTGCTTCTCCTCCCTTTTATGTTACCTTAACTGTCCATGACCAGATGATCCACAATTGCCTATTAGACTCCGGAGCATCCCATAACTTAATGCCCAAAGCTGTGATGGAAGCCCTTGGCCTCAGTATCACCAAACCTTACCATGACTTATATTCCTTTGACTCCCGAGCTGTCAAGTGCCTAGGGGTAATTAAAGACATGGTTGTTAACCTTACTCAGCTGCCCATGAAGAGTGTCATCATGGATGTTGTTGTAGTAGACATCACACCCAAGTTTGGTATGCTTCTTTCAAGATCCTGGGCAAAGAAGGTAGGAGGAACCTTACAGATGGACCTCTCATATGCCAACATCCCTGTTTTTGGTGGAGAAAATAGAAGACTTTACAGAGAACTACAGTTTGCCTACATTGTCACAGATGATAAAAACCCCACTAATCATCCATTGTACTCTGTTGAAAAATATTTAGGGACTTGTATGTTGAATTTCAGTGATAAAGATGATTATGTTGGCCTTTTACAAGTTGAAAAAGAAAAACCAGTGAAACATTGCAGAGAAGAAGAAGATCAGCTGTGGGAATTGTATTTTGATGGATCCTCTTGCAAAGAGGGTGCTGGAGCTGGAGTTTTGCTCATTTCTCCTGGAGGTGAAACAGTCAAACTCATGTATAAGCTGGAATTTGTTACCACTAACAATACTGCTGAGTAGGAAGCTCTGATATTAGGACTGAAAGCTACTAAATACTTAGGCATTCAGCAAATCACTGCATATGGCGACTCCGAGTTGGTTGTTCGACAGGTGAAGAACAACTATCAAGTAAAACAGGATTTGTTGAAGGTTTACAGGAATGAGGTATGGGATATGCTTGACAATTATTTCATAGCATTTAATATCACTCATATTCCCAGAAATCATAATGAAACTACTGATTCATTGGCTTTAGCAGCCTCATATTTCAAAATTCCTAAAACTACTCAGTTAAGGTATCCTATAGAGGTAAGGTACAGACCATGTGTCCCTGACAATGTGAAACACTGGAGGGTTTTCGAAGATGATATTGAAATCAAGAAATTTCTTGAGATTACAGATGAGTTTGCCAATGCTCAAACTGATCAGGATGAAGGAGAAGAACAAGATGATGAGTCTGCTGAAAATATTTTTGCTGAAAATGAGTTTCCTGAAAGTGAGATTGCAGGTCATAAGATCATTGAGCTGAAGAGTAATTTCATCCCTAAAGGTCTTGTGCCTTTAGAAAGGATTTTTACTAAAGATGACACTCCATCAAAGCCAGTAATTCAATCATTAGAGGAAAATGTAATAGACTGCAATATTGGTACTGCAGAAAATCCCAGAATGGTTAAAATTTCTAGATCTTTGACAGTAGAGCAAAGGAGCAGATATATCAAACTTTTAAAAGAACATGTGGATGTATTTGCATGGTCCTATGAAGAATTAAGAACCTATGACACATCCGTCATCCAGCATAACGTTCCCTTGAAGCCCAATGTCAAGCCTTTTCGACAGAAATTGAGAAGGATAAATCCAGCCTTATTTCCAGTGATTGAAAAAGAGATAAAGAAATTGTTGGATGCTAAGATCATAGTGCCTCTCAGGTACTCATCCTGGGTTGCAAATATTGTACCTATCAGGAAGAAGAATGGGGAGATTAGACTGTGTGTTGATTTCAGGAATCTTAACAGGTCTTCATTGAAAGATAACTATCCTCTTCCAAAGATTGAGCAGGTCTTACAGCAGGTTGTTGGAGCACAAAGGATTTCCATGGTGGATGGATTCTCAGGGTACAATCAGATTTCCATGCACCCTGAAGACAAAGAAAAGACAGCATTTACCACCCCATGGGGGACCTTCATGTACGATAAAATGCCCTTCGGTTTGATGAATGCTGGAGCAACTTTTCAGAGGGAAATGAACATTGCATTTGTAGGTGAGAAAGATAAGTTTGTTGTCATTTATTTAGATGACATCACTGTGTTTTCACAGTCTGATGATGAGCACTTAAAACATTTGAGACAAACTTTTCAGAAATGCAGAAAATTTGGACTGTCTTTAAACCCCAAGAAATCTCATTTTGCTGTTCAAGAGGGAAGATTGTTGGGTCATTTGGTGTCTGCTGATGGCATTAGAATTGATCCGGAGAGAGTCCAAGCAATATTGAAGATCAGTTTGCCCAGGAGAAAGAAGGATGTGCAGTCATTCATTGGTAAGATAAATTTTCTGCGGTGGTTTATTCCTAATTTTGCTGAAACAATAAAATAAATCACAGCTATGTTAAAGAAATACCAAGAAGTCAGGTGGACTATTGAAGCAAAGGCAACATTCGAGAAGATTAAGGTGGCCCTGACTGAAGCACCTGTGTTGGTAAGCCCTGACTTTACCAAAGAATTTCTTACTTTTTCTTTAGCTTCAGCAGATACAATTGCAGCTGTTCTACTTCAGAAAAACAAGGAAGGACTAGAGCAGCCCATTGCCTTTTTCAGTAAGACTCTAAGGGATTCTGAAATAAAGTACAACATTCTGGAAAAACAAGCCTATGCCCTTGTGAAGGCTCTAAAATTTTTCAGAATTTATATTCTGCACTCAAAGGTGATCTCATTTGTTCCAAATGCAGCAGTGAAAGATATTCTGACACAGCCTGACAGTGAAGGCAAGAGGGGTAAGTGGATTGCTAAAATTATGGAATATGAGGTAGAAATCAGACCTACTAAGCTTGTCAAAGGACAGGGATTGGCCAAGCTGCTTGCTGATTCAAATTGTCAAGCATTAGGTCTGCATATCATGACTGAAGACAGTACCCCTGAAGAAGATCAAACAGCACTTGAAAAGGAAAAGATCATGGACTCTTATTCATCTTCAAACTGGTATGCTGATATTGTTTATTTCCTATTATTTTTGCAATGCCCTGATCACTTAGATAAGAAGGCTGCTAGGTCTCTGAAACTGAAAGCTACTAAATATTGTTTGTTGGAGGGTCAATTGTTTTGGAAAGACCCAGGAGGTATTTTGTTAAGGTGTTTGGATCAAGATGAAATAGGTCAAGTAATTTCAGAATCTCATGAAGGAGCTTGTGGAGGGCATAAATATTGGAAAACCACAGCTTACAAAATCTTGAGAGCTAGATACTATTGGCCCTCCCTCTTCTCAGATGTTTACCAGCAGGTGAGAGCTTGCATACCCTATCAGAAATTTGCAGGTAAACAGAAGTTGTTATCTTTGCCCTTAAAGCCTATTGCAGTCAATGCCCCTTTTCAGCAATGGGGTCTGGACTTTATTGGAGAGATTAATCCAGCTTCTTCTGGACAACATCATTGGATTTTGACTGCCACGGATTTCTTTACAAAGTGGGTGGAAGCCATTCCTACAAGGAATGCAACAGATAAGGTGATTATGGAGTTCATTGAATACAATATCATGAGCAGATTTGGTTGTCCACACAGGTTAATAACTGATAATGCCAAAGCATTCAAATCTAAAGCAATGGTGGCTTTCTGTGAAAAAAATGGCATTGTTTTGAAAAATTCAACTCCCTATTACCCTCAGGGAAATGGCCAAGCTGAATCATCCAACAAGAATGTCATTCAAAGCATTAAGAAATTACTGAAACATAATAAAAGATCTTGGGATTCAATGCTGAAATATGCATTGTGGCCAGACAGAATTACAGTAAAACAAGCCATTGCTACTTCACCTTTTCAGTTAGTATATGGCACAGAGGCAGTGTTCCCCGTTCAGTTGGGAATTCCGGTGATGAAATTCCTCCAAAACTCTCAAGAGGAGCCTGATGACATGCAAAGGAGAATTTTTGAGATGAGAGAGCTGCAGCAGCATAGAGAGAAAGTGGACAAAGAAGCTCAGCTGTACAGAGCTAAGGTAAAACACAGGTTTGACAGAAAGATTAAAGAGCATACATTTTCAGAAGGTGACTTAGTGTTAAGATGGGATGCAAGAAAGGAACAAAAAGGTAAGCATGGAAAGTTTGATAATTTGTGGTTTGGTCCCTTTCTGATAGCTAAAGTTTTGGAAAATAATACATTCATCTTGCAGTCCCTGGAAGGTGAGGAATTGCTCAGCCCTGTTAATGGGCGGTTCCTCAAACATTTCTACAGTTTATGAGATCATTTTCACTCTTCATTGTACATACCGGTGTGAGTGAGGTTGAATAAATACTCCATAGCCCAATGGAAGTTTTCAGATAGGTGAATAAAGGACAGAAGGCACTGGTCAACAGGTTCTTGAAGCCTCGCAGGGAGGACTTCATCCCGCAGCTGGAGCCAGATGTTGAGTCAGTAAATTTTTCCTTCATTTTTGGTTTATTTTCTCTAGTTTTGGTTTGTTTTTCAATCTACCTCAGTTAATTTTTTGGTTTTAATTTCCAGTTTTGATATCCTTAGAAACTCTATTGTTGATTGAATAGTTTTTAAACACAGTCTTTTTAGGTTTTATTGGATTTTTTATGGTCTTTTTATGGTTTAAAAGGGGTAAAGAAGGTCTTGTGTTCAAAGGTTTAGTCATTAATGTGTTGTGAGAGGAGCTAGACTTATCTCTTAACCTTAGCAATTCTCTAAACCTCCGACAATTTGGCAAAAAGTTGTAAAACTGTGAAAAATTGGCTAAGCAATTATTCTTGTAGCGCTGGTGGAAAAATTAACAAAGGGCGCGCTACAAGAAAATCGCAGCCCTTTTTTAACTCAAATTTTGTGCAAATTTTCATCATGGGTTTCGTCTGGAAGTGATTGATTATATTTTGCAAGGTGTTTTAACACGTGAGACTGCAGTTTAAACACGTATTTTAGCAGATTTTAGTCACGCAGCCAAAGCAAGTTCATCATTGCTAAAAACATGGAATCAGTTGGACAAGACCAGCAAATCTCGGCTTAAACTGTCAAATTCTTCATTCCATATGCACTTTTATAGGAAGGAGAGTTCGTGGAAAAGAATCAAAACGCTAAAGAACTGGATTATGTTCCTGTGAAGGAAGACAGCAGTTTGAATGCCAGCAAAAAGTTAGGGCAGCTTAATTCTGTCATTTGCGGTTGAGGAGATGACCTAGAGACACTTGTGTACCTGAGGAGAGACCATTGCTGTTTTAAAACGAAGCCTTAAGCTACAATATTTGAGAAATTGGTAAGTACCTTGCTACAAAACCCCTATAGCTCAAAAATTTGGGTTTTTCTTGCTGCACGGTGATTTGAAGAAAATTCCTGGTGGAGATGATATAATAGGCTATAAGATAAAATTTCCACCACCGAAATAGTCACCAGGAGTTATTATAAAGAACCTGAAGGAGCAGAGCAGCAAAGAGGCTTTGAACTTAAAGCTTTCAGCTTGTGGAATTTTAGTGACTATTTGAAGAAAGATAGTATATGATTTGTTCTCCCGTACATTTGAAACTCTGGTGATGATACAGAATGGTTACAATGAACTGATTGAAGAGTTTTTCTCATGACCTAATGCACCATAGTTTACAGGAACCAGCATTCAGAGGATTTATAAATTGACTGGTTATGCTTATATTTCATACAAAAGGTGTTTGATTGGTTGGTTTGAAGGCTGTTGGAATTGTCATTAACTGTGAAATCACTCACTTGGAGGAAAATGTTCGAATGACTGGAGGACATGTAGGCTGTTATGTACAGGATTTGGTGACAGTTTTTGACTAGGGCAAAGATATTGCAAACACTGGTGTTTTTGTTCCTTTGTTTTTTGTGCTGACAGCCCCCACTTGATCCAATGAGCTTATGGGTGATGTTGTGTTTGAAAGTCTGAAGCAATGGAATATTTAGGGTTTGAGGTGAAGCTGTTTTGATGCTGAGATTTAAGTGAAACCTTGATGAAAACAGTCATATTCACTGACAGTTTTCCATTGTATTGAATAGTCTGGATATTGAATTGCTGTCTTCAGTGTTTGAATCAGTTTGTAATAAGGATGATCACAGTTTATGTTTGAAAACACATCATACTGTTTCCTAAACCCTAAAACAAAGAATTTGAATGGCTGATATTATGGAACAGTTTGATATTCTGCCTGATGGTACAGTTTGAAAATTAAGCAGAGCCTATTGTTCATATGACATTTTTCAGTTATGTTTGATCTGATCTTACAGTGTATCTATCGGAAACCTAATTGTATGGTTGAGACAAGGGAAAACTGACATTGCAGGCCTGTACAGGAGTACATAGCAAATTGAAAAGAGTTCAAATAACAACAAACCAATTTTAAAACATTTCTGAAACCTCAAGTCAGACTGTTTCTATCTACTGAAAGGAAAATATGGGAAAAAGTGGAAAGGTGAATAGGGCTGAGCCCACAGACCTAACCTGGGTCCAGAAACTTCCAGACTGTGCAGAACTATTTCAGCAGGCAGGATGGTTGAAGTTTTTCAAGAAGATTGATGGTTTCAATGCTCAGGTGTCCTGCAAGTTTGCCAAAGGACTTAAAGAAGATATGATCATGATGGATGCTCTGAAATTCAAGTTAACTGTGGAGTTAATAGCAGAAGCTACTGAGATCAGCAATGAGGGAGAGCACTGGTTTAATAAATCACCTTTTGAGTTTGAACCCCAAAGATTCTTATTGCCTAATGTGACTCCTAACTGGAGCAAGGGTATCCTCATACAAAATTTCAGGAAGGAGTGGATTGAGCCTTTAAGAATTCTTCAAAGTTATGTGAACTATGAAGGAATATATTCATTTCTCTTTAAATACCACTTCAGGTTCCTGCAACATATAATACGAGTTTCAAAAATGAACTTGCCCTTCTTTTTCTTAAAAAGCCTGCAGAAGATGTCAAGTAAAATAAACCCACAGGATGATCACACTTCCCAGTCACTTTTTCACCATGGTCTCATTAAATTGATCATCACCATAGTGTTGCAGCATGAGGGAAGGACTTGGGATTTCTTTTTGTTTTGGTCAGATGTTCATCCTCAAAAAGAAGATCAGCAACCAAAGAGACAGACTAATAAGGGGAAGGTTATGATCAAAAAGCTAGGTCACTCAGTCAAATCTACAAGTAAAGATGAGGTCAAAGCCAAGAAGGTGACAGAGCAGGTAGCAAAACAGGTGAAGGATGACAGTCAGCTCAAAGTGGTTTCAGAGTACCCTAAAGCCAAGTACTCATTGTTTGTAGGTGAAGATGTACAACCTTGTTTGAAATCACCACCAGTAGCACATTCTGAGCAAACTAGGACTGTTGATATAGAAGGAGCTGCTACTCATGAAGAGGAATTACAAACCAAACAAAGGAGCCCTCTTACCATATTATCTGAAGATGAAGGTTATTTACTGGAGGATGAACAGCAAAGTGTTGAGGCAGAGCCAAGTACAGAAGCATGTGGAGACTTTCCTACCTCAAGGGTAAAATCAGACAAGTCTAAGAAAAAGAAAAAGAAGAAGGTAACTTCCTATAGAAGGTCATACAAAAGGCCTCAAACCAGACCTACTAACAAGC
>LPNX011117558.1:390698-434804 GCA_001517045.1 Pseudotsuga menziesii
GTGAAGCTGCACCTTTCTCTCCTTGTGTCTGTTCCCCGTCAACCCTCACACACACACACATCGTCTATCGCTCCCTCAATATCTCTTTACTTCACTCTATATTAATTCCTCCCTCTCTATCTTATTCTCTCTCACACTCTCTCCACATCATTCTCATTCTCTCTCTCTCTCTCTCTCTCTCTCTCTCTCTCTCTCTCTCTATGTTTTCAACTTATCCCTTCTCTGCAACCCCCCACCTCATTATCACAACTATTATATGCTTTATCACATCTCATTCCCATCTCTTCAATTTCCCCCTCCTTCACCTCTCTCCTCCAACATATCCTATTCCTCCTCTCATACTCCATATCCACTTTTCCATTCACCAATCCTCTCTCTCATCAAACCATCACCCACTTCCTCCCCTGCACCTTATCCCCCTTTCTCCACTCAAATTTACAGCATCCCGCTAGGACCTTGACCATTCCCAACCCCCTCTCAACTATTAACCATCCCCACTTGAACTTCCAACATCTTCCTAGGCCCTTGACTCTTCCCCACCCCCTCTAAACTATTATCCATACATTTGATATATTACACATAGCGCTATATTTTTAGCTCTACAACACACGTTCGTGTCTTATAGTTACATAACACGCTCGTGTTTTATAGTTATATAGCGTGCACGTGTTTTATAGTTATATAACATGCTCGCGTTTTGTAGTTATATAACACACACGCGTTTATAAATTCTACAAGGAGGGAAATGTAATTTGAATTTAAACATCCCAAGTCACTTGCCCGCATGTCACCAATAGTCCTATGTGTATGGTTTGGAATTTTCTTCGGTAATACCAAACCTGTGCTATGGTACATGATAAACCATAGCTAATTGGGCATTTCCCTTATTTTCTGAAGAAGTCATTTTTTTACACACTCATTACAGTATGCTACACACAATCATTTTTTACGAAATATTAAACAAAAATAGCATTTTTTTTGCAGATTCTAAATATGTAATTTTTTATTAAAAAATATTATATTTTCCTATTTGTTTTCAATTTCTATTGTGTTCTAACTCCTTAACTCAAAATACATGCCGTTAGTGTTATTCCCATAACTTTTTCAATTCGTACTCATTTAAAAAAAATATATGGTGTACTAGAAGGCATTGGCCTCTACATTCTATAAAAACCCCATTTCATGATTATTTCATTAAGACCATCAAAGGATGCACCCACAAAAGACGTACCATTTTCGAGGAATGATCACTTGGATAATTATAAAATAAACTAAAAATTACTAATTTTATTTTCAAAAAATAGTGTTGTGCTAGTGTTATATGTTCTCTACATGCCTGCAAAGTTTTGTATCCCGAAAGCATCATTTAGGACCTCAAAGGATGCACCCACAAAAACATATACCTTATAATTTTCCTAAAAAAAAAGCGGCTGTTAGAAAAAATGAAATTTGATATAGTTATAAAAAATTTCAATACACAAACCTTATATATTTGGAAACATGATTCAATTTCCTACATTTAATATTTTTTACTCAAAGCAAGGTATTTTGTGTAAGTATCTCAAAATAAACAATTCAGTTGAGGGATTGCTGATTTTTCAGTTTTTTATTGCATCTAATGTGCCAAAAGTGACCCTCATTAGCTTGCACTGTCCCTACACCCGCACAAACATATATGTTATGATGTGTTGAACATTTGAAAACCTAATTTCATGGAAAATAATTTTTAATCATTTAGACAAAATTTGTCTACATAAATGTTATATATCATGAAATCTAATTCAATTACCTATCTTTTGTCTTTTTACTTCATCTTCAAATACGTTAGGGAAGTAACCCTAATTCTCACCTAAAGTCAGAGGTTCCAGATTTTTCCAGTATTATGTGGCATCTAAAGTGTCTTTAAAGCACTCCGTGACTGTGCATCAGCCCTTGAATAGCTAGAAGATGTTTGAAAATAATTATATCATTTTATGCATTTAGATGTAATTAATTTGTAGGGATTGATAATCGATGGTTATTTGTTAAACAATTGGATTTGTGATAAGTGTCGCCATTAGTGCACTATGTGTTGTTAAGTGTCGTAATTAACACTTTAATTACTAGTTAATTGTGAATAAGAATAATTATACTTTAGAAGTATTTATCATCTCTAATATGGCTTGGATTGAAGGTTTAGTGATGTTAGATGATGTTAAAAACTTTTCCATCGCTTAGATAATCTGTTTGAGGGCTAGATCACCATTAAAATCCCTAGAAAATCGTAGGTAAAAACACTTAGGGATTCTCCCCAGTAAGTGTTCCCAACTAGCCCGTTACTGTTTAGTATGGGGAATCCGTTTGATTTATGGTCCGACTATCGTAGGTCAAGTAACAAAATTAAAGGTTTTACCGGTTATGGCGTGGTCCACCGTGTGTATTTTTTAGTTTTTGATGTTTAAGTATGATGTACAAGTGCCTATCCAAGAATGCAGATTGATAGTGTTGGAATATATTAAACCCACTCACAGCTTAGGATAAAATAATTAAACATTATTTGATTAATTATTCACCCACTAGCTTAATTAGTTGGCATCCACTTGCACCTTAAAGTCAATACATGCCATATATATCTTAGGAATGATTTTTTTCCAATTCTGGGTTGATCTTTACCACCTTTTAACCATCCAGAATTAGGATGCAAGACTTTACATCAGATTTTTCTTTATTCTGCTTTTTCTGCTTTTTCTGCTTTTCTATGCATAAGATAAAAGCTAGTCAACTAGGAAACTGGGAGCTTTTGTTTCCAACCCATCCTCCATTATTTTTTCTCCATTTTCTAGGATTATCATGTTATTTCCATCTCCTTGAAAAATCACTCGTGCTTCTTCCAACTCGTGAGGTCCTTGATAGATTTAGTAAGTGCTTTATCCACCTATGGGGGTTTTGCTATATTTTTGGTAAGTCGGCCTTTTTGAGCTTTATGATTTGTTTCCATACAATTAGATTTTCATATGAGGGATGTACTATTTATGTACACTATTATTCATAATTATTCAATGGAAGGATACACACCAATATTCATCTCTTCATTCATGTGATTCAGTCTCTTTTCTTCTCTCTATTTTCCTGTGTATGCTTGTGATAATTCCTAGTATAAAGATCTATTTCCTTTGCTTCTTCTTAGTATAATTGCACATATAATTGATCTATTATTTCTACATGGTATCAGAGCTACAATATTAATCAATTTCTACAGAGTTGAGGAGCGCCTTCAGTCTCTTATCCCTCTCTGAAGAAGAGCTTGTCTTGCTTACAAGATTTTCTCCTAGTTTGTTTTGCAGGTTGCAGAGAGTATCTCCTAGAGCATATAAAAAACTTCAATATGGATTCAAAATTTCCTCTACTATCTCCTTTCAACTATGCTAATTGGAATCCAAAGATGAGTGCATACTTGAAGAGGCAATGTCTCTTTGATGTCTCCATTGGTGCATTGAGTGAACCTGAGTCTTATGAAGAGAAGATTGATTGGATAAATAATTGTGATAGAGATTATGAAATTATGTGTTTGGGAATGTCTTCAAATATATATCATCTCATATATTCTGCTGAATTTCCATTTGAGCTTTGGAAAATTTTGGACAAAGCTTTTGGTTTGCAGGAAATTGAAGATGAAGCAGGGATCAAACCTAGCATCTCCTCTTGTTCTCTTTCTCAATATTTATTGGCCTCTTCATTCTCTGATGAAGAATTTTCTCATATAGTTCATGTTGCTGCTACCCTCTTTCATTCGAATGCTTCCTCCTTCAATGAAGAAGCAAATATTGAAGAGCCATCTTTTTCTGTGTCTCTTGAAGGTGATTTTTCTTCTTGTGATACTATTGATGAAGATAAAGTAACATATGGAGTTGCTGCTGATATTTATTATGATCCTATAACCCATTAATTGTTCTCTAAATCTCCTATCTTAGATTCTGAGATCTATGTTCCAGATTCTTTACACCTCTTGCATACCTCTCTTATTGATGGTGCGCAACCCAGTGATTTCCAGGATGTTTGCTTAGCCAAATCAAGCCTTATTTGTGCCATACCACTTACCTTACTTGATCTAATGTGCTTCAGCACATCCTCCTTTGTTCTTGGAATCAATACTCAGAGCCTTCTTGAGGATTTTGAACATCTCCTTATTTCCTCCTTTCATACAGAGGATTCATTACTAGTGTATTCCCATGAGTCTATTGATATGCTTATATGTGATCCTTTGGATTCTGATTTAGAAGAATATTTTTAGGTTTATACACATATAATACCACCATCCATACCATCTACCATAGCTCTGAATAATCCAAAGACTATACAAATCCCAAGCTCACTAGTTGATTCCTCATTGGTCTCTTATGCAGTGATATTCATCTTACATGATCTGAAGTCTTTCCTAACTTTCAGTGGCTGGTTATCCAAGAACTTAGTCATATATGGACTGATATTAAACATGTTTGGATATGTTCTAAACACTTATGGTTCAGATCTTATGCCCATCCATCATTCATATTTTTACACCTATCAGTTTTCCCCAGTTGCTCATAATTTTCCTAGTCTAGCCCTATATCCTCATGGAGCCACTGAAGACTTTGTCCTTGTTGTTCCATATGCTACTATTTATGATATACCATAGCTTTATCAGCTTCATATTAGATCTATACAGGTGCTACATCATATTGGAAGATTGACATGTGATTCACATCACAATTGTGCAGCTATTCAGGGAATTGGGTGTGAAATAAATTGCCTTATTTTTTGTACTCTTTGGAAAGGAGTATGCACAGATCTCTTTTCCATTTCATATTATGTTTGTATATTAGAGTTTTACAGTAGAAAGAAGCATTCAGATAATGCTCCTACTTCATTAGTTGATGAGATACAAGGAGTCTCTCATCTTCCTTCTTGCAGGTTCTACACTCCAGCGCATGATCATGGAGTTCATGATTTCTTCAACAAGTCCTTCATCCAAAAGTAGTTCAGTCATATCATTAAAGTGAAGATGAAGATATGTTGAAGACACATTTCAAATTCTGTGTCTTTTCCTATCTTGAGGGAGGATTATCCCCATGTGGTTTTGCCTCTTTCCTCACTTTTCTGGACATAATAATTGTTAAAGGGTGACCATAGCCTTGTTGTTGGGCCCTATATGCATCCATATGCATCCATATTTTTTTTCATACCATCATAAAGTCAGAATTATAGGGGGGTGTTGGAATATATTAAACCCACTCACAACTTAGGATAAAATAATTAATCATTATTTGATTAATTATTCACCCACTAGCTTAATTAGTTGGAATCCACTTGCACCTTAAAGTCAATACATGCCATCTATATCCTAGGAATGATTTATTTCCAATTTTGGGTTGATCTTGACCACCTTTTAACCATCCAGAATTAATATACAGGACTTTACAGCAGATTCTGCTTTATTCTGCTTTTTCTGCTTTTTCTGCTTTTCTATGGATAAGATAAAAGCTAGTCAACTAGGAAACTGGGAGCTTTTGTTTCCAACCCATCCTCCATTAGTTTTTCTCCATTTTCTAGGATTATCATTTTATTTCCATCTCCTTGAAAACTCACTCATGCTTTTTCCAACTCGTGAGGTCCTTGATAGATTTAGTAAGTGTTTTATCCACCTATGGGGGTTTTGCTATATTTTTGGTAAGTCAACGTTTTTGATCTTTATGAGTTGTTTCCATACAATTTGATTTTCCTATCAGGGATGTACTATTTATGTACACTATTATTCATAATTATTCAATGGAAGGATACACACCAATATTCATCTCTTCATTCATGTGATTCAGTCTCTTTTCTTCTCTCTATTTTCCTTTGTATGCTTGTGAGAATTCTTAGTAGAAAGATCTATTTCCTGTGCTTCTTCTTAGAATCATTGCACATAGCATTGATCTATTATTTATATAGATATATAATATGTGGAGTGTTCACAATCTGATGGGCAGGTTCTTACCTCTCGTCTTAACTCTCTCGCATCTAAACCACACATAGCAAAAAACTAAAACTAACTATCTAACCTATCACTAGGGAGAAAGATTATCATTTATCAATGAGTAATGTATTTCTGTGCATGCATTAAAAAAAATCACAGATAGATGTTACTTAATTCAAAACACATGAACATTAATAGATATATGAACAACAAGATAGCTCATTGTTTATGATAACCCTTCATTACTGAGAGTGGAAATTTCATAGAATAAAGTAGACCACATTCATTACAAGAGCATAGGTTCAAATAGTTAGAACGATCTCACAGTTAATGGACACAAAGCTGAAAATGAAATAGTTCGCATTCAACAAATCCATAGCACAACATTTGAAATCTTCCACCAAGCTTTCTCCAACAAGAAACTTGTAATTCTTTATTGCAAAAGGAAATAGTTCTTCTTACAACATACTCTCACAAATATATCTGGTAAAATGTCCTTTTTTAAATCTAATTCTCCTATATTTATACAAAACAACAAAATCTTTGGGCTGCCCTCCAGTGACCTTTGGGCTCCCCAACCGTTTAAATCCACAATTTTGTCTTTTAGTGAGTGCTGTACAATACGTTACATTACACTAAAATTTAATAGAACTTTTATAAAGAGGGACCAGCTTGGTCACCGATGAACTTTTCCCAAGCCTAGGTCTCTGTTGCTATCGATTCTACTTAGTAATCCATTGGTATTTTTGAGATCCTGTTGATCTCAGACCTTCACGCTCCTCTTTTCTTGAGCAACATCTCTGGTTCTTACTTTTCCTTTCTTCAGCAAACTCCCTTCTGCTGTGTCCTTCAGATATGTCTTCTTTACAGCAGCAATCATCAAATTGGGTCTGAAAAAATATTCTAAATCTGTCTGCAGTTAAAATGAAAAATTCATCATTAATCCAGATTGCATTCAAGATCATATAACCTTTCAATAAAAAGTAAACCACACTATCAATAAAACCAATCATCAAATGTGAGGCCATGTACTGCGTTCTCGTTGTGAAATCCTTAACTTGATAAAAAATCAGAAACCTCTGTCGCCCATGGAGTAGGGTAAAGGCTCACAAAAAAGGTGGAAAAAAACCCCACCGGCAGGAAAAATACTAAGCATCAGGATAACAAACTCCTCATCGACTAAAAAAAACTATACGTCAGATGGTTAGTTCACTAAGCCACCGCAACAACGAAAACCATATAGACTAAGGGTTCCGGGGCAAAATAAACCATCGGCGAAATAAAGCACTAAAAGCTATCATCCATGCATCAAAGATCAGAACCACTACCCACTAAAAACAACGACATCAACGAGCGGAAGGACTAACCATAAAGTGTCAACTGAACCATTCATTGAGCAACCGCAACAGTGGGAGATAGATAGACTAAAGGTTCTGCAGTCAACATAAAAACATCGATAGTTGAAAACTCTAACCCTAAAGGTCGGAGCTCAGGACCACTAATCATCGGTGAGATAGTTTACTAGAAAACCGCAACGGCGGAAAGTGGATAGACAACGGGTTCCACAATAACAAAAATCATCAGTGATCGAAAACTTTGAGGACTATGTATTGGCGACCAAAGGCTCAATGCTACCGCCATGTCGGCAATGCAGAGGACTAGCCCCCTCGATCGATCATCAAAACTGTTTCGATATAAAAAACAAAACATCGTAAAGTAAAAAGTTGATCAATAAAACCAAGGCATCGGCTAAAATCGGAGCTATCTGTCGGAACATTCACCATATGCCCTCCAAAATGGCTATGACTTAGAAGACTAAAACTATGACTACTTGTCAACAACAATTCTGATAGCGAAAATCATCATAAAGCAAAAAGGTTTGAACCAATAAAAACATTGAATCGGTGACAATAAAACTATCCATCGGCTCGTTCTCTATTTTTCCTCCGAAATGGTGGTGATATAGAAGGCTAATGCTTTAATCATGGTAAAATAAAATCACCGACAATCCAAAAAAGAAAATTGAAATAAAGTGCATCGACGAAAATAAGAACTGTCCATCGGGACATTCATTACTTACCCTATGCAACGGCGGCTGCGTAGGCAACGGCGGCTGCGTAGAGAACTACTGACCCAACTCATTGTTCAACTGACCTCTGACAGCATTAAAGGAAATCATCCATAAATCAAAATTGAAGTTCCACAATTAAAAGCATCGGCCGACAAAAAGCAACTTTCCAAAAAGAAGAAAAACAGTTTGACCTCAATTCAACTTCAAACAATCCAAAATGTAGCAGAGGGAAAAACAAAGTTCAGCAATCCAAACACTTCGAGGCAATATAAAATTAAAAGGAGGGTCTAAAATTTTAAAAAATTTGGGAAAATAGTTGTAGCTGCAACAATTGGCGACTACTTGGTGAACCTAGATCTCTGGACAATTTCTTCCTTAAGTAACAGATTGTTTGACAATAAAACCAACATGTTGAATTCTTCTAGATGTATGGATTTCCCAAATGGAAAATGTATGTACTTTTAATCATTGATGATAGTCCAATTTAGGAAAATGGAACCGGGGATTTCAAAGTCAAGATAACTATTTTAAAGCTAGGAATATGAGTTTGATTTTTTACCTTTGTCTTCGAGTAGCTTCCAGCTTAGAAACCACAGGATTGTAACATATGGTAAACAAAAATATTCATTTGATCCTCATTCCCATGCCATTTTGCACTTTTCATGTGTTTTTAGACTTTTTTTGGTCCTTTTTAAGTCCTCCTACATGCCTTTCTTTTTGAATTTAATTCAGGATCCTCTATCCATATTGTCCTTTTGTGTGAGACGTGTATCTAATTTTGAGCTCACGGATGGAGAGGAACTTTGGCAATTTTGTACTGATATGGTTCAGTACTTTGTTTTGATACATATTTCTTTCTTAGGAGATTTTTTACTCTTAATTGTGTTTTGTCTTTCAATTCTTGGCATGGGATTATTTATATATAGTATATTGTTTACCTTGCTTCCTTTCCATGGGTCTTTTGTTGTCACCCCCTAAGAAATTTTTAAATGTGAGATGGATGGAGCCTCGAAACAGTATTCCAGACCTTTTGATCCTGAGTTATTTTACAAGGATTAAGTAGGACTTCAATGTGTTCATAGCCATTTAGGAAAACTACTAGACTAGAAGAAGTTCTTTCAGATTAAATCAATAGTACACAGTCTTATGTCCAAGGATCCAGAATTCCGATGCTCTCCATGCAACCAAAAGTTTGCTTCTTTTATTGAAATCAATCAAAATCTAACTAAAAGCAAATATAAATAAAATAAATAAATAAAAAACATCCCAATGAGTTTATTTATGTACAAAACAAAAACAAAAATTAGGAAAAATAAGGTTTGAGAACTAAACCATTAACGGGTAAGTTCTCTTCCCACCCCTGTAAATATTGCAACTTGTAGGTTGAGGGGCCAAGCTTTGCTGCAATCTAAAAAGGGCCTACCAACAACTGTTGAAACTTCGTGTGTTTCCCCTTTTCATCATGCAGGTGATCCCACTTAAGAACCAGGTCTCCCACTTCAAATTCCTTTTTTCCAGCTTTATGTTTATCAAACCATCATTTCACTACTTCCTGTTGATTCTTAAAACATTCTTTGGCTCTGAACCTAGACTCTTCTTCCTTCAAGAGATTATAGATTCTAATCTGTAGGATTTCATCATCTATGTCTCTAGAATCCTGAGCTATTATGGAAGATGGTAGCATAATGTTAGGAGGAAGAATAGCTTCTTTTCCATAAACGAGGGTATATGGTGACACACTTAAGGAATTCTTGGGTGTGACTCTATCATCCCAAAGAGCATTTGGTAATGCTAAATGCCAACTTCTTTGGTTTTCTATCATAGTTTTATTTAAGATCCTAATCAGATTCTTGTTTGTAGATTCTGCCAAACCATTTCCTTGTGCGTAATAGTTTGCAGAATAATGCAACTTGATTCCTCTTTCATGAGAAAATGCAGTTAATCTAATAGAAGAAAAATAAGTAGCATTATAAAAAATTAGGGAGATTGGAACCCCAAACCTGGTCATAATATGATCTTGCAAGAAATCCATGACTGCATCTTCATTCACTTTACATAATGGAATGGCCTTGACCCATCTAGTGAAGTAGTCAGTTGCCGTCAAAATATATTTGTGTAATTTGGTTTTATCTCTCCAATGATATCAATCCCCCATTGCTTAAATGGTTTTGTTATCATCACAGGATTCAATGGTCCTGCTGCTTTGGCTTGTCTTCACCCACACCTTTGGCAGATATCACACTTTATGACATGGGCATGCACATCCTTGAATAGTGTGGGCAATAGTATCCAGCTCTGAGAATCTTATGGGTTGTCGTATCTCCAAAAAAATGGCCTCCAGTAGGCCCATCATGTAACTCTGTTATGACCTTCTTTTCATCTTTTTTATTTAAGCATCTGAGAAGAACTCCATCATAATTCTTTTTGAATAATATTCCATCAACGATCTGATATGAATCTGATTTAAGGCGCAAGGATCTTCGTTGTTTGGAATTCCAATGTTTTGGCAACAATCCCTCTTGGAGGTAATGAACAAGGTCTTGGTACCAGGAATCTGGAGCTGTGAAAAGAAGACATACATCCATCATATGTAACTCAACTTCATTGTCCCAATTGTTTTCTTCATTATTTTTACCTTCAGCCATTAGTTTGCATAGTCCTTTCCATTTAACTATGGATGCTAGTTTGAATTCAAGGTCATATTCTTGTAAAGTTGTTACCCATTTTCCTCTTCTTTCTCCTAATTCTTTTTGTACAAAAAGAGACCTTACAGCTGGGTGTGGAACTATTACCTTCGTCTGGTTTTTAAGTATGTACAGCCTGAATTATTTTACCGCTTTGAAAACCACATAAGCTTGTTTATTGACAGTTGGGTAATTCAATTCATCTCCCTGCAGACCGGTGCTCATAAATGATATGGGATACTCATCTCCCCCATCTTCCTTCTGTGTAAGCATCGCTGCTAATGAATCGTCAGATGTGAAAGTGTACAAAATAAAATCCTTTTCAAAATTTGGAATCTTTAAAGATGGTGCATGAGCAATAGATGTATTTATTTTACTGAATGCATTCTTCTCTACATCAGTCCACTTGTATTGTACACTTTGTTTAACCATTTGCTACAAAGTTTTAACAATTTGAGCAAAATTTGGTACAAACCTTTACACAAAATTAATTGTCCCCATGAATGATTGCATACCTTTTTTGCTATGGGGTAAAGGGATATGTTCTATGGCCTTGATCCTTTCTGGGTCTATGGAGATCCCTTTTCTAGAAACAATGTGACCCAGTAGCTTTCCTTCTATAACTGCAAACACACATTTCCTAGGATTCAGTGAGATCCCATCTTTTCGACAACGCTCGAAAATTTGTTTTAGATGGAATGCATGTTCTTCTCTCTTCTTTGAAAATATCATGACATTGTCGAGATATACTACAACACTACGACCAATCAGACTGCAGAAATATATATCCATATCCCTCTGGAAAGTAGCTCCAGCATTGATGATGTTAGCACTCAGAATGTACCCAGGTTGTAAAAGGTAAACTCCAAGGTAACAGCAAAACCACTTTAGAAAGAAACTAGTGTTTTCTTCCAGAGAGGGATCTCTCAATACAGATTTAACAAGACCAGATATAAAACAACATTTAAATATTTGTATGTATGGCTGAAACAATCACATAACCATTGGGCATGGAGTCACATACGTATAAAGATATCACAAAGACATATACACGAGTTTCATCAAAGGCAAGATAATCACTTCATCACAGTCGTTCAATTTAATCCAGGTGAAACAGAAGAGACGAGGAAACAACCCATTAATACAGAGCATCAAAGATGAATTCTATATCAACTTTAGCAGAAAAATGTATAAAATATCTGAAATGATGACTAGAGCATAAACATATGAATTCTAATCATCCAATGCTATATTTCAGATACGAAGAAGAAACAAAATGAAGTGTTACACTGGGAAAATACAATCACAAAAAGAAAGAAGCACAGACTGTGATATCAATGACACAGGAATCTCAGATAAAACCTCATGCATTCACTTTGTTATTCAAAATATATTTTCTCCAAAATCATTCCACAACACGATGGGTTCCAACCCCCATCCCTTAAAAAATATGCCAATATATACATAAAATAATAGATCTTCCAAGAAGATTCATAACTGAATGATAGGCTTAATTTAGAGTCTTGTAACTAAACCCCTAACTTCTAGGAATAAATTACAGCTCCAATCCTAACAGATCATAAAGTAAAAATCAACTTGATAATAGGTCCTCGCCTAGTCAGCTCCATGCCTTCGCCCAGTCAGCTCCTTGGTGTACAACGCTTGTCTCTACGAATGAAGTATGTATTTTGTTTTTCCAAACCTCTCTACGGCTTTCCACTCTTCTGCACTTGGGGTGTCACATTCCATCATCTCTCTGATTGATACTTCAAGCTCCATGTAAGCTTCATATGACACCTTAGGCAATCCTTTTCTGACGATCAGGAACTTTTGTAGAATCTCAAAATCCTCTGTCAATCTATCCACAATAGTTTTTTCTGTTAGGCCTTTTTCCAAGTCATCAAACTTGGAATGGTCCATGTGACTCTGAACTAGCAAGTTGTGATAATGCTCTTGAGAAAATAGCCACCCTTATGCATCCCAAAAGGAAGGAAGACCGTCCTCGAATAGCTCCTTGAAAACCTGCTTGAAGTTATTAACCTATGCAGCCATTTTATCAGCTCGGTCCTGGACTGTCTTCATTAAATGATGTTTGTGGATAAATTTCTTAGCCCACAGCACTATGGATATCCTGTCTTTTATCCCCATATCATGTAATTTCTGATATGACAGTGAATTTAAAAAGTTCAACACATTCTGAGCTGTGGTGAGGGGCTTTCTTTCCATATGTTCATTCACTAACTTTAATATTTGGTGGGTCAAATTGATCAAAATATTTTGATCGTCAACAAAATTCAGATAATGCCGAAATTTGGTAATTTCTATAGATAGGGTGTCCTAAATAATGTGTTTTGCTCCTTGCAGGGGACCTTTACCTATGTTTTTCTCCTTCAATTCATTGAAATTCTTCTGCAGCTGATTCCTGTCTTGTAATATTTTATTTTTACTTTCACTTATTTTGGCCAACTCAGACTTTATCTTTTCGTTCTCTGCCTTTAATTCTTTAATTGCTTCATCCTTTAAGCTTACCTGGGATAGAGGCACCAACAAATCATCCGCAGAAAAATCATCCAGTGGCTTTTCGATATTCACAATGGACAAGTCTTCGCCAGTGGGAGTCTGACTCATTAACTCCTCCATAATCTCCTTCTCATCATTTTGATCCTTTTTCATCAAGGAAATTTGAGATAACAGTTCATTCCATTCGGCCTCCCACTTGTCTTTTTCCTCTTGCAACTCAACAGCTCTCGCTTTATATTCCATCATCTCTTGATGGACTTTATCTTTCTCTTCTTGGAGAGCCAATAATTCAGAATACTAAACATGCTCAGTTCCTGGGATCTTCAATTTTTTCTTTAAAACTTGGAGCGCATTGTCCTTTTCTTCTAGCATTCTTCTAACTGCTTGGGTGAGGTCTGAACTGAAAATATCTATTTGTAGCTTCTTAATCTAGATGGCATTCACCTTATTTTCGAATCTTTCATGTTTCAATTGAATCTCTAACTTATCTGTCAAAATTTGTAATTTATTTATCTTTACCATAGCTTGTAGCAAGTCTGAATAAATGATATCACTGGTTTGTTTGTGAAGATGTATCTTATCAGGTACACTGATCTTATCCAACCGGATCTCCATCTCTGACATCTTTTTGTCGTTTACCATGTCTAACTTGAATGTATTTCTTTCAGCATCTCTGGCAGAAATCAGAGATGTTTTCGGAATGTACAAATTTCTTACTCGCGGAAGAAAATTTCTCGTCTCTTCCATAGACTGCTTTCTTTTCTCCATGTAACTAGCTTTGAGTTCCTCCTTTGACTTCAAGACTGGGCTTCATTCTAAACCATCCACACTTTTAAAAGAGAACTGATTTACTTGCACATCCTTCATTGGAACTAGAGCAACCTTTTTGAAATGATAAGAAATTTCTTCATTTACAATTTCACCACCTTGAAACAACTTTGCCTTTTTATGCGATCCATCTTCGTCAATTTCCATACTTTCGATTTCAGACAAACTTCTCTTAATCACAATACTAGTATCCTCTGTTGTTTGGGATGTTGTGACAGGTACAGTATGTGCATCTTCATTAAACCTTGAAATCTCGGTAAACTGCAACAAATTGGCTGTTTCAGCCAGACCTTCAATAAACTGGTGATCAAACGGTTTTTTCTTGTTGGCCTGCTTCCTCAAGGAGGTTACGTGGTGGGGATCATAATTTATCTTTGGATCCTTTTGGAAATCCATATTCTTTAGCAATTTCTCTATGAACACTAAAGCACCTTTACTTTTGAAAATGAAAGAACCAACCTTCAGGGGGAATTTAATATTTGAAGACTTTTTAAAATCTCCAAAATGCTCTTCTTCATACTACAACCTTTGTCTCATGAATTCTAAAGCAAAAATCCTTAGGGTGAGGAAAGCAGGTAACTTATAAGGTTTACTGGTAAATCCATATACTCTTAACACAGTGGAGTCTTTATCTAGGAACCAATCTCCAATTCGGTCTTCGGGTGAAGGCTGCATCAAAAATTTCATCTCGTCCAAAACATGGGGCAATTCTTCATAAAACAACATTTTATACACTTCCAACATAATCGAATTGGCAAATTTGAATATGTTGATTTGCTTGGGAAAATCAGAAGAACAGATACTATTCAAAAACTGCAGCTCAGTGACATTGGAACATAACAGCATGTTGAGCAAGTAGGTCTGAAATCTAAAGAACCAAACCTTTGGAAAATCACTTAACTGAAGATGGATTGATTCAGCTAGGTACTCATCTAGACTAAACACAGGAATTGACTGAGATTCAGAGCCTAAGGAACTTATTTTCAATAAAAAACCAAGGATGACTTCGCCCACGCGACAATCATCATCAAGACCCAATATTTGACAGACGAGAGAAACTACCAATTGGACTTCATTTTTAAAAATATGCATAGGGTAAGGTAAAGAAAGACCATCTAAATATTGACCTTCTTTCAGAATACTAGACATGAATTGGCAACGAATTTCAGTTTCACACTTCTTGTAAAATTCAGCAATGACCGACTCATTCACTGACTCATGGTTATCAGGGTAACTATTAGGTAAATTGAGGTTTTCTCGAATGAATTGGGCATTGATTTTATAGAGAATTCGAGAGGTAGAGTGGCTTACAATGATCCTCTGGGAAGGTGAATAATTCAAAGCACACCATTCCATGAACTCTGGGAAATGTAGAGTTTGTTCGAGGGAGAAATAATACAAAAAGGATTTACAGACATTCAATACATCATTCCCCTGCGAACTATAATGCCATAACATTTCCTTACTAACTGATATGCTTCCTATAGACAGAAAATGGTCACACACACCCCTATCTCTGTCAACCAAGTAATCTTCCCTATCATCTATAATTCGACCAGACCCCTGCGGTTCATTCTCTTGGTCCATAATCCAGTTGACAATGGAAATTCAGGAAGACGAATTATGGGTATCAAGGCTTACCTATTAACTGTAGTGGCGTGTGATTTGGAAAGTGACAGTTGAAAGTCGACAAAGCCACGGGTTTATTTCATTCATCCGGCGCCAATAGAATAACCATGGAGCAAGTCAACTGCCCTTTATAGGACCCCACTCTGGAGCGTCCTTTCGGTGATTTTCCTTAAACTACTTTTTCCTCCGGAGTTGATCACAATTAGACACATGGAAAGCAGTTTATATTCCACCACCGCTCTTAACTTTTAACTGTAATGCACTTTCACACTCTGGATCCATTCGTGACCATTGATCTATTTGCCTTCAATTCTCAACCCTCGGATCTTGCACCACGTAACTCATTCCGCTGGGTGTCTTGGTCTTATCCTTCATGCAAATTTATGCTCTGGAACCATCTATAGCCATCGATGTGATCTACTTTATATCTACGCCGTCAGATTTGGTGGCACATATCCAATTCCACTGGGAGACGTGGACTTATCCCCCGCGCAAGTTTCCACTCCGAAATCAGTCCCAACCATTGATGTGATCTAACTTTACTTCTCTGCCGTTAGATCAAGAAGTATATACTCGATTCCACTGGGACTCCATCGTTTAACAAGCACGCTGCTTCACGAAGTGGATTCAATATAGGCCATAGATCTCATCTGGATAGATCAATGATCGTTGATCTATACATCACATTAAACTCCTCCTACACTTATCTTTCTTGCATCTTTGAGAGTGCGGACACAATAAGGGCCGTTGATTTCTATCCTTTCGCTTCACACCATAGGATCTTTTGATAATTCCTCGTTTTTTACCTTTCATCATACTTTCATACTATAAAAATTTTAACCAAAGTATTGACAAGCACTATTATTCCTTCTCACCATGGTCTATTTGCTCCCTGCTAAATAATGGTGTTAACAGCTGGCTCCATCTAGGGATGATATCCTCCCTGCGAGGTATCAAAGAACCCATAGACCGGGTGCCTCTTTTGTTTGATTTTTCATAATAACTTCTACAAAACTCATCTTTTTGCTTTTCATAGATATATCATTTTTATATATTTTTAGAAAAGGAATGGTATTCTTCCTGAATCTTAGGGATTTCGTTGCGAGCTTCAAATACACTCAGCTTACCATTCATGCTGACTTGTAAAGAAAAATAAGTATTTACAAGCTATGATACAAATTTTACCTTCTCCTTAGGAGAGGTAATGCTTCAGATACCTTCCATTTATAGGGTTGCTCTCCAGAAGAACCCCATTTGTATACTCTAGCAGAAATGCGTTTTGCCCTCTGTATCCAGCAACAACATAAGGTCCTACCCACATAGGATCAAATTTTCCATGCTTGTCTTCATTAGGAGCATCCCACTTCAAAACCATGTCACCAATTTGAAACTGTTCTTCCTTCATTCTTCTGTCAAAAGTATTTTTCATTTTCTCCTGATGTGACTGCACTTTGTCATAAGCTTTATTTCTTCGTTCCTCCAGTTCGATGATCTGATTTATCCTTCATTGTATGTGATTTGGTTCTTCTTGCTGATCTTGGAAATATCTCATAACTGGAACCCCTAATGACGCTGGGAAAACAACTTCAACCCCATACACCAGTTGGAAAGGAGACATGCCGATTTCTCTTTTAGTGCTAATCCTGTCGGCCCATAGAGCATATTTTAGTTTGGTGTGCCAGGACCTCTTATTATCCTCCAACAGCTTCTTGATGATCCTTACTAGGCTCTTATTTGAATATTCAGCTAACCCATTCCCTTGAGGATAATAGGCAGTTGAATGATTAAGACTTATGTGATACTTATGACAAAAATTAATCATTTTCTTAGATTTGAAAGCAGGTGCATTATCTATTACTATCCTTTTTGGGCACCCGAATCGAGCCAATATGTTTTCTTCGAGAAAATCCATGATTACGTTCTCAGTGGCTCTTTTGGTAGGAATTGCTTCTATCCATTTAGTAAAATAGTCTGTGGCTATCAAAATCCACTTGTGTTTTCCCGAGGAATTGGGGTTTATTTCACCAATAAAATCCAAACCCCACTGCTAGAAAGGAGCTTCTATTGTTATCGGGTTTAAAGGGAGAGGCGGTACCTTTCTCTTTTCTTCAAAAATTTGGCATTGATGGCACTTATTGATCTCTTTATAAACATCTGAAAACAATGTAGGCCAATAATAGCCTGCTCTCAGAATTTTATTAGCAGTCACTTTCCATGAATGATGTCCTCCACAGTCTCCCTGATGAAATTCTTTAGTAATTTGCTGAGCTTCATCTTCCATAGACAATTCAACAACACTCCTCCAGGGTTCTTCCAATAAATATATCGGTTTATGATATAAAATTTAATAGCTTTCAACTTTATAGACCTAGCTCTTGACTTACTCAATCCTTCAGGTGCTTGCAAATTTCGAAGAACATATATAATATTGGAATACCATGAGGAAGCCACAAAATCAACCATTACTTCTATCTCTGTATCCAACTGATTAGCTTGATGGGAAATGAAATTAATTTGCAAAGCTTCACAATTGGAATTAGCCATCATTTTAGCTAATCCTTGTCCTTTAATCAATTTGGTAGGCTTTATTTCTATATCATACTCCAATAATGTAGCAATCCATTTTGCTCTCCTGCCTTCTAGATCTGGTTGAGCTAGGATTCCCTTTACTGCAGCAGATGGAACATGGGCGATTATATGTGAATGTAAAATATATATTCTGAATTCCTTCAATGCTTTAATTAAAGCATACGCTTCTTTTTCCATGATGTCGTATTTCAATTCACCATCCCTCAACATTTTGCTGAAGAATGCTATGGGCTGTTCCAAGTTCTCGTCATTTTTCTGCAATAAAACAGCTGCTATAGTATATTCTGAAGCATATGAAAATATTGAGAAATATTTAGTAAAATCTGGACTCACTAATACAGGAGCTTCTGAAATTGCCTTCTTGATTTCCCAAAAGGACTGTCTAGCTTAAGTATTCCATTTTATTTCATGCCCCTTTTTCAACATGTTGGTGATGTTCATTAGAATCTCAGCAAAACTTGGCACAAACTTTCTCAGAAAATTCACCTGCCCCAAGAAATATTGTATCTCCTTTTTGCTCCGTGGTTCACCTACTTTCAAAATGGCACTCACCCTCTCAGGATCAATCTTTATGCCCTCTTTGGATATTATATGGCCCAGCAATTTTCCCTCTTATAATGCAAACTTAGATTTCTTTGGATTCAACGATATACCAAACTTTCTACATTTCATGAAAACTTTTTCTAGATGACGCAGATGTTTCTTATCAGACTTAGAGTAGACTGTGATATCATCCATGTAGATCACTAGAAACTTCCCAATTTCCCCTGCAAAAGCAATGTCCATAGCTCGCTGGAAAGTGGCCCCTTCATTCATCAAACCAAAAGGAATCTTTGCATACATAAAGGTGCCCCAAGGTGTAGTAAAAGCGGTTTTCTCCTGATCTTCAGGTAACACCTTGATCTGATTATACCCGGAAAAACCATCCAGCATTGAAATTCTTTCAGCTCCCACCACCTGCTGCAATATTTGATCCATCTTGGGTAGAGGATAGTTATCTTTCATGGAAAATTTATTCAAATTACGGAAATATATGCACAATCTTATCTCTCCATTCTTTTTTCTAACAGGATCCAAGTTTGCAACCCATCTTGAAAACCTCAATGTTACAATGATTTTGGCGTCAAACAATTTTTTGATCTCTTTCTCAATAATGGGCAGCAGCTTGGGGTTTATTCTCCTGAGCTTCTGTTTAAAAGGTCTCTCCCCAGGATTTATAGGAATGGTATGTTGTATGATAGAGGTATCATACTCTTTGAGATCCTCATAGCTCCATGAAAAGACATCTGTATACTTTTTCATTAATTTTACATACTCTTCTTTTTCTTTTTCAGGTAATTTCTTGGACAACTTCACAATATTAGGATTTTCTTTGGTACCAATATTTTTGTCTTCGATAGCATCATCAACAGGCTTCACTTTTGGATTTTTAGCCACATCATTTTGATCAAAAAGCTTTTCTAAAGTGATTAGTCCTCTTGGTATGAAATTGTTTTTCAACTGGATGATATCCTTACCTCCTAAGGTCCCTTTCAATTTTCCAGTGCTATTCCTTTCCTCCTCAAGTCTTTCATCATCCTGAATACTCTCGTCATTATCATTCTCTGTGTCAATAGGGGTATTCACAAATTCTTCTGAGAGTTCCAGGAATCTCCTAATTTGCATATCATCTTCGAACACTTGCCAATATTTAGAGTTATCAGGAATAGACGGTCTATTCACAATTTCCACTTGGTATTCCCTCTGACTAGCAACAGGGGTCTCAAATTTTCCAGCGGCCACAGCTAAAGAATCAGCTACCAAATTTTCATGCTTAGGAATCACCTGAATTGTATGCTCCGTGAAGAAGTTACCAAGCATATCCCATACTTCATTTCTATAAGCCCGCATCCGAGGATGCCTGGTTTGATAGCTCTCATTTATTTGGTTTATTACCAACTCAGAGTCTCCTAAGATCCTTATTTTTTGAGCTCCTAAGTGCTTTAAAGCTTGCAATCCCAATAATAGAGCTTCATATTATACCACATTATTTGTACATTCAAATGTCAATTTGTATGACAAGGATTTGAAATCCCGAATAGGAAAAATTATATACACACTCGCTCCAGCACCTATCTTTGCAGCAGACCCATCAAAGTACATAATCCACTGGCCTTCTCTTTTTTGCTTCACTTCCAAAGCATCCTGTTTTATCACTTCTTTTTCTTTATTCTCTTCAGACTCCTTTTTCAAAGCCTCTTCTACATCATGTGGAACAACATCATTAAAGAAAATGGAAGACCCCAAATCGGTATCAACAGTATAAATGTGATGAATCTCAAGTTTATCCTGACTGCTTACTACATATGGAGTTCTCTTTTCACTATATAATCTTTTGCCCCCATCTCAAACAGGAATCGTGGCATACGACATATCCATCTGTAAACTGCCTTTCAATTTGGAAGTCCAGGATCTTGACAACAAGACCCCAAACTTTGGTGGGATATCTGCCACTACCACATCCATAACTATAGTTTTAGAAGGCAATTTGTTTAGAGTTACCACCATGCCTTTAATTAATCGAAGGCATTTTACTCTTTTAGAATCAAAAGAGTACAAATATTTATAAGGTCTTGTGACCTCCAATCCCAGACTTTCTACCTCTCCCTTGGGCATTAGATTATGTGATGCCCCTGAATCCAGCATAGCATTATGGACCACTTTATCATGCACATTTAGACTTAAATAGAAAGGAGGAACTTCTTCATCTTCCATATTTTCAACTTTTGATCAAAATGAAATAGTGGGATTATCATCATTCAGTTCTAAAATGTCAGACTGCTATTCTCCTTGATTTTTGACCATTTTTTGTGATAGTATCCCTGTACTCAGTATTTCTCAACAATTCATTAAACGGAACAGAGATTTTTAGCTTTGAAAGCTCATTTTGTAAATTAAAACCAGCACCAATATTTCCCACATCAACCGGAGTCGCCCTCTTTATTATTTTATCCCTTTGTACATCATTTTCAACCTCTCTATTTACAAAAGACTCTTTTTGTAGTTCTTTTCCCTTTTCTATATTTAAAGAACTAGAGGAAGGCTGATTTGGGTTAGCCTTCCCTTTATTTATGAGGACATCCCTGTTCCTCAATCTGAATTTCCTCTGCACATCATCCATAGCGTGTAAATATCCTCTTTGATACAGCTCATTCTCCATTTCAAAATCTTCATTCCCACCTTCCTGTTCAAACATGTTATGCTCCTCTTCGGTGAGATATATCTCTAAATCCTGCTCTCCAAAAAGGTGAATTTCATTTTAAGCTGGGTATTCTTCATCAGCAACATAGTTTTCAAGAAGAGGTGGCCGAATTAGCTGTTCTTCCTGATTTCTTGGATTCCTCATGTCTCTTTGCTGGTTTTGGGGAGGAACAAGGGGATTGGGTCTTCTGAAATTTGGATTCCTGATTTGGGGATCCCCTTGCTCTCTGTTGAAAGGCCTAGTATCCATAGTTAATCTATCCATCAACTTTTCCATGGTTTTCAACATCATTTCAAATTTAACATCGGTAGAAGAGGATGAAGTAGAAGGAAAATTCTCTTCTTTTCTCCTCCTATCCAAATCCCTATGCTTCATCTTTCCACTCGCCATCATGTTAGCTTCCACTTCTAAGGCATCAATAAACATAGCAGCAAGATTTGTTGATTTCCTCTCCCGTAATGAGAATGCAAAATCATTATCAAAGGCCCCAGCATAATGTATGTCACATCCCCATGCCTCCGACCGGCAAGGAAGATGCGACTCAATCATTGACCACCCGGGCTAACTGCCCATGAACATGGAAATTCACAAAAAAATTGCATAAACAGAATTCTTAACAAATTTGAACTAAAATATGCACACAGGATTATTCGTCATGCACAGATGCAATTTAATCCTCATCCTCAGCGGAAACCAACAGCATTCATACATGAATGTATTCAACATGTTCATTTCATTTTAATTAACAGTAAATATAGAATTGCAGAGGTAAAATACTCAAGATGACTTATCTTATGAAAGCTTCGTTCCGCAACCAGCTACATCGCTGCAACGTTCCACCGAACCATAGGCCAACGTGCTCCTTAATCTCTCAGCAGTGCTGCCACCCCCGAGCTGGGCATGATTCTCCAAGGAATAAGGGAACTAGCAGGCTTACACATAGCGAGGGATATACAAAACACAACCAAGCAAACACAGTTGGGTTTATCAGGCCATTAAGGATCTAGAGAAGGTAAATTGCTAAGCTGGTGAGCTCATTACAGAGCCAAGAACACCTACACTAGAACTAGCCTGACCTCTAAGACACCCAAACACACCCAACACAAGGAATCAGTCCCTTCTCTACTACACAGTCCCTCAGGCCCTGCATTCCCTTCCAGTGCTATTCAGGGGTGATGGAGAAGAAGGCAAGCCCTCTAGCTCTATCTGTGTGGTTTCTAGCCACCAAGTTTATCAAGCAAATCTAGCCAACATCCCTGCTCCTCCCACAGTCTGAATACCAAACATTGCACTCCAGCAATTAATTTAGCTGTCACAGCTTAAACAGGGAAAACGATTTCTGAGTCATTCTTGGCCCTCTCATGGCCAAAACGACTCCCAAAAATCAAATTACACAGTCCCAACTAAACAGTAAACATGGGGGGGGAGAACAATAGTTCCAACCTCAGCATTAAAATGACGGAAATTACACAACCATACCGGTCTGTAAGGAGAACATATAGCCGAGGACGTGAATGGCTCTTTCAGGAAATCATGGGTGAAAACGCACAGCTCTCAGCTCGTTGTATTAGCTGGAAACCAGGAAAACTCCTGTGCGTGAGGAAGCAATCCAACCCAGTGAGGAAAGGAACAGACAATGGAGGTCCTGCGTGAGGAAAAATAGCTCCGTTTTTTCCCGTGGATGAATAAACAACAGGAAGGACGTGAAATTTCAGTGCGTGGGTGTTCAGCAACTTGTAGAGAGAGGAAGAAAAATCTGCGTGGGTGAAGAGTACATTTTTCCTTTCCATTCAGAAGTCAACTATGGGTGGAGTGTGCGTGGAGGCATGGACTGACAGTCCTGCCACCCCACTCCAAAAACAATTAACTGCCATAACTTCCCTCAGCTACCAGCAGAAATTATTAACTAAAGGTGGTTGGAATAAAACAAAGGAAGATGACACATGGGTTTTTCCCTTTTTGGCTCAAGATTGACAAATCCCCCCCCCTCCCCCCCGACATCCTCATCCTTGGGAAAATCATGCCCCTTTCGATTTAGTTTCCGCGATCGTAGCTGGTTGGGTTCATTTAATTAATTATAGATGCATATTTACATGATGACCAATATAATATATGCCGCATGCCCCGACATACCGTCGGTGACAAATTTAAATCCCAAAACATAGCATGACCGATCAATGGTGGGGCCTCAGCCTTTAGCTCCACACCATGATCATTTACAATTTATACATCATCATATACATCTTAATGCAACGGGGTCAAAACCGGGGCATTACAATGTAGTTTAGCAGCTATAGGAGAAGGTTTTATATCTTCCGGAATAGAGTTATAAGCACTCATGAATCTGCTTGAAAATTCATGAACAGATTCGAAACCCCCTTTTTTAAGACTGTTATACTGAGATAAAAGCTATAGAGGATTCTGTTTATCATCCCACCTGTCTAGGAAAGCATTTTGGAAGGCCTGAAAATTTACTATAGACCCGTTTGGCAAGTCTTTGAACCACTTCTTTGCCTCTCCTGACAAACTTTGGGCAAATAACTGCATTTTAACATCAGGATAATTAACCTCTTCTAAGTCAATAAACTCTTCGAACTTGGAAACATGTTGTTTTACGGTTATATCACCCTCTCCATCAAATAAAGAAATTCTCTGAGAATAATTTTGAGGGAGATCATGTAATACAGCAGGCAGACGCAAGGGAGCAAATCTGGTGGCCATTGGTCTGGGTGGGTTCACAGGAACTGAAGAACTTTGAGTACTTTAAGAGGTAAATGTGTCAGCTTTTGTGGTTTGTTGCAAATCTCTCCAAAGGGAATCTAACAAGTAAGATTCTAATCTACGGGGATTAAACTCAGTATCCTTAAGGTCAGACTTAGATTTGGTTTTCAACAGATTTTTTCCAACGTTAACTTCCCATTTTGGATCAAAATGAGAATCTCGAGATGATGATGCACCAAACAAAGGAAAATATATCTTTTCTTTATTTTTTCTTTTAAATATCTTTTCTGGGTCTTCAAAACTTTTTAAGACTTCGGTATCAGAGTTACCTCACGTGTGTCTTCTCGAAGCCAGAATGACTCCTCAAGTTTTTAACAAGCTTCACAATGGAGTCGCCAAGGCAAATATACAACCTCTTATGCTAATATGCACTTTATGAAATCTTTCTTCAAATTTTGTCGTTGTCCCAGGGCAGATATGCACTTTTTTTCCCCGGCAACGACACCAGTTTGTTAGCACTCAGAATGTACCCAGGTTGTAAAAGGTAAACTCCAAGGTAATAGCAAAACCACTTTAGAAAGAAACTAGTGTTTTCTTCCAGAGAGGGATCTCTCAATACAGATTTAACAGGACCAGATATAAAACAACATTTAAAGATTTGTATGTATGGCTGAAACAATCACATAACCATTGGGCATGGATTCACATACGTATAAATATATCACAAAGACATATACACGAGGTTCATCAAAGCCAAGATAATCACTTCATCACAATCGTTCAATTTAATCCAGGTGAAACAAAAGAGACGAGGAAACAACCCGTTAATATAGAGCATCAAAGATGAATTCTATATCAACTTTAGTAGAAAAATGTATAAAATATTTGAAATGATGACTAGAGCATAAACATATGAATTCTAATTACCCAACGCTATATTTCAGATACGAAGAAGAAACAAAATGAAGTGTTACACTGGGAAAATACAATCACAAAAAGAAAGAAGCACAGACTGTGATATCAATGACACAGGAATCTCAGATAAAACCTCATGCATTCACTTTGTTATTCAAAATATATGTTCTCCAAAATCATTCCACAACACGATGGGTTCCAACCCCCATCCCTTAAAAAATATGCCAATATATACATAAAATAATAGATCTTCCAAGAAGATTCATAACTGAATGATCGGCTTAATTTAGAGTCTTGTAACTAAACCCCTAACTTCTAGGAATAAATTACAACTCCAATCCTAACAGATCATAAAGTAAAAATCAACTTGATAATAGGTTTTCGCCTAGTCAGCTCCATGCCTTCGCCCAGTCAGCTCCTCGGTGTACAACACATGTCTCTACGAATGAAGTATGTATTTTCTTTTTCCAAACCTCTCTATAGCTTTCAACTGCTCTGCACTTGGGGTGTCACATTCCATCATCTCTCTGATTGATACTTCAAGCTCCATGTAAGCTTCATATGACACCTTAGGCAATCCTTTTCTGACGATCATGATCTTTTGTAGAATCTCAAAATCCTCTGTCAATTTATCCACAATAGTTTTCCCTGTTAGGCCTTTTTCCAAGTCATCAAACTTGGAATGGTCCATGCGACTCTGAACTAGCAAGTTGTGATAATGCTCTTGAGAAAATAGCCGCCCTTCTGCATCCCAAAAGGAAGGAAGACCATCCTCGAATAGATCCTTGAAAACCTTCTTGAAGTTATTAACCTATGCAACCATTTCATCAACTCGGTCTTCGACTGTCTTCATTAAATGATGTTTGTGGATAAATTTCTTAGCCCACAGCACTATGGATATCCTGTCTTTTATCCACATATCATGTAATTTCTGATATGTCAGTGAATTTAAAAAGTTCAGCGCATTCTGAGCTGTGGTAAGGGGCTTTCTTTCCATATGTTCATTCACTAACTTTAATCTTTGGTGGGCCAAATTGATCAAAATATTTTGATCATCAACGGATTTCAGATAATGCTAAAATTTGGTAATTTCTATAGATAGGGTGTCCCAAATAATGTGTTTTCCTCCTTGCAGGGGACCTTTACCTATGTTTTTCTCCTTCAATTCATTGAACTTCTTCTGCAGCTGATTCCTGTCTTGTAATATTTTATTTTTACTTTCACTTATTTTGGCCAACTCAGAGTTTATCTTTTCATTCTCTACATTTAATTCTTTAATTGCTTCATCCTTTAAGATTACCTGGGACAGAGGCACCAACAAATCATCCGCAGAAAAATAATCCAGTGGCTTTTCGATATTCACAATGGACAAGTCTTCCCCGGTGGGAGTCTGACTCATTAACTCCTCCATAATCTCGTTCTCATCATTTTGATCCTTTTTCATCAAGGAAATTTGAGATAACAGTTCATTCCGTTCGGCCTCCCACTTGTCTTTTTCCTCCTGCAACTCAACAGCTCTCCCTTTATATTCCATCATCTCTTGATGGACCTTATCTTTCTCTTCTTGGAGAGCCAATAATTCAGAAGACTGAACATGCTCAGTACCTGGGATCTTCAATTTTTTCTTTAAAACTTGGAGCGCATTGTCATTTTATTCTAGCATTCTTCTGACTGCTTGGGTGTGGTCTGAACTGACAATATCTGTTTGTAGCTTCTTAATATGGATGGCATTCACCTTATTTTCGACTCTTTCATGTTTCAATTGAATCTCTAACTTATCTGTCAAAATTTGTAATTTATTTATCTTTACCATAGCTTGTAGCAAGTCTGAATAAATGATATCACTAGTTTGTTTGTGAAGTTGTATCTTATCAGGTATACTGATCTTATCCAACCGGATCTCCATCTCTCACATCTTTTTGTTGTTTACCATGGCTAACTTGAACGTATTTCTTTCAGCATCTCTAGCAAAAATCAGAGATGTTTTCGGACTGTACAAATTTCTTACTCGCGGAAGCAAATTTCTCGTCTCTTCCAGAGACTGCTTTCTTTTCTGCATGTAACTGGCTTTGAGTTCCTCCTTTGACTTAAAGACCGGGCTTAATTCTGAACCATCCACACTTTTAAAAGAGAACTGATTTACTTGCACAGCCTTCATTGAAACTAGAGCAACCTTTTTGAAACCATCAGAAATTTCTTCATTTACAATTTCACCACCTTGAAACAACTTTGCCTTTTTATGCGATCCATCTTCGTCAATTTCCATACTTTTGATTTCAGACAGACTTCTCTTAATCACAATACTAGTATCCTCTGTTGTTTGGGATGCTATGACAGGTACAGTATGTGCATCTTCATTAAACCTTGAAATATCAGTAAACTGCAACAAATTGGTTGTTTGAGCCAGACCTTCAATAAACTGGTGATCAAACGGTTTGTTCTTGTTGGCCTGCTTCCCCAAGGAGGTTACGTGGTGGGGATCATAATTTATCTTTGGCTCCTTTTGGAAATCCATATTCTTTAGCAATTTCTCTATGAACACTAAAGCACCTTTACTTTTGAAAATGAAAGAACCGACCTTCAGGAGGAATTTAATATTTGAAGACTTTTTAAAAGCTCCAAAATGCTCTTCTTCAGACTGCAACCTTTGTCTCATGAATTCTAAAGCAAAAATCCTCGGGGTGAGGAAAGCAGGTAACTTATAAGGTTTCCCTATAAATCCATATACTCTTAACACAGTGGAGTCTTTATGTAGGAACCAATCTCCAATTTGGTCTTCGGGTGAAGGCTGCATCAAACTTTTCATCTTGTCCAAAACATGGGGCAATTCTTCATCAAACAACATTTTATACACTTTCGACATAATCGAATTGGCAAATTCGAACATGTTGATTTGCTTGGGAAAATCAAAAGAACAGATAGTATTCAAAAACTACAGCTCAGTGACATTGGAACATAACCGCATGTTGAGCAAGTAGGTCTTAAATCTAAAGAACCGAACCTTTGGAAACTCACTTAACTGAAGATGGATTGATTCAGCTAGGTACTCATCTAGACTAAACACAGGAATTGACTGAGATTCAGAGCCTAAGGAACTTATTTTCAATAAAAAACCAAGGATGACTTTTCCCACGTGACAATCATCATCAAGACCCAATATTTGACAGACTAGAGAAACTACCAATTGGAATTCATTTTAAAAAATATGCACAGGGTAAGCTAAAGAAAGACCATCTAAAGATTGACCTTCTTTCAGAATACTAGACAGGAATTGGCAACGGATTTCAGTTTCACACTTCTTGTAAAATTCAGCAATGACTGACTCATTCACTGACTCACGGTTATCAGGGTAACTATCAGGTAAATTGAGGTTTTCTCGAATGAATTGGGCATTGATTTTATAGAGAATTCAAGAGGTAGAGTGGCTTACAATGATCCACGAACTCTGGGAAATGCAGGGTTTGTTCAAGGGAGAAATAATACAAAAAGGATTTACAGACATTCAATACATCATTCCCCTGCGAAATATAATTCCATAACCTTTCCTTACTAACTGATATGCTTCCTATAGAAATAAAACGGTTGCACACGCCCCTATCTCTGTCAACCAAGTAATCTTCCCTGTCATCTATAATTCAACCAGACCCCTGCAGTTCATTCTCTTGGTCCATAATCCAGTTGACAATGGCAATTCAGGCAGATGAATTATGGGTATCAAGGCTTACCTGTTAACTATAGTGGCATGTTTTGGAAACTGACAGTTGAAATTCGATGAAGCCGCGGGTCTATTTCATTCATCTGGCACCAATAGAATACCCACGGAGCAAGTCAACTGCCTTTTATAGGACCCCACTCCGAAGCGTCCTTTCGGCGGTTTTCCTTAAACTACTTTTGCCTCCGGAGTCGATCACAATCAGACACATGGACAACGGTTTATATTTCGCCACCACTCTTAACTTTTAACTGTCACGCACTTTCACACTCGGGATCCATTCGTGACCATTGATCTATTTGCCTTCAATTCTCAACCCTCAGATCTTGCACCACGTAACTCATTCCGCTGGGTGTGTTGGTCTTATCCTCCGTGCAAATTTATGCTCCGGAACCATCTCCAGCCATCGATGTGATCTACTTTATATCTACGCCGTCATATTTGGTGGCGCGTATCCAATTCCCCTGGGAGCCTTGGACTTATCCCCCGCGCAAGTTTCCACTCTGGAATTAGTCCCAACCGTTGACGTGATCTAACTTTACTTCTCCGCCATTAGATCAAGAAGTATATACTCGATTCTGCCGGGGCTCCGTCGTTTAACAAGAACGCTGGCTCGCGAAGTGGATTCAATATAGACCGTAGATCTCATCTAGATAGATCAACGATTGTTGATCTATACATCACATTAAACTCTGCCTACACTTATCTTTCTTGCATCTTTGAGAGTGCGAACACAATAAGGGCCGTTGATTTATATCATTTTGCTTCACACCATAGGATCTTTTGATAATTCCTCACTTTTTTCCTTTCATCATACTTTCATACTATAAAAATTTTAACCAAAGTATTGACAAGAACTATTATTCCTTCTCACCATGGTCTATTTGCTCCCTGCTAAATAATGGTGTTAACAGATGAGTCCAAAGGGAAATATTCTGTAAGCAAAAGTTACCCACTTTGTTCTGAATGTAGTTTTAAGTCTATCTTCTTCAGCTACTAATACCTGATTATAGACAGAGAATCCATCTAGTAAAGAAAATAACTCAGAACCTGAAACCATCTGCAATATTTGTTCCATGGGTGGGACTGGATAGTTATCTTTATCTGAAGCACGATTGAGGTTTCTAAAATCTACACATAGCCTGATTTCTCTGGATTTCTTCCTCACTGGCACCAAATTCAACACCCATTCTGAATGTCTGACTTTCAATATAATTTTTTCACTTCACTCTCAATTAAAGGTTCCAGTTTTGGATGCATCTTCCTCAAAGGTTGCTGATAAGGCTTGACTCCAACTCTAATAGGGATTACATGTTGTATAATATTCGTGTCATATGTTTTAAGCTCTTCATATGTCTAGGCAAACACATCTTCATATTGTTTGAACAAACTAATGAACTTATTTCTTTCACCTGGAGAACAACACTTTCCCAAATTTACATATTTGGGTTTAACTTCAGTTCCGAAATTTATTAGCTCAAATTGTAAGGACGAGCTATGAGTTTTGACATTTGTTGGCCTTCTGAATTTGTTGTCTAAATCAAACATTCGCTCTAAAGTCCTGACTCCTTTAGAAATAAAGTTGTCGAATTTTAATTCAGCTTGGTGTTCTTCATCATCGATTATTGCTCCTTTGAAGGTTTCATCATTCATTATGTTAGAAAATAGGACTGCAGAGCAATAACAGATATACAGTTAAATTAATAAACAAGATGCAAAACACATTAAAAAATTACAGAGAGACACAGATATAATGTCGTTCACCCAAACGATAGGCTACGTCCACAAAGAAATTTTCCAGTCCTTTTATTATAGTCCAGAAAGATGAAGGGATACACCCTGCAGCAAAACCGTTGCACTTCCTCTTCACGCTCTCACAGTCTCTCTTCCAGTACAATACAATACCATACTCAGTCGATTTACAATGCTTTCATTTATAGGGGAAATACAATGGGAAAATTAAAGGGTTAACCCAATACCATGGGTCCGTAATACTGTTCGCCAACACACATCCCAAAAAAATAAATTTCGGGGGCTCCGCCCCCAAACCCCAAGGCAGGGGGAACGAGTGTACAGTACTCGTGGGTTACAATCACAACTGAATAATATCTTTGGATCTGGAAGCTTAGGCTCCACAACCAACACATCAAACATTCCAATATTTGTTGATCATCATCAAAAACTCGTAGATTGGTAATCATGTCTGGAACCAAAGGCCTGAAAAGTAATTCAATAGAACATCTATTATTTGAAGGTACAATCCTTGCAGCTGAGGTAGCTAACAAATCAGCTGCTGCATTCTTTAGTCTAGGAATGGATACAATATTAAATGCATAGATTTTTTTAAGTGAATCCCACACTTCATTCTAGTAAGATTTTAAATGAGGTGAAATGCAATGTATCTGATTTAGAATTTGCTTTACAATTATTTCAGAATCCCCATACACTTTCAGATTTTCTACTTTTAATTCAATTGCTTTTCTTAGTCCCTGAACTAATGCTTCATATTCGGCTGTATTATTGGTACATTCAAACTCTAATCTACATGAAAGAAAATGTTTATTTTTCTTTGGATCAATCAGGACACAACCAGCTCCTTATCCTTCCAAAATTTTAGATCCATAAAAAAAAGTGTCCAAAAACTATCTACTTCTACTGTACTTGAATAAAAAACTACATTTGGAACTAAGTCTACTATTTTACAGTCAAATTCATCAGCCTGTGAAAATCGAAGGAGATCGGACTGTGTGTCTGGTGTACCGCTAGCTTCTTCTACTTGGTAATTTCCTGGTTCAAGTTCAATAAAGTAATTTCCCAACAAGGAATTCACTAGTTCATTCTTACCCTCCAACTGAGTAACATTGTGCTTCATGTGGGGTTCTCTTAATACTTTTATTTGATTGGGACTTCCGTTATGAGGAAACCACAGATGTGACCAATCTGATGCAAAATATCCATTTAGCTTTGCTTACCAATCCTGACTCAGAACAAGCCCATAAGCCTTAGGTATGTCTGGTACTACAATATCGATGAACTGACATACCTTTTCATTTGAAGATAATCAAATCAGAACATCCTCCATTTCACCAATTACCTTCACAGTTGTTTTGTCTAAGTGAATAACCTGCCAGGTAGATGGTTTAGGTTTTCCATTTATCTTCTGATAGACTGAAAGTGGCATAGCATTGACTGATGCCCCTGAGTCTACTAAACAGTTGCGCATGTTATGGTTGAAAATTTCAAAATTTAGGAGAAATGGTGGGATTTTGCATTTAGACTTACCTCCCACACTTGCTTCACCAATTTCTTCTTCTTCAAGTTGGTTGTCAGTGGGAAGCTTTTCCTCTGGTACTTCATGTGCTTTTAACAATTTTTCTTTCTGCTGAGGCACATTACACATTTCAAACAGCGAGATATTTTCCTTATCCCTTTTAATATCTTCCACCATATTATACTCCATCTTATGTTCTTTGAGATTTTTCTTTACATTATCAATTTTCTCTTCAACAGGCTTAATAGGCATGTTGATTTTCTTTGGATTTTGACTCGTAATGGTGAATTCAGCTATTTTATCAGCTATGGTGCTCTTTTGAATTTTCTTTACATTCTCTTGAAGTCTCCTAATTTTCGGGAGTACTGGCCTGTCTTCTTTTTTCAACCCCTAACTTCTTGTTGTCACGTTTGTTTCCGATATATCCTCCTATTTCAGATAACCTTCTTCTTCAGCGTCAAACATTGAGACACAGTCCCATAAAACCAGAGCATCCTCTTCTTGTTTTTCTGTAGGCTGCTTTTTTTCTTCCTCATCAACTTCTGTTAGTTTGGAATCCAATAGCTGATTCATTACTAATGTCATTGAATTTATCCATTGGGGGCATTTTTTTTTCAGAATGAGGCTACTGATGAAAGGTGTAAAAATTATCCATACCTAGCTTAGTTAAATTCATTGATGCAGGACTATGTGGAGGAGGTTTAGATTGATTGTTGTCTTCTCTCCTTTTATAGCAAGGCTTATAAGATTTCTGAGCTTCCTTTTTCTTTTCCAAATCTATTATTTTGTTGGAATAGCTTCTGCATCATCTTCACCATCCCTTCAAAGTCATTTGATTGCTCATCCGTAGGCTTAGTCAGTAACAACGCTTTCTTACAAAAAAAAAATTCTCCCCACTGCTCAGGATAATCTTCTATGCTCTCTTTTTCAGCTTCTACCCTCTCAGCTTCTTCATAAGTTTTTGACAATGTAGGATTGACTGAAATCTTGGTAAATGTGACCAATTCAGGCCCTAGAGCTGAAGTATAGTATTCAATTAGAACATTATCAAATGGTTTATCAGTTGCAGAAAAATTCTTTAGATAAGCAGCAAACCTTTGAGTGAAACTATGCACTTTTTCCTTTCTTTCTTTCTTTAAAGCGCATAAACCTTTCATCAGAGTTGCATGAGATTTTTGGACTGCATATTTAATTCTAAATATTCTTTCAAATGTATCCCAGTCTATGATTGAGTTTGTAGGCATAGAAAAATTCCATGGGGCTGCTGCTCCTTTCAGGGTATGAGGGAACAATCTGTGGACTACATCTTCATGTTCTCCAGCCTGTAGTCCTTCTATAGCCAAGTAAAAGATTTGCAAATGATCATCTACCAAAATATTTTCACTTGGGTCAAACTTGGGAAACATTTTCTCAAAAGCCTGAGGTAAGTCATGCAAAGGAGATGCTATGTGTAATGGTGATCTAGCCCTCCAAGCAGGTGGTGGATTTGGTGGGTTAGGTGGATGATTTGCGTTTACATTTTCCATGATTCTGGGTGGAGAATGAGGTGGTGAATGAACAGGGGTATGAATAGGTGAATAGTAAGGTGTATCTAGGCCCAACTGATTCAGAGGTTGAACAACTTCCTGTAAGGCTGTTTCTACCAGTTCTTCAAAATCTCCAACCAAAACTGCATCTTCCAATATAGGGCAGTCTTTCTTCTGATAATTTCTTCTGGGTAAGGCAGGGATAATCGGTAATCCTCCGATCCTCTTCGCATAAGCCCTAGTAATTCTTCTCAAATCGTTAACTACTTCGTTATCGACAGGATACAAAAACTCTTTACCCTTCTCTTCAGGAATTGGATTGGGAAACAAAATCCTCTCAGAACTGTTACCAGTTGAATAATTTCAAAGAAATGGATTTCCTCGGTCAGCCATGCACTGGCGACCCTCCTTCTAACACCAAAAACTGTTGAGGACTGGCCCAATCACAGGTAACAACAGTTAGGGATTCTCCTGAGTAAACATTCCCAACTAGCTCGTTACTGTTTGGTATGGGGAATCCGTCTGGTTTACGGTCCGACTACCATAGGTCAAGTAACAAAATTAAACGTTTTATTGGTTACAGCCCGGTCCACCGTGTGTATTTTTTATTTTTTTATTTTTTAAGTATGATGTGCAAGTTCCTACCTAAGAATGCAGATTAATAGAGAATATGAGGAGTGGTCACAATGCGATGCATAGGTTCTTACCTACGGTCTTAACTCTCTCACATCTAAACCACACACAACAAGAAACTAAAACTAACTATCTAACCTATCCCTAGGGAGAAATATTATCATTTATCAATGAGTAATGTATTTATGCGCATGCATTAAGAGAAATCACAAATAGTTGTTACTTAATTCAAAACACATGAACATTAATAGATATATGAACAACAAGATAGCTCATTGATTATGAGAAGCATTCATTACTCATAGTGGAAATTTCATAGAATAAACTAGAGCGCATTCATAACAAGAACATAGGTTCAAAGAGTTAGAACGATCTCACAGTTAATGGACACAAAGCTAAAAACGAAATAGTTCACATTCAACAAATCCATAGCACATCATTTGAAATCATTCCACCAAGATTTCTCCAATAGGAAACTTGTAATTCTTTATTGCCAAAGAAAATAGTTCTTCTTATAACATACTCTCACAAATCTATCTGGGAAAAAGTCCTTTTTTACATCTAATTCTCCTATATTTATATGAAAACAAAAAACCTTTGGGCTGCCCTCCAGTGACCTTTGGGCTCCCCAGCCATTTAAATCCACAATTTTATCTTTTAGTGAGTGATGTACAATACGTTACATTAAACTAAAATTTAATAGCACTTTTATAAAGAGGGACCAGCTTGGTCGTCGATGAACTTTTCCCAAGCCTGGGCCTTTGCTGCTATCGATTCTACTCAGTAATATGTTGGTCTTTTTGAGATCCTGTTGATCTTAGTCCTTCACGCTCCTCTTTTCTTGAGCAACATCTTTGGTTCTTACTTTTCCTTTCTTCAGCCAACTCCCTTCTGCTGTGTCCTTTAGATATGTCTTCTTTACAGTAGCAATCATCAAACTGGGTCTGAAAAAATCTTCTAAATCCGTCTGCAGTTAAAACAAAAAATTCGTCATTAATCCGGACTGCATTCAAGATCATCTAACTTTTCAATAAAAAGTAAACCACACTGTCAATAAAACTAATCATCAAATGTGAGGCCCTGTACTATGTTCTCATCGCGAAATCCTTAACTTGATAAAAAATTAGAAACCTCTATTTCCCATGGAGGAGGGTAAAGGCTCACAAAAACGGCGGGAAAAACCCCCACCGACAGGAAAAATACTAAGCATCGGGCTGACAAACTCCTCATCAATGAATGGAAAACTATACATCAAATGGTTAGTTCACTAAACCACCAGAACGATGGAAACCATATAGACTAAGGGTTCTGGGGAAAAATAAAACATCGGCAAAATAAAGCGCTAAAAGATGTCGTCCATGCATTGAAGATCAGAACCACTACCCACTAAAAACAACGGCATCAACGAGCGAAAGGACTAACCATAAAGCGTCGGCCGAACCATTCATTACGCAGCCGCAACAATGGGAGACAGACAAACTAAAGGTTCCAAAGTCAACATAAAAACATCGGCGGTTGGGAAATCTAACCCTAAAGGTCAGAGCTCAAAACCACTAATCATCGGTGAGATAGTTTACTAGAAAACCACAACAACGGAAAGTGGACAGACAACTGGTTTCGCAATAACAAAAATCATCGGCGATCGGAAACTTTGAGGACTATGTATCGGTGACCAGAGGCTCAATGTTGTCGTCGTGTCAGAAACGCAAAGGACTACCCCCCCCCCCCCAATCGATCTTCAAAACCATTGCGATAGCGAAAACAAAACATCGCAAAGTAAAAATTTGATCAATAAAACCAAGGCATCGATGAAAATCGGAGGCATCCGTTGGAACGTTCGCCATCTACTCTCTGAAATGATGACGACTTAGAAGACTAAAACTCTGACTACTTGTCAACAACAATTCTGATAGCAAAAATCATCATAAAGCAAAAAGGTTTGAACCAATAAAAACATGGAATCGACGAAAGTAAAACTATCCATCAGCTCGTTCTCTATTTGTCCTTCAAAACGGCAATGATATAGAAGGCTAATGCTCCGATCGTGATAAAATGAAATCGCCGACAGTCCAAAAAAGAAAATTAAAATAAAGTGCGTTGGCAAAAATAAGAACTGTCCATCGCGACATTCATTACTTACCCTCTGCAACAACGGCTGCGTAGAGAACTACCGCCCTGACTCATTGTTCAACTGAACTCCAACAACGATAAAGGAAATCATCCATAAATCAAACTTCAAGTTCCACAGTCAAAAGCATCAGCCGGCAAAAAATAACTTTCCGAAAAAAAGAAAAACAGTTTGACCTCAATTCAACTTCAAACAATCCAAAATGTAGCAGAGGGAAAAACAAAGTTCAGCAATCCAAACACTCCTAGGCAATATAAAATTAAAAGGAGGGTCCAAAATTTTAAAAAATTTAGGAAAATTGTTGGAGCTGCAACAAATGTGCTATACATTTGAAAACCCAATTTCATGGAAAATAATTTTATAATCATTTAGACAAATTTTTTCTGCATAAATGTTATATATCATGAAATCTAATTCAATTACCTATAGTTTGTCTTTTTAACTCATCTTCAAATACATTAGGGAGGTACCCTTAATTCTCACCTAAAGTCAGAGGTTCCAGATTTTTCTAGTATTATGTGGCATCTAAAGTGTCTTTAGAGGAGTCCATGATTGTGCATTAGCCCTTGAATAGTTAGAAGATGTTTGAAAATAATTATATCATTTTATGCATTTAGATGTTATTAATTTGTTGGGATTGATAATCGATGGTTATTTTTTAAACAAATGGATTTGTGATAAGTGTCCTCATTAGTGCACTATGTGTTGTTAAGTGTTGTAGTTAACACTTTAATTACTAGTTGATTGTGAATAAGAATAATTATACTATAGAAGTAGTTATCATCTCTAATATGGCTTAGATTGAAGATTTGGTGATGTTAGATGATGTTAAGAAACTTTCCCATCGCTTAGATAATTTGTTTGAAAGTTTATTGAATTTATATTAATTATTGCTAATTAAAGGGATTTTGTTGAAATTAAATCATGAATAATGAAATTAAATATTTGTTTGACTACTGCACTGTGTTAAAATCATCTAAGTAGACTTAGAGAGATAGTGATATGTCCCTGATGCCCTTTGATGCTCTTGGAGGACATTACATCTATTATTTTTCTAGGATGGACAATGTTGAATATTGTTTGGAACATAAGCCTTGTTTTATTCTTCTGAAGAGGGTCGTTAGGGGTCTACTATGTTTTGAAGCACATACTAGTTAGAAGGATGGATTAGAAAGCCATAAAGGAAACTCTGGATGATGATGGTTGTAAGTTTTGTATAAAGTGTTAATATATTGTGACTTACTAACAACAAAAATAAACTTGGATTTTCAAAAATTACGACCAGGTTGTATTCAAAATCATGCTAGAAAAATCGACCCATTTTGTCCCAAATCGTTGAATTTTTAGACTACACATATTCATATATAATGAATTCCATAGTGAAACACGGCGTTGGTCTATTGGTAAAACTCCATCGGTAGGAAGGATTTTCCATCTGTGTGAGTTTATGAGCATTGAACATGAAAATCATTTTCTTTTTGAGTTCCTTGCATACACCCACATGAGATATGAGTTTCATAGTATTTACTACATTACAAACCTTTATAACCTCCTAACTTTCCAAAACTATAGTGAGCTTGAAAAGCTTCTTTGGCAAGCTTTTAGAGCAGAAGAACAAGATTTTAAGGTAAACCAAGTATTATCCTTCTTAAGGTCTGATAAACCAAAGTTGGTCTCAATCAACGTTAATCATCATCATCATCATAAATGTATTTTTCTTGCATATCCATCCAAAGTATAAAATATATAGTTTTTCTTCTTATAACAACATCAAAAAACCAAAATTTTATAAAATTAAATTTGTAATTTCTTTCATAACTACTAACATCACAAATCATTCATCCATATTTAATAACATATAACAAGTTTCATCTTCATCTTTTTTATAAACCATTATCTCATTCTCTCTGTATAACCTTTTGGAACAATTTTATGTTTACCTTATACAAATAAAGTGCATAGCATATATGTTTCTAAGATATACTTTCCATACACGCAAATTAAATCTATTTCACAAGAAACATAATTAAACTATGTCCGCACTAATTAAACAACTTATACCATTTTTAAAAGCAACTTTATGTGCACCACCTATAGAATTACTTCAGAGTTATTTTAATTTTAATTTTTAACCCATAAGGATAACAACTTGATTGCATAAATAGTTCTTTCCAAGAAAGTTATATATATACACAACTACTTTATAATGTACCAAGAGAATGACATCTTTTGAAACATCCATTTCATAGTATATCCCTAGCCGTCGTTCAACCTCCACATCCTTAATTTTATTTTTTAACTAATACACGGCATTTCAGTCATTTGCTTATTTAACTAATACACGGCATTACAGTCATTTTCTTATTTCACTGATATACGACATTGCAGTCAGCAAAAAATAACAGTCGTGGTTGATTTTATATTTCTTAATGGCTTTTAACAGGTAAATGCATACATTATGTAAAATATTGATTGCTTAACAACTCTTGAGAGTTAGTGATGTTGCTTTCACCTACATTAATCCTAGCTTTAAAATAAAGATTTTATAACAAATTCCGTTACGCCATCGGTCAGGGACGGGAAACTCCATCAATCGCTATCTGATATCATAGCAGCGATGTTTCAGATGGTGGACAATTACATGATGTGACCTGAGAATTACTACAGTCAACGCTGACCGGTAGAATGGTAATTAGGTAAGGATCTTGTTGAACCCTATAATTTGATAATCGGTTTTTTCTTATCGATTTGATCCAACAATTTAGGTAAAATAATTGGAGTGAGCTAGCTAGCTATGGAGCAATCCTCCCTCCATCGGACGGAGGAGGAGCAAAGTCAACGTTGACTTTAACGTTGACTTTGCTACTCCTCCGTCCGATGGAGGGAGGATTGCTCCATAGCTAGCTTACTCCAAAATAATTTGAATCATTAGCACAGATGTTGCGTTAATTTCAGTCAAGAGTTAAAATAGCATTAAATCTCTCCATCAATAACACAAATCGTCCGACTACGGTTTGACTAGTGTTGATTTTTTCGATAACAAGATTCGTTCAAAGTGGAAAGAGTCACCAAGAGCTGCCAAGGATGGAAACATTTGTTGGTGAAGTTCATCCAAGAGCGTCAAGACAGATCTCTATATTCTCCAGAGCGAGAGAGCGATGTCTCGAAATAAGAGTTGACCCCAGAAGAACCTGCAAACCACGATAGCCGGTAATTCCTCCTCGAGATAATCGATTCCACATCAAATTATCTTGGGAACATTGTTTGGTACCTTGAATCCAAATAAATGGAAAGTTTAAAATTACAGCATCTAATCATGTCTAATCGATGGTTGCAGGGTTTTCAACTAAATAACTTGGTCTAATCAAAATAAAACCAAAAGTAGGTCGATAATTTGCATCTCAACCTCGACGATCTCCATAGACAGTAAAACATAAATTTTAACACAGTTTTTAAAGAATCTCCAATAACATCTGTAATGGATTAAACTGTTATATACCAAAGTTGTTTTTAAAACAAAGACAGATCTCCAATTTTTAACTCATTCCAACGGTTCAATTCAAATTAATACACACTACAGTAAGATAGTAATTCTAATGCTATTACAGTATAGTCCCATCCAAGTTGAGCCTAGGGTTTCATGGTTTACTTAAACGGGTAAATATCTTAATAAGAAAGATGTTGCAACCTAGCCATAGTTTCTCTTGCTCCCAGTAAAATTCATATTCAGAGTTTGTACAGAATGTAAACAACAACTATCAAAAAGTACTAACTTGAAATAATGTCAAAAAATATTTCTTGGAGAATTAGCTCCTCCAAACCATAGGAGAAAGAAACTCGGTTGTTTGCTCCGCCCCGCCATCGAGCTGGATCACCACCATGCACCGCAAGCAATCACTTCTTCGAGGCACTCTCTTCTAATCTCCGTAACAAGTAGATGGCCTTATGAAAAGAGAAAACACTCAACTAGTTCCTCTATGCACAACATGGCATCACATGCTATCTTAGTGCACTCTTCTATAGTTTTTCACAGGCCTTATGTCATCCCAATCAAATCTCCAATCAATGCATAAATCCCTATGATTTAGGATCTTGTCTGGTTGTTGAGTTTTAAATAGGGTTTGATTGGTGAAGATCTCTCTAACTTTCTTACACGTGTTCTCTTATGCCATGGGTGGTGTCCCCTCATGTAGTAAAAAAATCCAAGTGTCTTTTTGATTTATTTATATAAAAAAATAGTGTGTTGTGTAAAGTGTCACATTGCTTCCCCACTTATTCTTAACACTGTCCTCGATGTTCTTATTGTTAAAGTATTGTAACTTTAGAAGATATTCCAGATGTATTGATTGTGTTCCTCCTTCACAAGATGAGTTTGGTCTTGTTAAAGTCATTGACATAATCAATGTAAACCTCTGAATGTAAGTCGAGTCAATAGTACCCAAGTGTCAATTTAATAAATGTTATTTTTGGTGTCTTGCTAGACAAGTTGGCCTAGTGAGTTAGACAAGTCAGATCTGTTAGGTCAAAAGTCAAGTCAACTGAAGAATATAAATAGGGTGGTACTCCCCTTCATTTTTACTCACTCACTGAAGTTGTTTTGCAAGAGAGAGAAAGATTAGTGCGTTGGAAAGAAAAGAGAAGCAGTTGTTGTAATGTCCCAAAAAATTGAAAATAAAAAACAATTTTATTAGGCTAGTAAAAACTACCTAGAAGGAACATTATTGAACTTGCAGAATATAACATACAATGTATGTACCACTGTTTGGTCGTAAGTTGTTCTTACGTTCTATCATCTTGCTTTCAGTTGTGAATATTATTGTATTTTACTTACGATGTCATAATGTTTGTTTGCTACATTATTCTTATGGTTATACATTATGGTGTATGTATCGTTAGTTGAATATATGCTTCGTTCATTTTTGCATAGTCTTACTTATTATTTATATGGTTCTAACTTAACTTTGGTTCTGGAACCGGAGTGGGTGGAGTGGCGGGACTAGTTCTTCCATGAAAGCCTAAGAGATAAAGTGTTCACTTGTCTAGATGGCTTACTTAGTTTGTTTTGAACTAAGGTACCTCTTCTATTTCGTATGCAGATTATACTTAGCGACGGAGATTTAAAGAGCGTTGAACATTAACATACCTACTGTTTGTTATTATGCTTCCTTATAGACTCAAATTGATAGAAAAGTAATTAATATCTTCATTAATTATTTAACATAGATAAATAATCTATGTGCTACCTGCTATTCATTTTGTAATTTCGGATTCATTGCTTATCTTTTAGTCTATTTAAATTTTATGTTTTCTTTAATAAAAGTATTGACATACCTTTTATTATGTGTTTGATAGGTTCACAATTCATTGGTTAAAGGACCAATATTGGATTATGGATAACGAGGTTACCATGGCATATTGCATATGCCATGGTTCTCAAACTTAAAGCCTAGGAAGATGGGAAGGCCATGGTTTAAAGCATAACCTATGGTTTACAAGATACATACCATACTTGTGCATTGGGGATTGACTTTGGGATAGCGTACACATTGCATGGACTATACCTTACATGATACCTTGTAATAAGCATTGGGGTGGCAAGTTATATCATATGGTTTTGACTTATGCAATGGGGTTTAAGACCCTGTATGGAAATGGAGACCCCAATAATGTAACGTTTGTAAACTATAGAGATGTGGGTTTTGGTTTGATAGTTTCCACCAGGCTGGCACCGTTAATGCTTCTCGGGATTTGGTTCAACCCAAACTTAGGGCTTGGCTCCATGAGTGACTTGGTCATTTCGCTTGTTTCATTGATGGTTTTGGTCTTGGATCTACGCAAAGGATGGAGGCGACACCGTGGTTAACGAAGGTAAGATTCGTTGTTTTCATGGCAGTGTTTGATGCTTATTTTCGTGGCTTAACAGTTGCATACTTCTCACCATTCGTCTTTTTGTTGGTGGTTGCAAGTGATAGAGTAGTGTGGAGCTTCATGGCTCAAAGTTTTGCAACTGGTTCGTGGGTGAGGCCATAGGTGCACAGTAAGCCTATTAAACACCCTATGTTGCTCACCTCTCGGAATTGTGGGTAGGAAAGGGTTATCACATTACTTGATGGGGTTTTATTATTGGATGTTGATTCGCCTTTAGGCCTGGGTATAAGTTTTTGGTTTGTAAAATAATAAGGGTGTTGTTACCAGAGATTGGGGAACCTCGAGAGTTTTAGCAGACCCTGCATTTGGTTTATGTAAGTCGTAATTGATATGGGGCTAAGCCATTGGATGCACCATTGCTTGAAATGGTGCCATATCCCTTAGCATGACTATGTAAATTGTATTAAGGTGATAAAACACCCATTTTTGAGTATGTACTGTTTTTACTTATTTTTGCCATGGTTATTAACAGTACTATGTGTATGAATCCATCCTGCGTTTTTATTAATGCGTTGTGCTTATTTCAACCGTGGGTTTACATATCAAGTTCATCCTTCATGATGATTATGTGTATTGTTACTTCCATTATTGTTAATATTTAAAAGAATGGAAATGATAGTGACAATGAATGGCTTGGGGCCATGCCGTGAATGGCATGAGAACCCTTCAATGGCAGCTGCGACAACGTAGAAGATTTAGGATTGGTTTTTAAATATGTAATGTGGATTTATATATACACCATGGGTGTAAACCCTTGTGTTGACAGGGTTGCTATAGATTTTGTTACTTGTTGCGTTCATTAGTATGTCATGTGGAAATGTGTAAGAGCCTTGGGTGTAAACCCACGATGGCTATCGTTGTTGTAGGTTGATTTGTTGACAGGCATACATTTATCACTGGGTTTAATTAGGGAACTATGCATTTATTTTAAGTGGTTGAGGCCATGCTTATAGTGTAGGGTGTAGAGACGAGAGTCTAACGACCTTGTCGTAGCGTAGTGATGTTATTATTGTAGCTCGCATACACTATATGTATAGCGTGGATTTAATTAATGTACAATGACTCCATAGGATTCAAATGCTGGTCGTGGTGGATGTAATGAGTTGTATTTTTATTTGCTATAGGTTTTAATATAAGGGCATCATGGTTATGTAAGTGAATAGCATGATAGTCTACAGGATTCGTTCATGCGACCTTTAATGTAAACACATAGTTCTTTATTTAATGATTACATGATATTATTGTGTTTATTTGTTATACTATGGCTGTGAGTTGATTATAGATGGGGTTATTCAATTTTTATGGCATATGATGATGATGTTGTTTATTAAAATATTTAGGACTGGATTTTAAATAGTGAAAAGAGATTTGATCTTGGACCAAAGAATGGTCACGATACTTGCTCTGTTCATTGTTTATGATGTTCATTGTTTATGATGATGCTATTTTTAATGGGATGATTGAATAGTTAGCTCGCATTTAATATGCAGACCTTGAAAGGTCTTTACTGCTTTATTTATCTTAGAAATAATTATAGTCTGTACTTAGCTGATTAGATTCATAATTCTATTTATGTTTGATGATATATATATATAGTAATTCAGCTTGTAAATATCTTAGGTTATCTAGGTTAAGTACAAACTAGGTTTTATTTCAGATCTTCTACCTATATGTTCTTTTGGGTTTTTATACTCTACTGAAATATTCCATTTGTCAGCAGAGGCATGTTTTAGATT
>LPNX011117558.1:435108-467970 GCA_001517045.1 Pseudotsuga menziesii
TACTTAACCTAGTTTCAACAGTAAAATAATACAGGAATTAAAAATAGGGTGCAGAACCCTTGATAAACATTTATAAATGAATTAAACTTACAGAAGCAAACTAATGAATAAACCCTGGATAAGTCTGGTACAAAAAAATAACTTATAGCCTAGGGTTATTATTTAAAAATGCAAACCCTAGCAAATTTTAAATAGAGAAACACATACACACGGTTAGAAAATGCAATGTAATCATTTTCCTAACATAGCCAGCATTTATTATAGAAAAATGGAATAGGCGGTCTATGACTTCATACCTGTAACTTGAAGCTCTTTTAATGGTTGAACTTGCACACTCAAATAACCAGAATTAACAATTCGAAGGAAGATCTGACCTCTTTTTTCTTATTACCAAATCACTTGGGAACTACCACGTCCCACCCAACCATGACCCGGAACCGTTCCTGGTTTAACTCCTGATCCCCCTGAGATAGACTCCAACATGCAAGTATCTTAGAGCTCCTAAGGTAGGGTGTCCTATCTGGTATATCAGGTTTGGATCAGTTCTCATTTTTCCTTCCAGGAAAATGTTCTCCAGATATTTTCTTGAGAGCAAAACATGCAGAAAATGACTCCTCCTAATGATAGATCAGAACCCCAAACCTTTCCTTGGCTTGAGACTTTATAAACATACTTTTCAGTCAAAGAGACAGTTAAATCAAGAAACCTTGGTTTTCTTGATTTAACCCTTTTCAATTAATTTGGATTATTTTTAATATTTTAACTTAGGAACTTTTAACTAGTTCCTAATTAAACTTTTGTAGGTATTTACACTATTTATTATCTTTAAATAATAAATAATAATGGATGGAGCTTTTATTTCTTTCTTTCATCATTAATATTATTACTATATTTATTCTTATGCATACCATGTATAAAATACATAATAATATAACATTTTATAACATTTGTCTTTGGGCATCATATACCATGATCCCTAGAATTATTGACACTTCTTCATTAAGGTAAAATAGGTAGATGGTTAGGTCTACTAGGCTAGGCAACTCTAAACATCCTTTCATGTTGGATTTCCCTCGTATAACATGGTAGTTCTTCAATACTTGATGAGAATACATAAATTCAAAATTTAATTTAATCACTTATAAATAAGTCTGATGAGATCAATATTTTTCTCGAGTTGTTTTCACTCAGAGTTTATTAAATTCTTTTTAGTAACCCCTAGCACTTACCAGAGACCATACTCAATGCTTTAACAGGGAGTTACAAACTTAGTGCATTTCTTGAGCTCTTAGCTCAAGACTAATTCTACAATGTACTTGTACGATACACCTAGGGATACAATGGCTAAGGATCCGATGCTCTAGAGCTTATGCTCAACATCAACATGGAAGGCTCCAGGGATTATGCCCAACACTTCCAAATCTTATCTTTTCATGTGTTCCAGAGCTTCTCGCTCAACACAAATGTAAGTACTCATGTGCTCCAGAGCTCCTCGCTCAACACAAAACATTAATTACCCATGTGCTCGAGAGCTCCTCACTCAACACAAAACATCTCATCAATCATGTGCTTCAGGTTCCACACCTAACACAAGAAGCATATATATATATATATATATATCATCAACACTTGGCTTATGCCCAATATATAAAACAAATCATCATGTTCATAAGTAGTGGGGTCTTTTACCCGATATATAAAAAAAAATATTAAGACAACATGATAATCAGTAAGCTCATTCCTATAAGTGTTAGGTACAAAATTCAGGATATGACAGTTGTTTGGTTTTTACACTGCTCTTGTTGAGTTCTATACTGAGGAAGTTTTGTGATTTTTTTTCCCTTGTGGTTTCCTCGAGAAAAATATGTGTTTTCTTGTGTTCTTATGTTTCCATGCTTTTTTGTCTTTCAGTGATCTACTAGTAACAATTTGTGTTAAGATATCATCTAAGAAGATTAAGAAAACTTAATATAGTATCAGAGCCACCCTGAAAGAAAGCACTGCACAATTAGGTTTTTATTATTTTGAACAAATCCCTCGACTAATCAACTAGGAAAGAGGGCCCTCTCAACTCGCCCCTGAAGAATGCATCTTTTTGTGAAGACAGAAATAAATTTCGAGAAACTTCAGTTTTGGACCAGTTACTACTATCGGGACAAACTAGGGTTTCATTTTTCCTGAGACTCCATCATCAATCTCAGAAAAATGAAGATACAGTCGACCTTACCCTAGGGAGGCGCATATTCTCCATCACTCTACTCTACTAGTGATCCCAACTGAAATTAGGGTTTTCACATCAAACCCTAGGTCATCGAGGAGGGAAGTCAAGAGTTGTTTTGTTCAAGTAAGTATATTCCTCTTTATTCCATTAAATTTCTGAGTCTATTAAATATGACAAAGAATACCGAGCTAGATGAAAAGCTTGAAGGTGCTGAAAACTTCAAATCTTGGAAGTATACGATCATGCTCATCCTACACGAGAATTATCTAGATAAATTTGTAAAGGAAGAAATGAAAGAACTAGAATAAGTTGAAGCCAAGTCCAAATATAAGAAGGATTTGATCATTGTTAAAAGGACCATAGCTAACTCCATCAAAGACCACTTGATTCCTTAAGTATCCTCAAATGAGACTCCAAAAGAAATGTTTGATCCTCTATGTGGTCTATTTGAAGGAAGAAACATTAATAGGAAGATGACCTTGAGGAATCAACTCTAAAGTGTAAGAGATTAAAAGTTAGAGACCATGCAGTCTTACTTTACAAGAGTAGCTCAAATCAAGGATCATTTAGAAGACATTGATGATATGGTTGAAGAAGTAGAAGTTGTGATGACAACCTTAAATCGTCTTCTAGGAAATTGGGAAGCCTTTATCTGAGGAAGCTGTTCAAGAAGGAAACTAACTAAATTCCGGAAGTTATGGAAAGAATGTGTTCAAGAAGAAGAAAGGATAGCGGGTAGAGAAGAAAAGTTAAATAACAATGAGGATCAAGCCTTGATAAATCATACCAAACGGAAAAGAAAGAGTGTTTAAGAGACCCAAAAGAGACTTCTCAAACTTTGAATGCTTCACTTGCCACAAGTTCAGACATATTTCCATCAACTGTCCCATGAAATCAAAGAGACCAAAAAATATGATAATATTTCAAGCCCATGCTGCTAAAGACAGTGATCAAGAATTGAAGAAGAAGCAAAGAAGGATGAAGACTCCAATGAAGAATATGTATTAATCTATACTCTAACAGGATCAATCTCACAAAGAAATGACACCTGGCTAGTTGATAGTGGTGCCTCCAACCACATGACAGGTTACGAGGAATCTTTCTCATGCCTTGTACAAAAGGAATCCCCACACAAGGTAATGCTTGGAGATGATTCTCAATGCCCCATTAAAGGAATAGGAGTAGCATCCTATAAGTTGGATTCTAGAAATACTATGAAGATGAAATATGTCATGTATGTCCCAGGGTTGAAGAAGAATCTTCTTTCCATTTCAGCCTTAGACAATAAAGGCTTCAAAGTTTCTTTGTGGATGGAAAAGTTATCATGTGGACAAAAGGTAAAACCATAGATGATGAAATAGAAATTGGAGTTGAAGGACGAGGACTCTACAAACTAAAGGGACATGCATATTCAGCATTGGCAACCAATATCATAAACCCATGTGAGCTACGGTACATAAGGTTTTCTCATAATTGCTATAAATCTCTACCAATTGTAATAAAGGTGGTTACTGGTCTACCATAAATTCATATAGAACATGAAGGATTATGCAAACGATGTGCACAAGGAAAGAATAAGGATGAAGTGTTTGAAAGGTTTAAGAAATTTAAGGCCCTAGTTTAAAACCCTTTTGAAAATAAAATAAATATTTTGATGTGAGATAATGGAGGAGAGTTCACATCAAATGAATTCAATGATTACTGCAAGGAAGCTGGGATTAAGAAGGAACTCAACATTCCCTAATCCAAAACAAAATGGCGTTGCAGAAAGAAAGAATAGATCTATCATGGAAGTTGTGAAAGCTATGATACATGATCAAGATCTATTGCTACACATGTGGGAAGAAGCAACCAAAACAACCGTATATCTACATAATAGAATCTCCCACAGTTCCCTTGGAAACAAAACTCCAGAATAAATGTTTTCCAATGAAAAACCTGAAGTAAGTCACCTAAAAATATTTTGTTGTCCTGTACACATAAACATTCACAAGGATCAAAGAACAAAGTTAGATCCTTCGAGAAAAAATGCATTGTTTGTAGGATATAGTGAGCAATCAAAAGCTTATCAGATTTATATCCCAGCATACCATGAAATTGAACTCAACAGAGATGTAACATTTGACGAAGATACAACCTTCATGACATCAAAGAGATGCAAGGAATTTGAAGAGGAGCAGGAAACTCGCAAAGTTGTTGAATGTCCTAAACCAGTTAGGAACAAAGAATAATTTTAGATGGTTGAGGATCATGATACGGCAGAACCTCAATTACTTGAAGAATTAACTGGTGAAATGATTTTTCGAAAGAGAAAACCCACCTGGGTTTATGAAGTAATCGAAGAAGCAAAAATACATTGTGCCCCATAAGGATCCATCTGAGAAAGAAAGAAGCCAAATCCATACCTTAGTTATATGGATTTGATGTGTGATCTAGTTGCTAAAGAACCAACATGCTTTGAAGAATCAATAAAACAGAAGGAGTCGGATTATACAATGGTTGAGGAATGTCAATCCATTATAAAGAATGATGTGTGGGAAGTAGTACCAAGACCAAAAGATAAATCAGTGGTATCGTCGAAATGGATCTTCAAAACTAAACACTCAATAGATGGTAGTGTAGAAAAGTACAAGGAAAGGTTTGTATCCTGATAAGTCTCTCAAAAAGAGGTAATTGACTATGAGGATACCTTTGCACCAATATCTAGGTACACCTCAATCAGAACCATCCTTGACTTTCCATCCAATATGAATTGAAAGCTACATCAAATGGATGTGAAGATAGCCTTTCTAAATGACTTGATTGAAGAAGAGGTATATATCGAAAAATTGCAAGGGTTTGAGACTAGTCACTAAAAAAATTCATGTAAAGAGACTAAAGAAGGCATTGTATGGGTTAAAACAAGCACCCAGAGCATGGTATGGAAGGATCGATGGATTTTTTATGAGCTTAGGATTTACCAAAAGTGAATCAGACTCGAACCTCTACTATAATATTGAGGATGATGGGATTATGATTTGACTACTATATGTAGATCATTTGTTCTTAAAAAGAGAATATAAGCCCATCATCAAATGTAAGAAGAAGCTTATTGTAGAGTTTGAGATGAAATACCTTGGAATGATGCATTACTTTCTAGGTCTTGAAGTATGGCAGTATCCAGACGAGATTTTCCTACACTAAGGAAAATATGTTGTAGAAATCCTAAAAAGATTTGGAATTATAGATTGCAAAGCTATGACTACTCTGATGACAACATGTTTGAAGCTATTAGATGATGATGCTTCGCAAGTAGTTGATGCCACCTTATACAGACATATTATTGTTTCTCTGATGTACTTAACCAATACAAGACCATATATATGTTTTGTTGTAAACACTCTAAGTTAGTATATGGTGAATCCTAAAAATGTTCACCTTATTGGAACGAAACATGTGATGAGGTATCTAAAGGGAACTTTAGGCTATGAGATCAGATATGCATCTAGTGGCGAGATCAAAATACATGGATATACAGATTCAGCTTAGGGAGGAAGTGACAAAGATAGAAAAAATCACCTTATGATGTTTCTTTAGTCTAGGATTAGGATTGATCTCTTAGTTCAGTAGAGAGCATACTGGTATTGCACTTAGTATGACAGAGGATCGATACATTTCAGCATGTTCACCATGTAGCAAAGTAGTATGGCTTTGAAATATTTTAGAAGGACTATTGATGCAGAGATAGATTCTACTGATATCCTTTCTGATAATCAGTGTTGTATTAAGATGATAGAAAATCCTATGTTTCATCATAAGACAAAGCACATTCAAACCGGACATCATTTCATCTGAGATATGGTTCAGAAAGGACCTGTAAAAGTCAAGAATGTTTCTATAGAGGAACAAGTGGTAGATGTGTTAACTAAGCCTCTGGCTTGTGTAAAGTTTCAATACTTTCGAGACAAGATTGGTGTAGTCTGAAAGGACCTCTCTCAAAAGAGGGAGAGACATTAGATGATGGATGCGGTGGTGAGCAGCTCAGTCCAGAGTTGGATATTTTTTTTATTTTAATGGTTAGAGTGGTGAAATTATTGATGAATTTTGTTTTGTTTAAAATATGCAAGTTTCAAAAAAGTTGTAATTTATTTGTTAAAGAAATTTTTTTTTTATGGGTTGTCAAAATCTTATCCATAATCTTTCCAAAGCAATCCTGGGGAAAATTTTGGTAATTTTGACCACAAGAAATTTCACCAAAATGATTAAATTTTATATCATAAGTATGGGAATAGGTTTTGATTACTCTAACATAACCATTATGTTATGAATAAGGGGTTGTGCAATAGTATTTACCTATGTGTGTTGATCCAATGTTGATATTGTGCACCCTTCTCGTGTACTTTATGGACCCTACTGGTTATGTACCCTCACGTGTTATGTCACTCCTTGCTTTTAAGTACCTGGAGATTAATTTTTATTCGAGTATTGGAGTCCCTCTCTCACGTACTGCACCTTCATGAGTTGGATTAGTGTGCCTCTTGGTGTATCCACTTTATTTGTAACTCCTAATTTCTAGTTTTGGATTGTAACTCTCATGCTTCTCTCTCTCTCTCTCTCTCCTAATTCGAATTGCCCATGGAGTAATTTTATTTGCTTGTGTTTAAAGTCACTCTTGTGTGTTGGTTAATGATTTTTCTCTTGTTCTTATGTTTGGAACTTGTTGTATGATTTTGTTTCTTTTGGTATGATATCCTAGATGATCTTGTGCTCAATATAAGTTACTATAGACACACTAGTATTTGTCCCGAAGCCACTAGTATTTCCATGGATTGGAAGTGCTACTTGCCAGTGGGATTTCATTGGATTTTTTACCTGAATCCATTGGAATTTCCCTAGGCTAGAACTAGAGGTCATACTTGCCATTGGGCTGTGTTTGAACTGATTTATTTATATAATTAGTGGTTGAGATCCTCCATGTTTTTGGAATCATGGTTCCATCTCAAGAATGACAATTTCAAAGTGATTTTTGGCTTGCATTGTGTCTACGTTTGGGTGAAACATGGCATAGTTGATTCGATTTGCATATTTGGAAAAGATAAGTTCTTTATCCCATGTTTATTTATTTAATTTGGCTCTCATATGATTTATTTATGGATTCACATGAAATTTATTATCAAACATATGAGCTATTTGCGGAATAAATTTCTCTTTTCAATTTATTTATGCAAGTAAATTTTTTGAATGAGTTCAAATCTAGTTTTGGGGATTTTGTGCACAGTTTGTTTAAGGAAATGATTATTTAACTCCTTTTACACATAAACAATATTATTCCCATGTTCATTATATAATTTTTCTTTTTATGTTACAGTAGCCTCTAGATGGTTTAATTCTCTTCTATTTGATGTTTATACCTTTCACTCGGAAACTAGTTCTTCAATTGGATTGTTTTGCATAGTTTGGAGACTTGGAACATTAGGTGTTTGTAAGAATAAACGAGTGTTATTTTTATTATTGTTTCTTATAAATACACCTGAATTTGTGTTAAAATGTTAATGAAAATATTCTTGATAATGTTTGGGAAAGGTGACTCCTAGAATAACTAGTCAATTCGAAAGAGTAAAATCAACTAGTTTCGTGGTTATTTAATGGAATGTATATGGGAGGAAATATATATCCATATGAATGTAAGTAACCCTTGCTACATTTTCCAAGAACTATATTATTCATATATTTCTCTTTATTTGGAATTTGGAAAGTTAAATTGGAAACTAGGTACAATGCGGTGAAAATTTATAACTAGTTGTGGATTGAAATCTTAGTTTTCGTAAAAAGGAATGCTACAACCATGTGATTTGTTTGTAAAATCCTATTGTGTTTTAGTTTCCTACTTATCAATTGTGATTATTTACTTATGGACGCATTACATTTTTCTTTAGTTATTGTGCCGAGAGGCGCTCTACAGCCTAGTATAAGGGAGATCTTGTAATGTTATGTAACGTTATGTCGACTATAAATAATAAATAATAGAAAATTAACAAAATAATAAATGTCAGGCACAAAAACAACACAATATGGGGAGATGTTGTAATGTTCCTATTTAACAAAATAATTAAAAATTAAAAATTGATTTATCCGCAAAAAAAATGTTGGTCATGCATATGGTTTTAAAACCATGTGCAAGGCATCATAAACAACCCATGTTTTTATTGTACATGGTTTAGGAGGGCCTTACAAATGGTTTTAAAACCATGTACAAGGCCTCCTAAACAACCCATGGTTTTATTGTACATGGTTTAGGAGGTCGTTGAAAATGGTTTTAAGACCATGTGCAAGGCCTCCTAAAAAATGCATGATTTTAGGAGGGCCTTGCACATGGTTTCAAAACCATGTATGGGGGAGATGTTGTAATGTTATTTCCTAAAAAAATATAATATAATAAAAAATATTATATGTTGGTCATAAATAGTATTAAATATTAATAATAAAAATATTATATGTCCACCTTAAATAAAATATTTGTCTTTTGTTCTAAATCACACCAAAGCTGATAGTTGAGTGCAATACTCAATAATTGGTTGCACCCCCAAATATTTGATCCCTCTAGGTGCGTGATAGAGCCTAGGACTTGGATCTATGCTGGTTTAGACTCAATTCCTTGTTGTGAATGTTAACTAGTTTCACTGGAATTGATGGAAAATATCACCTTATGTCCATTTGGAATGATTTGAAAATAAACCTTTAATTGGATTTAGATGCACACTTAAATATGTTTTTAATGGATGTATTATTTCTTTTTGGTTTAATGGCATGGTTAAAAGTTGATTTTGTGCAAGACTAGCCACTTATATCGGAAAACTAGTTAACTAGTCTTGTGGACACTCTTTCATGATTACCATGATTAATTATTGTCATTTTGGTGATTATTCCTTATTTACATGTAATTATATGTTATTATACCATTGATATTAATGATATACAGTTTTTTTTTTTAATTTGATCTGCGATAAGTGCCATCATTAGCACACTAAGTGTTCTTAAGTGTCGTAATTAACACCTTAATTACTAGTTAACTATGAATAAAAATAAGTTGAGTGTAGAAGTGGTTATCATCTATTATATGTCTTGTATTGAATATTTTATGATGCTATATCATGTTAAGAGACTTTCCCATCCTTTGTATCATTTGTTGGAATAGGTATTGAGATGATTTTAATTTATTGGTAATTAAAGAGATTTTCTCGAAATTAAATAACAAAAAATGAAATTGAATATTTGTTTGACTAATATGCGTTGTTCTAAATATATCTAATTATCCTTAGAAATCTAATGATATGTCCCTGAGACCTTTTGATAGTCCCGAGGGGCATTACAGGTGGTATCAGAGTTGCGGTTGTAACATTGCAGATGTTCAGCCTATTGGTCGCTTTAAATTTGCTTGCTTGAATACAAGTTAAATGTTGCCTATATGAAATTTAATTAAGAAATTGATTCTATACTTCACAAAGATGAAAAAATATTTGTTATTTTGAATAGTTAGAAGATGTTTGAAAATAATTATATCATTTTATGCATTTAGATGTTATTAATCCGTTGGGATTGATAATCGATGATTATTCGTTAAAAATTTGGATTTGTGATAACTGTCATCATTAGTGCACTATGTGTTGTTAAGTGTTGTAATTAACACCTTAATTACTAGTTAATTGTGAATAAGAATAATTATACTTTAGAAGTGGTTATCATCTCTAATATGGCTTGGATTAAAGGTTTGGTGATGTTAGATGATGTTAAGAAACTTTCCCATAGCTTAGATAATTTGTTTGAAAATTTATTGAATTTATGTTAATTTATCGGTAATTAAAGGGATTTTGTCGAAATTAAATCATGAAAATGAAATTAAATATTTGTTTGACTAATTCACTGTGTTAAAATTAGCTAAATATACTTAGAGAGATACTGATATGTCCCCGAGACACTTTGATGGCCTCAGAGGACATTAAAGATGTTTTATTTCCGGGTTGGACAATGTTGAATATTGTTTGGAATGTAAGCCTTGTTTTATCCTTCTGAAGAGGGTTGATAAAGGTCTACTATGTTTTTAAGCACATAGTAGTTAGAAGGATGGATTAGACACCCATAAAGGAAACTATGGATGATGGTGGTTGTAACTTTCGTATGAAGTGTTAATATATTATGACTTACTAATAACAAAAAGAAAGCTAGCTTTTCAAAAATTACGAAAAGGTTTTATTCAAAATAATTCTAGAAAAATCAACCCATTTTGTACCAAATTGTTGAATTTTTAGACTATGCATATTCATATATAATGAAGTCTGTAGCGAAATAGGGTGTTGGTTTATTCCTAAAACTCCATGGGCGGAAAGGGTTTTCCATTTGTGTGAGTTTATGAGCGTTCAACATGAAAATCATTTTCTCTTTGAGTGCCTTGCATATACCGACATTAAATCTCAGTTTCATAGTATTTACTACATTACAAACCTTTATAACCTCCTTACTTTCCAAAACTATAGTGAGCTTGGAAATCTTTTTTGCAAGCTTTTTGAGCGCAAGAACAAGATTTTAAAGTAAACCAATTATTATCCTTCTTAAGGTTTGATAGACTAAAGTTGGTCTCAATAAACATTAATTAGTCATTATCAAAAATGTATTTTTCTTACATATCCATCCAAAGTATAAAATATATAGTTTTTCTTCTTATAACCATATCCAAAAACCAACATTTTATAAAATTAAGTTTGTAATTTCTTTCATAACTACTAAGATCATAAGTCACTTATCCATATTTAATAACATATAACCACTTTCATCTTCATCTTTTTTATAAACCATTGTCGCAATCTATATATATAACCTTTTGGAACAATTTTATGCTTACCTCATACAAATAAAGTCCATAACATATATGTTACTAAAATATACTTTCCATACATACAAATTAAATCTATTTCAATCTATGTCAGCACTAATTAAACAACTTATACTATTTTTAAAAGCAACTTTATGTGCACCATGTATAGAATTACTTCAGAGTTATTTTTAATTTTATTTTTAACCCATAGGGATAACAACTTGATTGCATAAATAGTTCTTTCGAAGAAAGTTATATATATGTGTATCATTTCCATAAATAAACAACTGATTTATAATGTACCCAGAGAATGGCAAGCATTCCATTTCATAGTCGTCGTTCAACCTCCACATCCGTAATTTTATTATTTAACTAATACACGGCGTTTCAGTCTTTTGCTTATTTAACTAATACACGGCATTACAGTCATTTTCTTATTGAAGTAATATACGACATTGCAGTCAGCAAAAAATAACTGTCGTCGTTGATTTTATATTTCTTAATGGCTTTTAACAGGTAAATGCATACATTGTGTAAAATATTGATTGCTTAACAACTGTTCAGAGTTAGTGATGTTGCTTTCACCTACATTAATCCAAGCTTTAAAATAAAGATTTTATAACAAATTCAGTTACACCATCGGCCAGGGACAGGAAACTCCATGAATCGCTATCTGATATCATAGCAGCGATGTTTCAGATGGTGGACAATTACATGATGTGACCTGACAATTACTGTAGTCAACTCTGATCGGTAGAATGGTAATTAGGTAAGGATCTGGTTGATCCCTATAATTTGATAATCGGATTCTCATCGATTTGATCCAACAATTTAGGTAAAATAATTTGAATCGTTAGCACAGATGTTGCGTTAATTTCAGTCGAGAGTGAAAATAGCATTAAATCTCTCGATCAATAACACAAATCGTACGACTACACTTTGACTAGTGTTGATTTTTCCGGTAAAAAGATTCGTTCAAAGTGGAAAGAGTCACCAAGTGCTGCAAAGGATGGAAACATTTGTTGGTGAAGTTCATCCAAGAGCGTCAAGATAGATTTCTATATTCTCCAGAGGAAGAGAGAGATGTCTCGAAATAAGAGTTGACCCCAGAAGAACCTGCAAACCACGATAGCCGGTAATTCCTCCTCCACATGATCGATTCCAGATCAAATTATCTTGGGAACATTGTTTGGTACCTTGAATCCAAATAAATGGTAGGTTTAAAATTACGGCATCTAATCATGTCTAATCGATGGTTGTGTTGGAAAAAATGTAATTACTCGCAGATCCGTATTTGACTCTCAGCGGACTCTGTCAGAGTCTATACCACCAAGATCTTGTCTGTTAGTCTGACAAGAGGAAAGAGTCTACGATTTGGCAATGTAAACTAGTCGAATTTATTTATGAAGCCAAGTTGTTAGGTAGATAGTTATTACAATCTTTAATGGTGACTCAGTCGACCCAGGGTGAGAAAAAAGAAGTGGAAGCTCAAGCTTCTGTGTAATTGATTCAGTTGAAGAGCTGAAGCTCTATAAAAGGACAAGTCTGAACCGACAAGTTTAGACTGACAAGTCTGGACCGACAAGTTTGTAATACTTTGTTATTTCCGCATAGTTAAATATATGAAATAGTTTATGGTTGAATACATGATTATTTGGCCGCACATTTCCCCATAGTTAAATATATGAAATAGTTTATGGTTGAATACATGATTATTTGGCCACACATATTTCCATATTTACTTGGGTAAATGTCTTTTACAATTACTGTTAAGTGAAAGATCAAAGAACCCATAAAATTCTCACTCCTTGAAAGTTCGAGGGTTTTACGGCACATTGGTCAATTCAAGTCTTCCTACATATTTGGGCATATGTTTTTATAAGTTATTTGAATTTGTTAATGTGTCTATTTTACTCTATCTTACTCACAAGTGAAAAGTATTTGTAATTTCTTAACTCTCTTAGACTAAGAAAAATACTCTGTAGATTTCAACCAAAGTGAACCGACAAGGTCGGTTGTGGGAGCCGACTTGAGAAGTCGGTTGAGTCAGCCGACTGAGGTCAGACTTGAGTGGTCGAAGAGGTCAGCGGATTTGAGTGGTCGAAGAGGTGAGCCAATTTAGAAGTCAAAGAAGTCAGCTGACTTAGAAGTGACAAGTGGTCGAGGTAAAAACCGGTCGGTAGAACCGACAAGTAAGTCGAAGTAAATTTAGTCGAGTGGAAAGACCCACTAAAATTTATAAACTTGTCTAGTCGAGAGATAGACAAGTTTCACCCAACAACTGAAAAAGAAAAAGAGGTAAGCATGAAAAGTGAAAATTAAATTTTAATATCTACTAAACCCTAAACTCAAGTTTAGTAGGCTTGGTTTTGGCTAATGCTTGGTTATATCAGAGCAAGATTTAGGAAAGAAATCTTGTCTTAAAAGGTGGAAATTAATTTTCTAAGGAAAGTTAATTAAAAATTAAAATGGCTTCTGCTTCTGGTTCATTGCAAGCTCCAATCTTTATAGGAAAGAATTATGAATATTGGTCTTTAACAATGAAGGCTTTATTCAGAGGTCAAGATGTCTGGGAGATAGTCCAGCATGGTTATGCAGAACCAGCAGACATGACAGCATATAACAATCTCACACAGGCTGAGAAAGATGTCTTCAGAGAATAGAGGAAGAAAGATGGAAAAGCTTTATTTTTCATACATCAAGCTATGCATGAAAGCATACTCCCAATAATAGCAGCAAAAACTAATGCTAAGAAAGCATGGGATACATTAGAGACTGCCTATCAAGGTTTGGATAAGGTAAAGACATCCAAGCTGCAGATTCTGAGAAGAGATTTTGAATCTCTGTCTATGAAAGATTCAGAGAATGTAGACACATTTTACACCAGATTTGTTGGGTTGATAAACCAACTGAAATCTCATGTAGAAGCCATAGAAGACCAAAGGGTTGTTGAAAAAATTCTTAGAAGTCTTCCCCCCAGATTTGAAAACTTGGTTGTGACCTTAGAGGAACACACATACATGACAACATTTACCATTGATGAGTTGCAAGCTTCACTCATCAATCATGAACAAAGACTCAGCAAAACACAGACATCATTGGAAGGTGCATTTGCAACACAGTCATCCATAAGCCATGGTAGAGGCAGGGGAGGAAACAACTTCAGAAGCAGAGGAAGAAGTTTTTGAAGAGGAGGACGAGGCAAAAGTCCTGCAAATGTCAATGGTAGAGGAGATAACCAGAACCCAAGTTACCCAAGTGGCCATAGGTTTGATAAATCAAAAATTCAATGTCATTACTGTAACAAGTTTGGTCATTATGCATATGAATGCAGGAACAAGCAATATGACCAAGGAAGGCAAAGCCCAAGTCAGTCGACCAACACCAGCACTTCGACAAGTGCAATGTTAATGGCATCGACATCTCCACTTGAATGCAATGCTGCTCAAGAAAGTCCACATGACATATGGTACTTAGATTCAAGATGCAGCAACCACATGACTGGTAATTTAAATTTTTTTTCCAGTCTAGAAAATTCAGTTAAAACTGATGTTACACTTGGAAACAATGTCCAAGTTACTGTCTTAAGAAAATGCACTGTTGATATTCTAACCAAATAGGGGGATAGTAAGTATATTCTTGATGTCTATCATGTCGATGGTCTGAAACATAATTTGTTAAGCATTGGACAGTTGTTACAAAAAGGCTACAGAGTCTACATGGAAGATGATCACTGTGTGATCAAAGACAAGAGTCCAAGCGACTACTTGATAGAAAAAGTGCTAATGACAAGCAACTGCTTGTTCCATTGAGGATAGTTCCCAACATAAAAGGGAAGACAAACATAGGAGCTGCATTCAAGGCAGAAAGTGAAGAAACAGTTGAACTCCTCAACAAGAGAGAAATTTGCAGCACTAATTTGCAAGCTGCATTTTAGACAGAAGTTCAGGATGAATCCTGGTTGTGGCATTTCAAATTTGGACATCTGAATTTTGGTGGGATGAAGCTACTGTACCCAAAGAATATGGTGAAGGGATTACCATTTATCGACAAGCCAGAGAGGGTTTGTGAAGGCTGCATTTTTTGCAAGCAACATAGAGAGACATTTCCAGTTGAAAAGTCCTATAGAGCATGCACACCACTTGAAATTGTGCACTTTGACATTTGTGGTCCAATGCAGACATCATCCATTGGTGGCTGCAAGTATTTTCTAACTTTTATTGATGACTATTCAAGAAAGACATGGGTATATTTCTTGAAACTTAAATCTGATGCATTTGGTTATTTTCAGCAGTTCAAGGCACTCGTGGAGAACCATAGTGGACATCATATCAAGATCTTAAGGACCGGCAGAGGAGATGAATATGTTTGAAATGAATTTATGAATTTTTGCAAGACCCATGGCATACAGAAATAATTCATTGCACGATATACACCTCAGTAAAACGGTAATGCCGAAAGAAAGAACAGAACCATCATGGAGATGGCACGTAGCTTATTGGCAGCCAAGCATTTTCCAAATGAGTATTGGGGTGAAGCAATTGCAACTACCATATACATTATGAACCAATGTCTGACAAAGAGTATGAAGAACAAAGTTCCCCAAGAAGCATGGACAGGTATGAATAATAGTGTTTCTCATTTAAAAGTTTTTGGTTGTGTTGCATATGCTCATGTTCCAGATGAGCTGAGAAGGAAGCTAGACAAGCAGGGACATAAATGTATTTTTGTCGGCTATTCAAAAGACACAAAAGCATACAAGTTGTATGACCCTGTCGCAAGGAAAGTTATAATCAGTCGAGATGTTCAATTTGTCGAGAATGAATCATGGGATGGAATAGTCGACATAAATGTCAAGATTGTGTCGAATGTCGATAATGATGATATGGAAGAGGAAGTGGTTCAAACACCACATGTAAGTCAACCAGTTGGAGCACCATCGACTCCCATGACACCATGACATGGTTCAACACAAGGACCATCGACACAAGTAGCAACTCAAGCTACATCGACAAGTACACCAAGAGGACAGCAGACTCCATCAAGCATTTCATGAAGGTCGACATCGATAGAACCAGTGAAGACAAGAAGTCTGCGGGAGATATATGAAGCTGGTACACCTAATTCATTGTCTCTCTTTGCATTATTTTCCCCTATATATGATCCACTAACATTTGAAGAAGTTGTTGAAGAAGGAGTATGGGCACAAGCCATGGATGAAGAAATAAAATGCATTGAGAAAAACCAGACATGGGAACCGGTTGATGTACCAAAAGACAAGGATGTAATCAGTGTCAAATGGATTTATAAGAAAAATCAAGATGTTGATGGGAATGTGCAGAAGTACAAGGCAATAATGGTATCAAGAGGGTTCACACAGCAACCCGGCATCGACTTCAATGAAACGTTTGCACCTATTCCACGCATGGATACAGTCAGAACAATTTTGGCCATTGCTGCACAAAACAAATGGCATGTTCATCAAATGGATGTCAAGTCGGCATTCTTAAATGGTTATCTAGAAGAGGAAGTATATGTGGAACAACCACAAGGGTATGAATTTCTAGGGAAAGAACATAAACTGTACAGGCTGAAAAAGGTATTATATGGTTTGCAGCAAGCTCCTAGAGCTTGGTACAGTCGGATTGATTCTTATCTCATTGAAAATGGATTTCACAGAAGTGAAAGTGAACCAAATTTGTACACCAAAGTCGATGAGCAAGGTAAGATTTTAATTGTCTGCCTGTATGTAGATGATTTAATATTTACTGGTGATTATGGCATAGGAGATTTTAAAGCAGTCATGGAAAGTGAATTTGAAATGACTGATCTAGGGCTTATGAAGTTTTTTCTGGGAATTGAAGTTCAGCAGTCTGAAAGTGGTATTTTTATATCACAGTATAAGTATGCAAGTGAAGTTTTAAAAATATTTAACATGTATAACTGCAAGATAGCCCCAACACCAAGAATAACAGGTTTAAAATTGAGCAAGGATGATGAAGGATCAACTGTAGATCCTACACTATTCAAAAGGCTTGTTGGCAGCCTTATGTATTTGATAGTGACAAGACCAGACATCATATATGGTGTAAGTCTGATCTCAAGGTTCATGGAGTCACCAAAAGACTCACGTTGACAAGCAGGTAAAAGAATTCTGAGGTATGTAAGTGGCACAAAAGACCTTGGTATTATGTATTCAACCTCATAAAATTTTAAACTCAATGGTTACACTGACAGTGACAATGGAGGTAGCATAGATGACAGGAAAAGCACATCTGGGTACACATTTAATCTTGGTACAGGTGTTGTTTCATGGGCTTCAAAGAAACAGCCCATAGTAACTCTATTTTCAGTTGAAGCAGAGTATGTTGCAGTGACAAGTGATGCATGTCAAGGTTTCTGGATGAGAAGAGTCTTAAAGGACTTGTCACAGAACCATCAAGAACCGACAACAATATTCTGTGACAATAATTCATCCATAGCATTATCAAAGAATCAAGTGTTTCACAAGAGAACCAAGCACATTGACACAAGGTTTCATTTTATAAGAGAGTTGGTGAACGACAAGGAAATTTCTTTGGAATTTTTCAGGTCTGAAGACCAACTTGCCAACATCTTCACAAAGCCATTGGTAAAGGACACATTCCAGTATCTGCGTAGTTATCTTGGAATGACAAGTTCTGCACAGTGAACTCTGTCATAAACAGAGCATGTCTAAGCTCTGAAACATTTTGTAAATTTTGTTTTTAAAAAAATCCCCATCTACTTATAATTAAGGAGGAGTGTTGGAAAAATGTAATTACTCATAGATCCGTACCTGACTCTCATCTGACTCTATCAGAGTCTGTACCAGTCAAAATCTTGTCTGTCAGTCTGACAAGAGGGAAGAGTCCACGATTCGGTAATTTAAACCAGTCGAATTTATTTCTGAAGCTAAGTTGTTAGGTAGATAGTTATTACAGTCTTTAATGGTGAATCGGTCGACCCATTTAGAAGCAATCTTCAGGTTGCCTATAAATAGAAGAAGAAATTTGTAAATCAGTTTACACACACCATAGAGAGGAACTCAGGGTGAGAAAAGAGAAGTCGAATCTCAAGCTTCTGTGTAAGTGATTTAGTTGAAGAGCTAAAGCTCTATAAAAGGACAAGTCTGAACCGACAAGTTTAGACCGATAAGTCTGGATCGACAAGTCTGAAATGACAAGTTTAGACGGACAAGTCTGGACCGACAAGTTTGTAATACTTTGTTATTTCCGCATAGTTAAATATATGAAATAGTTTATGGTTGAATGCATGATTATTTGGCCACACATATTTCCATATTTACTTGGGTAAATGTCTTTTACAATTACTGTTAAGTGAAAGATCAAAGAACCCATAAAATTCTCACCGCGTGAAAGTTCAAGGGTTTTACGACACATTGGTCGACTCAAGTATTCCTACATATTTGGGCATATGTTTTTATAATTTATTTGGATTTGTTAATGTGTCTATTTTACTCTATCTTACTCACAGGTGAAAAGTATTTGTAATTTATTAAGTCTCTTATACTAAGAAAAATACTCTGTAGATTTCGACCAAAGTGACCCGACAAGGTCGGTTGTGTGAGCTGACTTGAGAGGTCGGTTGAGTCAGCCGACTGAGGTCAACCGACTTGAGTGGTCAAAGAGGTCAGCTGACTTGAGTGGTCGAAGAGGTGAGCCAACTTAGAAGTTGAAGAAGTCAGTCGACTTAGAAGTGACAAGTGGTCGAGGTAAAAACCGGTCGGTAGAACCGACAAGTAATTCGAAGTAAATTTAGTCGAGTGGAAAGACCAAATAAAATTTATAAACTTGTCTAGTTGGGAGATAGAAAAGTTTCACCCGACAAGTGAAAAAGAAAAGGAGGCCGTCGTGAAAAGTGAAAAATAAATTTTAATATCGACTGAGCCCTAAACTCAAGTTTAGTCTGCTTGGTTTTGGCTAACAGGATGCAGGGTTTTCAACTAAATAAATTGGCCAAATGAAAATAAAACCTAAAGGAGGTCAATAATTAGCATCTCAACCTCAATGATCTCTTAGACCGTAAAACATAAATTTTAACACAGTTTTATAAAGAATCTCCAATAACATGTGTAATAACATGTGTAATGGATTAAACAGTTATATACAAAAGTTGTTTTTAAAACAGAATACAGATCTACGATTTTTAACTCATTACAAAGGTTCAATTCAAATTAATGCACATTACAGTAAGATAGTAATTCTAATGATATTATAGTATATTCCTATCCAACTTTAGCTCAAGGTTTCATGGTTTACTTCAATCGGTAAATCATTAAAGTATAGTCCTATCCAAGTTTATCCCAGGGTTTCATGGTTTACTTAAATTGGTAAACATCTTAATAAGAAAGATGTTGCAACCTAGGCATTGTTTCTCATACACCTAATAAAATTCATAAACAGATTCATAGTTTGTCGAAAATGTGAATAACACCTATCAAAAAGTATGGGGAGATATTGTAACTTAACTTTCCGTAAAGTTCCTCATGCAAATGTTCACTTGGGGAATCAACTCCTCCCAATCATATGAGAAAGAAACTAGTTTGTTGCAGGGAGAGGCGCTCTACAGTCCAGCATGGGGAGATCTTGTAACTCAACGTTCCTCATGTAAATGTCAGCTACAAATAAGATGAGGGAGATGTTGTAACCTTATGTAAATTTTTTCATGTATATGTGTGCTATAAATATTTACTTGTATTTACTTATGATTTGTAATTATGAGGGAGATTTTGTAAGTTATGTAAAGTTACTCATATAAATGTTGGATATAAATATTTACGTTCAATTTATTTATGATTTTGGATTATGAAGGAGATGTTGTAACTTTATGTAATGTATCATCTATAAATTTGTACTTTTACTTAATTATGATGAAAATTTTGTCAACTATAAATAAAAGTTCGATATAACTCTCCTTGTGTTATATCTAAAATAAAGTTATTATTTTTTAAAACACCGCAACTGCTATGCAGCTGTCCCGTCTTTTAGTGATGGTTGATTATTCAATTTCAAGGTGAGTTGAAGCTTACAAATCCACCTGTAGCGGCTAGCCAATTAGGATTTGTTTGTGATAGACTTCTCTGTTTTTACTAGAAGCATATGACCATAAAGGACTTTTTGTTTGTTTTTTATGATCGGGTACAAATCATTTATAGTTTTTAAAATAACTAAGTTTTTAAAATAAGTAAGTGAGGTGACAATTTTAAAATCAAAAATTGATAAGAAGAGATTGGTTTTCAGACGCTTACGTGCTCTCTACACAACTCTATAATACACAATCTGGAAATGGTTAGCCCGGTATCTTACAGATTTAGTGCGATGCAATGATATGTCAATGGTTAATCACTTTGTTTGACAAGATGTTGTTGGTTGTTTACATATTTTAGAACCTAAATACCTTACTGAAGAATCACATTGACAATATAGTTTGTCTTTTTTGTCCTGAATTTTTTTTATTTCTGATTGTTTTCTAGGTTTAATATGTGTATATATATATATATATATATATATATATATATATATATATATATATNACTAATATGATAAAAGATTACTAAAAGGCTTAGCTTTTCATGCATATTTTGGATAGAAATCAGTTGGTTTTTTTATGCTGCTATTTTTGCAATTTTTTTATTTCAACAATTAGATTTAATTGTCCTAAACTAAATAACCAATTTTAAAACTACCCAAATCCATAAAATTGTAATTTGAATAGTCCAAATTCTCATTTCAGCATTAATTTCTCTAAAAGTTGAAAGAGTTGTGTACTTCTCAAAACAATAAGAGCTTAAGCCCCAACTAATAGCTTGCAAGTTTACATAATCAGAAGAATGGAAAAAGAAAGGCGCCTGTGGTGGGGCTCCCAGGTACTGAGGTCCAATTCTGAAGGACTGCCAATGAGGTGAAACTTATGCACTAGGATGAGAGTGCATACGGATTAGAAATCCAATGGCCCTCTACTCAATAAAATAAGTTTAATTTGTTTCATTTCAAAAAAAATTCAAATTCACCATACCGGTGAAAAATAAAAAAGGTTTAAACATTATTTTATTACCAATAATTCACAGTCATGTGTAATTTTGTTTTATATTAAAAAATATACAACAATTGACATTGAGAGTTTGGAAAAATCACTCAATAAACCAAAAACTCCACACAAAATAGAAGTATAAAAAATCACTAAGTAAACCAAATATTTTGTACAAAATAGAAGTTTAAAAATCACATTGATCAAATTATGTAGAGAGTCTCTGCAACAAACAAATTCTGCAATAAATAGGTGTAGTATTGCAGATAGAAAGTTACACAAATAAATCCGAAGCCTTCAGAAACAATAATTAGAATATTCTCAAATATATGAGAGTTGCACGGATCTCAGAAAGCCAAACTAAAGTATTCTGAGAGTTGCAGGGATCTCAGAAAGCTAAAATTCGTCGGCCACCTCTAGTAGTATGCCACAGAAACTGTCACAGGAAAACTTTTGCTCAACAGAGAAGAGGATTGTATGATGGTTTTTTGGTATCATTATATCTTATTGTAGTTTAAGTTTGTTGAAATTGTATAATCTGGGTGTATCTGGGCTGAATCCATTTTTGCAACCAAAATTGCAATTTCAATCACCAAAACTACAATTTCAACAAAAAAATTCTCAACAAAATCCTATAAATTTCACTAACGAAAATACAAATAATCTAAAGTTTAGCTCACTCCTATAAATTTTAAAATTGATTTAATATCTCTACTGTGATGAAATTGATAAATCTTCATCGAAGATATAAGCAATCCAATCGACGACCTAGATTTACACACATCTGTGTTGAGTACTCTCTCAGGCATAAGAGAATATCTACAAAGAGGGCACATTCTCTAGACTCTAACGACGATGAAGCAATTTATCCAGACAATTTCTGTGAAATATATGATAGCAATTACACAATTCTCTGATTTGATCTTTTTCCTGGAAGTAACTCAAGTAGATGGCACACATATCATTATTTCCCATAGAATTAGAGAATCTCTCCAAAACATCCCCGAATGTAACAACGGGCAAGTTGTCTCTAATCGTATCAACGGATACGATTAGAGAACGATCTCTAATAGTAAACTTTGACTCCTTTTGAAGAGAATGATTCCATGCTAAAACCTAGAAAATTCAAATTTTGCCTCACATATAATATATATTAAATTTTAATTTTAATTTAAAATTAAATTTAAATATAATTATAAATTATTAGTGAATAAATTATAATGTAAAAACATTAAAAAAATAATTGGACATTTCACTCTTGAGAATGAGTGGTAGGCGAATCTCTCTAATTCCTACACACATATTGAAAAAAAAAATTACACATTTCACTCTTGACAATGATTTGTTAGGTCAATCCCTCTAAATTAATTACACATTTCACTCTTGAGAATAATTGGTAAGTGAATCCCTTTTATTCCTTAGTGGATTTGATCCCTCTAATGATACTAGCTTAACATCATGTATTTAACATGTATTATTCCAGTAGAGAAACTAAAGATAGTAAGCTTACATAGATATATTCCTTTCTAATAGTAAACTTTGACTCCTTTTGAAGAGAATGATCCCATGCTAAAACCTAGAAAATTCAAATTTTGCCTCACATATAATATATATTAAATTTATATTTTAATTTAAAATTAAATTAAAAAATAATTATAAATTATTAGTGAATAAATTATAATGTAAAAACATTAAAAAAATAATTGGACATTTCACTCTTGAGAATGAGTGGTAGGCGAATCCCTCTAATTCCTACACACATATTGAAAAAAATTAATTACACATTTCACTCTTGACAATGATTGGTAGGTCAATTCCTCTAAATTAATTACACATTTCACTCTTGAGAATAATTGGTAAGTGAATCCCTCTAATTCCTTAGTGGATTTGATCCCTCTAATGATACTAGCTTAGTGTCATGTATTTAACATGTATTATTCCAGTAGAGAAACTAAAGATAGTAAGCTTACATAGATATATTCCCTCCCCACATGTAATATCAATGAAATATTTGAGGACAAGTAATTATCTGCAAAATTATGTTGGCATTGCACATGGCTAGGCTTCTTAAACAACCCATGGTAAATTGCATTCAAGGAGATTTGTTAAATTTTTTTACCAAATTTCAATTAAAAATAAAGAAAATAAAAAATAAACTACTCTTAAAATAACAAAATATTAAATTTCAGACACTAATCAATACCTTTATTTTCCAAGATTGTTTTTTCATGAGTATTGTACCATCCATCCATGAATCATAAGGAAACAAAATTAAGATATGCTCAAATTTTGAATTCATTATTATACTTTAACATTTGTAAAAGGATTACAGTTATACTTTCAAAGTCTCTGTCGCTGGATGACCGAAGTTCAAACCATGTTTGGATTGAGTGAAAATGGTGAATAGAATATTGATATATGTCACCATAATGCAAATCAGCTAGGCACTGAAGAACACTGTTACATTTCCTTAGAAATGAATTTGCTACATGCTGAGCAAGGGGAGCACTGTTCTGACTGCAAAGATAACGAATCTAAGGACAATTCCAACCAGCTAAAGAACTAACCAACTTTCACAAGCACCATGTGAGAGTTATATTTCAATGGAATTAGTTTCTCCTCACACGAAATAGTCGTTTATAGCAATATCATACTCGAGAATCGACATTTGCTTGAAGAGACATAAGCAAAAACGATGTTATACATATTCAAATGTAAATAATGGTTTTTTAAATTCAAACGAGAAGTGTAATTATATTGTAATTGTTGTACTTCAAAGTTGGAAAGCATATTAAAATTTCCTTAGTTTTGCAAATTGTTGCTGGAAACGAAATCTCAAGTTCAAAATTTACAAATGTGTTTTACTAGCATAGATCTATCTTAAAAAAAATCTACCAATTGGCGAAATAAATCAAATTTCTAACTGTAAATATTTCTTAGTGGAAATGTTGAAAAAATGTACAATAATGTAGAATGTGCGTCTTCTAAGAAAAACAAAAGAAGAGTGATTTTTTGGGGTAAAATGGAAAACCCTAGACTCACTCTAAATCTAAACAATATTTTCATTTATTTAATCCTTACAAAATTATTGTCTCTATTTTCGAGTTTAACAATTTATTCAATCCTTAATTCTTATTATTTACATTGAGATAATCCTCATGATTCTATGTGTGTTTTCAACTTACCCTATTCCTTACAATGTTAATCAAACTCCAGTTTTGTGTCATCGCCAACGACTGAAACCACCCTAGATCCAAATCCTAGGCTCTATATGGAACCGAGAGGGATACCTCTTCTCAGGTATTGCACTCAAGGAGATTTACACCTCGGGAGATTTTATCAAACCTTGGGAGATTTGATCCCTCTCGGCACTTGATAGAGCCTAGGATTTGGATCTATGTTGGTTGTGTCGAGAGGCGCTCTTCATCCGAGTTTGGGGGAGATATTGTATCGTAACATTCAGTAACATTCCTCATGTAAATGTTGGCTACAAATATTATGAGGGAGATGTTGTAATGTTATGTAACTCTCCTCATGTAAATCTCGGCTATAAAAATTTACTTATTATTTATGGTTATGAGGAAGATGCTGTAATAGTATGTAACATTCCTCATGTAAGTGTCGACTATAAATATTTACTTCTATTTATGTAAATGTCTGCTATAAATATTTACTTATATTTACTTATGATTTCCGATTATGAGGGAGATGTTGTAATGCTATGTAGCATTCCTCATGTAAATGTCATCTATAAATATTTACTTCTATTTACTTATGATTTTCGATTATGACGGAGATGTTGTAAGGTTATGTAACGTTCCTCATGTAAATGTCGGCTATAAATATTTACTTCTATTTATGTAAATGTTGACTGTAAATATATACTTCTATTTACTTATGATTTCCTATTATGAGGGAGATGTTGTAACATTATGTAACATTCCTCATGCAAATATTGGCTATAACTATTTACTTCTATTTACGTATGATGTAGATTTGGTTGGCTATAAATAAAAGTTCTATGTAGCTCTCCCTATGTTATATCTAAAATAAAGTTATTATTTTTTGAAACAAGGCAGCTGCTATGCAGCTTTCCCCTCTTTTAGTGAAAGTTGATTGTTCAATTTCAAGGTCAGTTGAAACTTACAAATCTACCTGTAGCAGCTGGCCAATTAAGATATGTTTGGGATAGAATTCTCTGTTTTAACTAGAAGCATATGACCACAAAGGACTTTTTTGTTTGCTATGATCGGGTACAATTTATTTATAGTTTTTAAACTAAGTAAGTAGGAATGTTATCAATGTGAGGTGACAATTTTAAAATTAAAAATTGAAAAGACGAGATTCGTTTTCAGACGCTTAGGTGCTCTCTACACAAATCTATAATGCAATCTGAGAATGGTTAGCCTCGTATCTTACAGATTTGGTGCGGTGCAATGATATGTCAACGATTAATCACTTTGTTTGACAAGATGTGGTTGGTTGTTTACATATTTTAGAACCTAAATACTTTATAGGTTCTGAAGAATCACATTGAGAATATAGTTTGTCTTTTTATTTACTGAAAATTCTGATTTTTGACTGTTTTTTAGGTTTAATACACATATAGTTGTGGGTTTTGATACTAAGTAGAATAATAACTGATACGATAAAAGACTACTAAAAGGCCTAGCTTTTCTTGCAATTTTTTTATGGAAAGCCGCTAAAATTGTTTCTGGTTTCTTGATGCTGCTATTTTTGCAATTTTTTAATTTCAACAATTCTTTTTAATTGTCCTAGACTAAATAACCAATTTTAAAACTACCCAAATCGCTGAAATTTTAGTTTGAACAATCCAAATTGTCATTTCAACATTAATTTCTTTAGGAATTGGAAGAGTTTTGTACTGCGCAAAACAATAATAGTTTAAGCACCAACTACCCATCCTACCAAAGGAACCCAACTTGCAACTTTACATAATCCGAAGAATGGATGAAAAGAAAGGCATCTGTGGTGGGGATCCCAGGTACCGAGGTCCAATTCTGAAGCACTGCCAATGAGGTGAAACTTATGCACTAGGATGAGAGTGGATAAGGATAAGAAATCCAACGACCCTCTGCTCAGTAAAATAAGTTTAAGTTTTTTCATTTTAAAAAAATATCAAAATCACCATACTCGTGAAAAATAAAAAGTTTTTAAATATTATTTTATTACCAATAATTTACAGTCACTGTAATTTTGTTTTATATTAAAAAATATACAACAATTGACATTGAGAGTTTTGAGAAATCACTCAATAAACCAAATATTTGACACAAAATAGAAGTATGAAAAATCGCTAAGAAAACCAAATATTTGGTACAAAATAGAAGTTTGAAAATCACATTGATCAAATTATGTATAGCGTCTTTCCAACAAACAAATTCTGTAATAAATAGGTATCGTATTGCAGATAGAAAGTTTGACAAGTAAAGATGAATCCTTCATAGACAATAATTAGAATATTCTCAAATATATGAGAGTTGCAGGGATATTAGAAAGCCAAACTAAAGTATTCTGAGAGTTGGAGGGATCTTAGAATGATAAAATTAGTCGATCACCTCTAGCAGTATGCTAGAGAAACTGTCACAGGAAACCTTTTTCTCAGCAGAGAAGAGGATTTTTTTATGGTTTTCATTTACCATCATATCCTATTGTAGTTTCAGTTTATTGAAATTGTATATTTTGGGTGCATCATGTGTTATCTAGGGGAATGAATCCATTTTTGCAACCAATATTGTAATTTCAGCCACCAAAACTACAATTTCTGCAAAAATTTCCTCAACAAATTTCGATAAATTTCACCAACAAGAATACAAATAATCTGAAGTTTAGCTCACTCCTATAAATTTTAGGATCCATTTTTAGAAATACATCATACCCTGTTCAGTTCAGTATTTACCTTGAAAAATATCTCACTATTTTTGTTGTAATATCTCTACTATGATGAAATCGCTAAATCTTCATCGAAGATATAAGCAATTTGATTGACGACCCATGACTTGCACACCTCTGTGTTGGGTAATCTCTCAGGCATAAGAGAAGAGCTACAAAGAGGGCACGTTGTCTAACAATGATGAAGCCATGTATCCAAACAATTTCTGTGAAATATTGACAACAAAGACACAATTTTTTGATTTGATCTTTTTCCTCAAAGTAACTCAAGAAGACGACACACATATCACTATTTCCCATGGAATCAGAGAATCTCTCTAAAATATCCCTAAATGTAACAACAAGCAATTTGTCTCTAATCGTATTAGCAGAGATCGAAGGAACGGAAGAGGGGTTGATGTCACAGAAATCTTACCAGTTAGAGATGTCGACATCTACAAAGTGAGGTATCCCAACAAAATTAACTTTAGCAGCTAAAATTTTATTTATTTATTTAAAACTTTGAGTAAATTTATAAAAAAAAAGTTATTTATAGTAAAATTTTACTCCTTTTGAAGAGAATGATCCCATGCTAAGACCTAGAAAGTTCAAATTTTGAGCCAGATATAATATGTTTAAATATTTATTTCTATATATATTGAAATATATATTAAATTTATATTTTAACATAAAATTAAATAAAAATATAACTATAAATCATTACTGAATAAATCATAATGTAAACGATCATTTTTAGTAAAAAATATCATAAAAAATAAACAACTAAAGAATTATAAAATTTCAAAAAATATAATATTTCAAATTATATAAGATATATATAAGACATTCAGCAGTAGGCGAATCCCTCTAATTCCTACATAGACATTGGAAAAATTAATTGAACATTTCATATTGAGAATGAGTGGTAGGAAAATCCCTCTAATTCTTGAGTTGATTTGATTCCTGTAATTCCTACATATATATTGAAAAATAATAATTACACATTTCACTCTTGAGAATTATTGGTAGCTTAATCCCTCTAATTCCTGAGTGGATTCGATCCCTCTAATGACAAAAATTAATTACACATTTCACTCTTGAGAATGATTGGTAGGCGAATCCCTCTAATTCTTGAGTGGATTTGATCCCTCTAATGATAGTAGCTTAGTGTCGATGTATTTAACAGGTAATATTTCAGTACAAAAACTAAAGATAGTAAGGTTACATGGATATATTTCTTCCGCACATGTAATATCAATGAAAAATTTGACACCATGTAATTATCCGCAAAAATATGTTGGTCTTGCACATGGTTTTAAAACCATGTGAAAGGCCTCCTAAGCAACCATGCAAGGATTCTTAAACAACCCATGGTAAATTGCACTTAAGGAGATTTGTTAATTTTTTTTACCAAATTTCAATTAAAAATAAAGAAAATACAAAGTAAACTACGTCTAAAAAAAGTGATAAAATTTTAAAAAATATATTAAATTTCAAACACTAATCAATACCTTCATTTTCCAATATTATTTTTTCCATGAGCATTGTACCATAAATCCATGAATCATAATGAAACAAAATTAAGATATGCTCAAATTTTGAATTCATTATTATACTTTAACATTTCTAAAAATAATACAGCTGTACTTTTAAGTCTGTGTCGCTAGATGACTGAATTTCTAACCATATTTGGATCAAGTGAAAATGGTGAAGAGAATCTCAATATCTGTCACCATGATGAAACTCAGCTAAGAGATGAAGAACACTGCTACATTTCCTTCAAAATGAATTGGCTACATGTTGAGCAAGGGGACCATTGTTTTGAATGCAGAGATAACGAATCTAACGACAATTCCAACCAGCTAAAGAATTGACCAACTCTCACAAGGACCATGTGAGAGTTGGAGTTAAGTTGAATTAGTTCCTCATCCCACGAGATAGTTGTTGATAGGAATATCATACTCGAGAATCAGCATTTGCAAGAAGAGACGTAAGCAAAAACGATGTTATATATATCCAAATGCAAATGACAGTTTTTTTAAATTCAAACCAGAAATGTACTTATATTGTAACTATTGTACTTCAAAGCTGGAAAGCATATTAAAATTTTCTTCGTTTTGGAAATTGTAGCTAACAATGAAATCCCAAGTTCAAAATTTACAAATGTGTTTACTAGCATAGATCTACCTTATAAAAAATCTACCAATTGTCGTAATAAATCAAATTTCTAATTGTAAATCTTTTTTAGTGGAAATAATGAAAAAATGTACAGTAATGTAGAATGTGTGTCTTCTAAGAAAAACAAAACAAGAGTGATTGTTTGGGGTTAAATGGAAAACCCTAGACTCGCTCTAAATCTAAACAATAATTTCATTTATTTAATCCTTACAAAATTATTGTCTCTATTTTCTAGTTTAACAATTTATTCAATCCTTAATACTTATTACTTACATTCAAATAATCCTCATAATTCTATATATGTTTTCAACTTAACCTGTTCCTTACAATGTTGATCAAACTCTAGTTTTGTGTCACCGTACATGACTAAAACTAGCCTAGATCCAAATCCTAGGCTCTATCAAGCACCGAGAGGGATCAAATCTCCCGAGGAGAAAACCTCTTCTCAAGTATTGCACTAAAGGAGGTTTGCACCTCGGAAGATTTGATCCCTCTCGATGATTCATAGAGCCTAGGATTTGGATCTACGCTGGTTGCATCGAGAGGCACTCTACAGCCCAGTATGGCGAATATCTTGTAACGTAACGTTTCATAACATTTCTCATGTAAATTTTGGCTACAAGTATTATGAGGGAGATGTTGTAATATTATGTAACGTTCCTCATGTAAATATTGGTTATAAATATTTACTTCTATTTACTTATGATTTCTGATTATGAGGGAGATGTTGTAACGCTATGTAACGTTCCTCATGTAAATTTTAGCTATAAATATTTACTTCTACTTACTTATGATTTGTGATTATGAGGAAAATGGTGTAACATTATGTAACATTCCTCATGTAAATGTCGGCTATAAATATTTACTTCTATTTACTTATGATTTCCGATTATGAGGGAGATGTTGTAATGTTATGTATCGTTCCTCATGTAAATGTTAGCTATAAATATTTACTTCTATTTACTTATGATTTTCTATTATGAGGGAGATGTTGTAACGTTATGTAACATTCCTCATGTTGAATATCAGCTATAAATATTTACTTCTATTTACTTATGATGTAAATTTTCTCATCTATAAATAAAAGCTCTATGTAGCTCTCCCTATGTTCTATCTAAAATAAAGTTATTTTTTTTTTAAAATGGCAGCTGCTATGCACCTTTCCCCTATTTTAGTGATGACTGATTGTTCAATTTCAGGGTCAGTTGAAGCTTACAAATCCACCTGTAGCGACTAGCCAATTAGGATTTTTTTGTGGTAGACTTGTCTGTTTTAACTAGAAGAATATGACCATAAAGGACTTTTTTGTTTGTTATGATCGCGTACAAATAAATTATAGTTTTTAAAACAAGCTGGAAATTTATCAATGTGAGGTGAAAATTTTAAAATTAAAAATTGAAAAGACGAGATTGGTTTTCAGATGCTTACATGCTCTCTACACAACTCTATAATGCAATCTGAGAATGGTTAGCCCCGTATCTTACAGATTTAGTGTGATGCAATGATTTGTCAATGGTTAATCACTTTGTTTGACAAGATATGGTTGGTTGTTTACATATTTTAGAACCTAAATACCTTACAGGTTCTAAAGAATCACATAGACAATATAGTTTGTCTTTTTTTTTACTAAAAATTTTGATTTATGATTGTTCTTTAGGTTTAATATACATATAGTTTTGGGTTTTCATAGTGATTGGAATAATAAAAAATACAATTATTACTACTGAAAGGCCTAGCTTTTCATGTAATTTTTGGATAGAAACCCACTAAAATTAGTTCTGGTTTCTTGATGTTGTTATTTTTGCAATTTTATAATTTCAGCAATTTGATTTAATTGACCTAGACTAAATAACCAATTTTAAAACTACCCAAATCACTGGTAATTTGAACAGTCCAAATTGTCATTTCAACATTAATTTCTCTCGGAATTGGAAGACTTTTGTACTGCCCAAAACAATAATATCTTAAGCCCCAACTACCCATCCTACAAAAATAACCGAGCTTGCAAGTTTACATAATAGGAAGAATAGATGAAAAGAAACACGCCTGTGGTGGGGCTACTGGGTACCGAGGTCTAATTTTGAAGGACTTCCAATGAGGTAAAACTTATGCACTAGGATGAGAGTGCATAAGGATCAGAAAGCCAATGGCCCTCTGCTCAGTAAAATAAGTTTAAGTTTTTTTCATTTTAAAAAAAATATCAAAATCACCATACTGGTGAAAAATAAAAAGGTTTAAATATTATTTTATTACCAATAATTTACAGTCATGTGTAATTGTGTTTTATATTAAAAAATATACAACAATTGACATTGCAATTTTGGATAAATCACTCAATAAACCAATTATTCGGCACAAAATAGAAGTATGAAAAATCACTAAGTAATCCAAATATTCGGTACAAAATAGAAGTTTGAAAATCACATTGATCATATTATGTATAGAGTCTTTGCACCAAACAAATTCTGTAATAAATAGGTGTCATATTGCAGATAGAAAGTTTGACAAATAAATCTGAATCCTTCATAAACAATAATTAGAATATTCTCAAATATATGAGAGTTGCAAGGATCTTAGAAAGCGAAACTAAACTATTATGAGAGTTGCATAGATTTCAGAAAGCTAAAATTCATCGGTCACCTCTAGCAAGATGCGAGAGAAACTGTCACAGGAAACCCTTTTCTCAGCAGAGAATAGGATTTTCTGATGGTTTTTTGGTATCATCATATCCCATTATAGTTTTAGTTTTTTAAAATTGTATATTCTCGGTGCATCATGGGTTATCTAGGGGCTTGAATCCATTTTTTCAACCAAAATTGCAATTTCAGCCACCAAAACTGCAATTTTAGCAAACTTTTCCTCAACAAGTTCCGATAAATATCACCAACAAAAATACAAATTATCTAGAGTTTATCTCACTCCTATAAATTTTAAGATCCATTTTTACAAATACATCATACCCTGTTCAGTTCAGGATTTACCTTGAAAAATCTCTCACTAATTTTGTTGTAATATCTTTGCTATGATGAAATTGCTAAATCTTCACCGAAGATATAAGAAATCCGATCGACAACCCATGATTTGCAGACCTCTATGGTGGGTACTCTCTCATGCATAAGAGAATATATAAAAAGAGGGCACACTGTTTGAGAATGATGAAGCCATTTATCCAGATAATTTCTATGAAATATATGACAGCAATTACATAATTCTCTGATTTGATCTTTTTCCTCGAGTTAACTCAAGCAGGCGGCACACATATCATTATTTCCCATAGAATCATAGAATATATTTAAAAGATCCCCGAATGCAACAACACGCAAGTTGTCTCTAATCGTACCAGCAAAGATCGAAGGAACGGAAGAGGGGTTGATGTCACGAAAATCTTGCGAGCTAGAGCTGTCGGTATCTACAAAGTGAGGTAGCCCAACAAAATGAACTTTAGCAAATGACATTTTATTTTTTTTATTAAAAATTTTGAGTAAATTTAAAAGAAAAGTAAACTTTGACTCCTTTTGAAGAGAATGATCCCATGTTAAAACCTAGAAAGTTCAAATTCTACGCGAGATATAGTATATATATATATACATATATATATACATATATATATACATACATACATATATATACATATACATATACATACATATATATA
>LPNX011117558.1:468063-493990 GCA_001517045.1 Pseudotsuga menziesii
TTATATAGGACAGTAAGTGAATCCCTCTAATCCCTACACAGACATTGAAAAAATTAATTGCACATTTCACTCTTGAGAATGAGTGGTAGGAAAATCCCTCTAATTCTTCAGTGGATTTGATCCCTCTAGTTCCTACACATAAATTGAAAAACATTAATTACACATTTCACTCTTGAGAAGGATTGGTAGCTCAATCCCTCTAATTCAAGAGTGGGTTTTATCCCTCTAATGAGAAAACTTAATTACATATTTCAGTCTTGAGAATGATTGGTAGGTGAATCCCTCTAATTCCCTAGTGTATTTGATCCCTCTAACGAGAATAGCTTAGTGTCGATGTATTTAACAGATATTACTCTAGTACAGAAACTAAATATAGTAAGCTGACATGTATATATTCCCTCCGCACATGTAATATCAATGGAAAATTGTACACCATGTAATTATCTACAAAAATATGTTGGCCTTGCACATGGTTTTAAAACCATGTGCAAGGCATCCTAAGAAACCATGCAAGGATTCTTAAACAACCCATGGTAATTTGCACTCAAGGAGATTTGTTAAAATTTTTTTACCAAATTTCAATTAAAAATAAACTACTCGTAAAAAAATTATAAAATTTCAAAAAATATATTAAATTTCAAACACCAATCAATGCCTTCATTTTCCATGAGCATTGTACCATCCATCCATGAATCATAATGAAACAAAATTAATATATGCTCAAATTTTGAATTCATTATTATACTTTAACATTACTAAAAATATTACAGTTGTACTTTCAATTCTCTGACACTGGATGACCGAATTTATAACCATGTTTGGATCAAGTGAAAATGGTGAAGAGAATCTCGATCTCTATCACCATGATGAAACTCAGATAGGAGCCAAAGAACTCTGCTACATTTCCTTTGAAATGAATTTCTACATGCTGAGTAAGGGGAGCACTATTCTGAATGCAAAGATAACAAATCTAACGGCAATTCCAACCAGCTAAACAACCGACCAACTCTCACAAGCACCATGTGATAGTTGGAGTTGAATTGAATTTGTTGCTCCTCATGCGATATAGTCGTTGATAGGAATATCATACTAGAGAATCAATGTTTGTATGAAGAGATGTAAGCAAAATCGATGTTATACATATCCATATGCAAATGAAGGTTCTTTAAATTCAAACGAGAAGTGTAATTATATTGTAATTGTTGTACTTCAAAGCTGGAAAGCATATTAAAATTTCCTTAGTTTCGGAAATTGTAGCCGTGAACGAAATCCCAAGTTCAAAATTTACAAATGTGTTTTACTAGCATAGATCTATCTTAAAAAAAATCTACCAATTGTCGAAATAAATATAATTTCTAACTATAAATATTTTTTAGTGGAAATGTTGAAAATATGTACAGTAACATAGAATGTGTCTTCTAAGCAAAACAAAAGCAGAGTGATTGTTTGGGGTAAAACGGAAAACCCTATACTGACTCTAAATCTAAACAATATTTTCATTTATTTAATCCTTACAAAAAAATTGTCTCTATTTTCCAGTTTAACAATTTATTCAATCTTTAATACTTATTAGTTACATTGAGATAATCCTCATAATTCTATCAGTGTTTTCAACTTAACCTGTTCCTTACAATGTTGATCAAACTCTAGTTTTGTGTCATCGCCAACGACTAAAACCAACCTAGATCCAAATACTAGGTTTCATCAAGCACCGAGAGGGATCAAATCTCCCGAGGTGAAAACCTGTAATGCCCCATATTTTGACTTCGGCATATTTATCACTCAGACTTATTACAGTGTATTTACTTATTATCTGTGGACTCAGCTATACTTCATAAACTGTATTTTGGCATGTTATATGTAATTATTTAGTGATTTTATGATGTTATCAGGATTATGCTATGATTATGATATTATGATGTTATCATGCTTATATTATGCTTTGGTCATGAGGTTACGATGATTAACATGCCTATGTAGATGCTTTGATTATGATGTTATGATTATCATTTATATGAAATTATTGTGTTTATGCGATTGTCATGCAGTAGTCGTCATCAGATTCATTTATTTCATAACAAAAACATATAGTTGATTGTAATCATTGGTATGATGTGATATGTATGATGTGGTACATGGGCATCCATCCATGATGCGATTTATTTTGTGATTTTATGTGATGAAAGGAAGTAATGTTGTTAATATGGACCAGCTATTGATTTAATATTGTTATGAATGCATGTTTGCATAGTGCTAACCTGCAAGGTACAGGGGATATGTGATAGCCAAGTGTGTGATGCAAAGTATGACTCAATACGTATCTTGAAGAAGAGCCTTAATTGCCAAGTGATGGTATGATGACACGTACCAATAAAATCGATAGCAACGCAGTATGGTTTGATGAGTATATACCCAGTATGTTGAGAGGGATGGATGCATTTCCCACCCTATGTCACTTTGATACCCGAGGTCGTGGGAGGGCAGTGCTGAGACACACTCCCCAAGTTGTTGTGATGACGATGGTTGGATGCCTGCTAGGAGAGGCTAGGTCCGCTAGTTAGCCGATGCTACCGCTCTCAGGTTCTGTGGTGGAAGGTCAGTACAATTGGCATCCACTTTGTACTAGAAGAGGAAGGATAGGGAGGATGCGGATGTAGGTTAGGATGGTTGACATATTAGTTATTATTGTTGAGTGTTGGACATTTATGACACTGGATTAAGTGATGGTAGGTACCAATCTTAACTGACTGATTAATAAGAACATAACTGTTAAATAAATCTGAATGTCAAAAGAAATCATATTATATCTATATATTGGTCTTGTTGCGTGAAATATTATTGTATCAGCTAGAATTTAGGGGCTTTTGCTATAGTACATGTGCAGCCTGTGCATGTACTGGCCATGCATGCACACCTCACACATGCACGCTAGTATGAAATATTAATTGTAAAACATTAAATAGTTGGATGGGTTAACTAAGTAATTGTGATTTATTTAAACCTATAAATGTACCTTAATTATTAAAAATAAATGTGCGGGGGGGACTTAAAACATAAACAGGTCGATGTTATCATTTCAATCAAGTAATAATAATACTGCAATTTATTATTTATTGATTAATAATAATTATTATTATTTTATTGTCATTATCTATTATTATTATTAGTTATTAGTGTTTATTATTAAGTACTTTTATTAAGTTATTAATAACATATACTAAATTACAATATTATTTTACCATTTTACCATTAGCATAAAACATTAAAACAAACAATATTGGGTAATGTATGACAGTTGGGTATGTTTTAAATTTACACGTACAATTAAATAGGATAAGCACCTATTAAATTCCCACCATCTCATCCGGGGTGAAAAATTGTACAAGTTAAGAAAGAAATTAAATGCGTACAACGAATGTCTTAAAACCTGAACTAGTTGATTGCCCAAGAAAAGAACTAAATAATAAATATTATTTTAAATATGAAGGAGGCGGTGGAAGAAGAAGAGGCGGTGGAAGAAAGGAGGGGAAGGGGGTATAAGGAGGGGGATTGAATGGTTGAAGGGGGGATTTTTGGAGAGTAGTCAGGAGAAAATTTTTATAGAAGAAGAGAGGAAAGAAGGTGATGGAGCAGAGAGGGAAGAAAACTGGAGGAGGGGGTTAACTCCAAAGGATGAATTACACTCAGAAAAATAAGGAAGTTGCTATCGGGTTTATTGGCACGTGGGCTCGGGGGGCTAGGAAACTCATCGGTTTCCTAGGGCCAGCAGGTTCAACACTTGTAGGTAGGGTGGATCATCCGAATTGGCATCAAGGCTCAGACAGGCTCAGACGAGGGAGAGGCAAGGCTACAGGAGCAGGATTCAGGGACTACCTTCAGCTCGCTTAAGCTCAGGTATTTTTTGGTAAACCCTATTGTTATTGTATAAATAAATGAAAATCTGAAATCGGAGTAAATGTCATTTTACTGTTTAAGTTAAGGACTTAGTGCTCTACCTGGCAGGCAGAGCACTACAAAACCTCTTCTCAGCTATTGCACTCAAGGAGGTTTGCACCTCAGGAGATTTGATACCTCTCGGTGCTCAATAGAGCCTAGGATTTGGATCCACGCTAGTTATGCCGAGAGGCACTCTAAATCCTAGTATGGGGGAGATCTTGTAACATAACGTTTTGTAACGTTCCTCATGTAAATGTTGTCTATAAATATTTACATCTATTTACTTATGATTTCTGATTATGAGGGAGATGTTGTAACATTATGTAACGTTCCTCATATAAATGTCAGCTATAAATATTTACTTCTATTTATGTAAATGTATGCTATAAATATTTACTTATATTTATGTAAATGTTGGCTATAAATGTTTACTTCTATTTACTTATGATGTAGATTTTGTCGGCTATAAATAAAAGTTCTATGTAGCTCTCCCTATGTTATATCTAAAATAAGTTATTATTTTTTAAAACGGGGCAGCTGCTATGCAAATTTCCCCTTTTTTAGTGATGGTTGATTTTTAATTTTCAAGGTCATTTGAAGCTTACAAATCCACCTGTAGCAGTTGGCCAATTAGGATTTGTTCGTGATAGACTTCTCTATTTTAACTAGAAGCATATGACCATAAAGGACATTTTTGTTTTTTATGATTGGGTACAAATCGTTTATAGTTTTTAAAATAAGTAAGTTGGAAAGTTATCAATGTGAGGTGACAATTTTAAAATTAAAAATTGAAAAGATGAGATTGGTTTTCATACGCTTACATGCTCTCTACACAACTCTATAATGCAATATGAGAATGGTTAGCCTCGTATCTTATAGATTTAGTGCAATGCAATGATATTTCAAAGATTAATCACATTGTTTGACAAGATGTGGTTGGTTGTTTACATATTTTAGAACCTAAATACCTTACAGGTTCTAAAGAATCACATTGACAATATAGTTTGTCTTTTTTTACTTCAAATTATGATTTTTTATTGTTTTTTAGGTTTAATATACATATAGTTCTCAGTTTTGATACTGAGTTGAATAATAACTAATACGATAAAAGAATACTAAAAGGCCTAGTTTTTCATGTAAATTTTGGATAGAAAACCGCTAAAATTGTTTCTCGTTTCTGGATGCTCCTATTTTTTCATTTTTTACTTTCAGCAATTGGGTTTAATTGTCCTAAACTAAATAACCAATTTTAAAACTACCCAGTTCGCTGAAATTGTAATTTGAACAGTCCAAGTTGTCATTTCAACATTAATTTCTCTCAGAATTGGAAGAGTTTTGCACTGCTCAGAACAATAATAGCTTAAGCCCCAACTACCCAGCCTACAAAATGAACCCAGCTTGCAAGTTTACATTATCCGAAGAATGGAAGAAAAGAAAGGCGCTTGTGGTGGGGCTCCTAGGTACCGAGGTCCAATTTTGAAGGACTGCCAATGAGGTGAAACTTATGCACTAGGATGAGGGTGCATAAGGATAAGAAATATAATGACCCTCTGCTTAGTAAAATAAGTTTAAGTTTTTTATTTCAAAAAAATATCAAAATCACCATACTCGTGAAAAATAAAAAGGTTTAAATATTATTATATTACCAATAATTTACAGTCATGTGTAATTTTTTTTGTATATTAAAAAATTCACAACAATTGACATTGAGAGTTTGGAGAAAGCACTCAATAAACCAAATATTCGACACAAAATAGAAGTATGAAAAATAACTAACACAAAATAGAAGTATGAAAAATAACTAAGTAAACCAAATAATCGGTACAAAATAGAAGTTTGAAAATAACATTGATCAACTTATGTATAGAGTCTTTGCAACAAACAAATTCTCCAATAAATATGTGTCGTATTGCATATATAAAGTTTGAAAAATATATCTGAAGCCTTCATAAACACTAATTAGAATATTCTCAAATATATGATAGTTGTAGGGATGGCAGAATGTCAAACTAAAGTATCTTAAGAGTTGCAAGGATCTCATAAAGCTAAAATTCTTTGGTCACCTCTAGCAGTATGCAAGAGAAACTATCATAGGCAACCTTTTGCTCAGCATAGAAGAGGATGTCCTAATGGTTTTATGGTGCCATCATATCCCATTATAGTTTTTGTTTGTTTAAATTTTATATTGTGGGTGTGTCATTAAAGATTGCTTGATTTCAAGAAATCCAAATACCCCAGATGTGAATGAGAGGAAGAGATTTTAAGTTGGCTAACTGAGGGGTGTTGATCCATGATTTCCAAGCCTCTTCTAGCGAGGGACCATTCCACAAACACCTCTTATTTGTCTTTGACTGTGAATGCTGCCAGACCTGGGTGGAGAAGGGACAGTATAGGAAGAGATTATTGATAGAGTCGTTATTTTTGAATAGGGAGCACCATCCAAGTCCCTCTAGATCCATTTTCTTCATTCTGTCCCAGGTTGGAGTTTTATTTTCCAGTGAGCACCACATAAAAAAAAAATCTTTCAATGCGAATTTAAGCTTCCAAATCTCTGTCTGCCACAATTTGGGCTTATATTGGAAGAAAAAGGAGCATAGCTGCTGATAACCAGGTTTTGGAGTGTAATATCCATGAGCAGCATGTTCCCAAACTAATTCATAAGCTCTATTAGTGAGTCTGATATGAACTATACAAAGGGATGAGGTGTACCTGATCCAATATTGGGTCCACTGGGGTGGAATGTCAAGCTCCCTTTCTCCCTTCCACCCCTGCTGCCCTAAATTGGTAGTAGCTGGATCAACAATTTGGTTTATATGGAAGAGGCCATTTTGTTGAAGATGTTGAACTAACTGAGGAGGTAGAAGGTGATTTAGCTGACTGTTCGGCCAAGGATCTACTCCAATTCTTACATTTGACCCATTCCCGACCTTCCATGAGAGGTCATTCTGAATTAGAGGAAAGCAAAATTGCAAATTGCTTTCCATATTATTGAGCCTGTTCCAGCTGGGGTTGTGGTTGAGTTTCTGATCCAATCCCAAAGGGGTACTGGACTAATGTATTTATGGTACACCACCTTTGACCACAAACTGGTTGTAGAGATGATCCTTCAACCTGCTTTTGCTACCAATGCCTTGGTAAATAGATTGATGTTCTTTAACCCCCACCCTCCCAATGATTTTGGTCTGGCTAATTGGTCCCACCTTACCCAAGGGACGACTACCTTTTCTTTCTTTCCAATCAAAAGAAATTTTGCACAAATTTTCCTTGTATTTTCTAGAATGTATTTTGGAATCCATGTAAGAGACATACAATAGACTAGGATTTTCTCCAGGACTGATTTGATCAGAATTCATCTACCTACCCTTGATAGCCATTTGTTACACCAGTTGTTTATCCTTTTCTCCAAATTTTGCACAAGCCAGTTCCGGTCTTCTTCGCTATAGCAATTTGGATTGAGCCTAAACCCTAAGTACTTCAGCCCTTCATCTAAGTGAGTGATTGAGAAGGGAAAAAATTTCATGAATATGCTTTCGGTGTCTTCATCTAGGTTGAATGTAGTGAGAGAGGATTTTTGTTCACTTAAGTTCATACCTATTGCTTTGCAGAAGGTCTTCAGGATTGTTGAAAGATTCTCTGTCTCTCTGAGTGAACCATTACAGAAAAGAAGAATGTCATCTACAAAAAGAATATGATTAATGTTGAGATTGTTTGATATTTTGATCCCTTTAATCTGTCCCCTTCTTTTTGCATCCAAGATGGTTCTACTGAGGCCCTCTGCAATTAGCAAGAAAAGAAGCAGGAAGAGGGGGCATCGATATCTAAGCCCTCTTTCTAATGGAAAGAAATATGAGATAGAACTATTTATGAGCACTGCAAAGAATGTTTTGGTTATGCATGGAAAACCCCATTTTATAAAGGAGTAGTGAAAACCTAGATGAGTGAGCAGGAGCCTTAGGTAAATCCAGTTTGCTCTGTCAAAGGCTTTTGAAACGTCAATTTTGAGAATTGATCCTTTTGTTTTCTTGACTTTTACTGTGTGCATACCTTCCTGAGAAACTCCTATTGCCTCATGGATTTTCCCATCCTCCAGAAATCCAAACTGTTCAAAAGAGATGATCTTTTAGAGGACCTTCTTTAACCGCTGAGCAATCACTTTGTAAGTGATGTTGCAGAGGGAGATGGACCTGAAATATTCTAGATTGACTGGATTGTCTGTTTTGGGTATACGATCTAGGAAGGTTGAGTTGAGGGGAGGATGGACAAGTCCATTTAGATGAGATTCTTCAACTAGGTGGAGAAGGTCAGGGCCTATTGTGTCATAGGTAGCTAGGAAGAATTCAATGTTCCATCTATCAGGTCCTCGAATTTTATCCTTTTCAAAGCTTTGAAGGATAGTTTTTAGTTAATCCTCCAAAACAACTTCCTTTAGGTATGCATTGTCCTCTTCGATAATGCTTTCACGAAATTACCGAGCTATCTGGATGACTTCGGCAATAGTAACCTATTGATCTTCTTTGAAGAGGTTTTTAAAATAGGCTTTTCCTATATCTTCCATTCCTTCAAAATTGGTGACCAGTTCGTCAACTGAGTTTCTTAGTTTCCAAATTGTATTTTGATGCTTTCTTCCCTTGGTAAAATACTAAAAGAACTTTGTGTTGTCATCTCCACAGGTCATCCAAATGGCTCTACTTTTTAGCCTCAAGATTTCCTCCTTTTCCTCCAACAACTTTCTTTTGGTTGATTCTAATTGGATCAATCTTTCCTTTTCCTCTCGGGTTGTGAGACCTCCCCCTTCAGAGTTATGAATTTCATCCAATTTTGTCTCAATCTGTAACATGGATTGTTCATCCTATGGCTCTTTTTTTTTTCCCATTCCTTCAGTAGCTTCTTAATTCGTCCCATATTTTGCATAAAGTGTATTGCAGCATGAGATCCAACTTCTCCTCCATAAGGGATCCAGTTGGTGTGTATGAGCTCAAGGACCTCCTCATGCTTAAGCCAACCTACACAAAATTTGAAAGGACTGGCTGGTTTTTGAGGATTTCTCGATACTTCTAGACAAATGGGTTGATGGTCAGAATCACCTCCAGATTCTACCCATTGCTTGAACTGTAGGTCATGCTCCAGTAAACTTCCCCCCACTAGAAATCTATCTAGTCTTTTTGCAATTCGATCTTCCCCAGTTCTTCGATTTGTCAAGGTTGACTTGAGCTTGTGAGAATCTAGATCCACCAAGTTAAGGCTCTGTAAAATATTTTGGAAGAAAGAAGTCAACGGACACGTTCTTGCATTTGGACCCCAGATCTCATGGGCTCTAAGGGTGAAATTTAGGTCCCCTCCAATGATCACATTCTCCTTTTTTAGGAATTGATAGGCTTGTACTGATTCCTAGAAGGCCACTCAACCATTATATGGCCCATAGATATTTATAAGGTTGATGTGTAGGTTTTCTTCTTCCCAAAAAAGTTCCATCCCCATGCCAAAGGAGGCTCCCCATAAGTTTCCACAGCGCAGCATGGTAGTGTTCCATCCAATTGCTAAACCTCTTTGCGCCCTTTTCCACTCTCGGCCAAAAAGGTGAAATTGTTTGAAAAGGAGGACAAACACATGGAAACCTCGACTTCAGTACCTAGGGTTTCCTATAGAAGAATGATATTATGATTTTACTCTTTTTAGGGAAATTTGTTTTCGAGTACTTGCCAGACCCCTGCAATTGAAGGAGGATATTTTCATTTGGGACCCCCTTCAGGGGCTTGCACTTCTCTAAGTGCCCCAAAGAGAGTTTTTTGTTGTCGTTTTCTTGATCCCGAAGATATTTTTTGAGCAAAGGAGAGGAAGGAAGGTCTTCCTTTTCCTTCCCCCCTAGTTGGGAGAATTGGGTTGGTGCCCAAACCTAGAATTGGATTTGATTGAGCTGGTGTGTCCCTTGAGAGAAGGTGAAATCTTATTGGGGAGATGGAGTCAGAATTGGTGGAAGGATTAGTCAGGGGGTGGGGGATAAAGGATTGTGTGGGGGAAACGGGCCTCTCTTTCGAGAGGGAGGGGGCTGAAGGAAAGGGAGAAGGAGGGGATAGGGTTTTTCCATAGAGGTAAGGGAATGAACTGTGAATGTTGTGAGAGTAGATGAAGGTGCAGAATAATTTATATTTACATTATTTAACAGTTCCTTTATGGACAGAACAAAGGACATACCTGAAAGAAGTAGCGTTCTCCCTTCTGGTCGAGGTTTTTTCTACTCTTCGAGAAGCCGCTGTGGCAGTGCTAGTGCAAAGAATGTTTCCCTTGGGGATGGCACATTCTTCCCTTTTTCCTATGGCTCATCTTGGTTAGGGTATATTCTTTTTTGGGTTGTCACTGTAGTGGATGCAATAGGGAACTTCCTTGCAAGATGTCCAACTTTATGGCACTGGTGGAATATGAAGGGTAGGTTCTCATAGTCCAAGGGTTGCTGAAAAATTACATTTCCTCAAATGAGGTCAAGGTGTTCCATGAGCTCCATTCTGATATTCATGGATTCTAGAATTTGCGCCACTTCCCTTCGCTAGGTTTGAAGGCATGAGAAATCTGCTTCCAGGTATGTATCGATGGCATTATCGAGGTCTTTTAGCAAGGCTGGATTCCAGAATTCCAGTGGGAGGCATGGTAAGGGTAACCAAACATGGATTCTATCCATTCACTCATTATCAGCGTCAAAGAAAGGAGTCCATCTCTTGAAAAGGTGGGGAATCATCCCATAGAACGAGTTTTGACTTAGAATTTGATCCGTGTCTTATTTGCTGCTAAAAGTAAAACTATACCGGCCCTTTGATAAACCACCTACTCTAGCCATAGATGATAAGAGGCATGTCCAATTTGAGTGAACCCAGCCCTTCATCTCTTTAAGGTTAGGGTTTCTACCACAAATTTTCCCTACAATCAATCAGTCAGCCATGTCTTCAACTTCTTCTATGGCCACATTGACACCCCAAACCAGATTTAGGTTTCCACCACTTGGCACCACACACTTGTTCTACCTCTTTTGTCTAGGGCTTCTAATTTCTTCCTCCTCCTTTGGAGAGGTTCTTGCTGAGAGATTGTGACTGGTGTCCAAGCCGAAACTTGGTAGGGTTTCTTTGGTTATGGTTGCTGCTAAAAGAGGGTTGAAAAAACCTTCTGTGATGGCATATCTGGTTTCGACAGTAGGAGCTGTAGCTGCAAGGGGTGGTTCAGACTGGCCAGTATTCAGAAAATCCTCTATTTCTAGAATGGTTTGTTCAAGAAATGAGGCATATGGGTCTAGGGGGAGGATAAAGTCATTGTTAACGACCCTCAACGGAGAAAAAACGGTACCTAAGTTGAAGAAACCCTCGACAGAATAAGGGGATGGAAAAAATGTGGGGCTTCAACTGATGGTTCTGGGGAAGGGCCTGTTCTCCATGGATGTAGTGGCCCTTACTACTGCAGTGGGGTTGTTGGAAGTGTGATGTCTGCTGCGGTCGGGATGATCGAGGAAGTGAAGATTTGGTTATCCTCCCATGGATCTTTCGAGCAATCTACATTGTTTGTCTCCTCCCCATATTTCATGTGGAAATGACTGAGATCCTGAAAAAGGAAAGACTCTTTCAAACATCATCATTGACCACGTTCCTCATACCCTCGCATTTTTGCCCCAAAGCCCCCATATTTCCCTTGAATCCCTCTAATTCCTACACATACATTGAAAAAATTGATTGCACATTTCACTCTTGAGAATGAGTGGTAGGTGAATCCCTCTAATTCTTGAGTAGATTTGATCCCTCTAATTCTTACACACACATTGAAAAAATTAATTACACATTTCATTCTTGAGAATGATTGGTAGGTAAATCCCTCTAGTTGTTGAGGGGATTTTATCCCTCTAATGACAAAAATTAATTACACATTCCACTCTTGAGAATGATTGGTAGGAAAATCCCTCTAACTCCTGAGTGGATTTGATCCCTCTAATGACAATAGATTAGTGTGGATGTATTTAATATGTATTATTCCAGTACAGAAACTAAACATAGTAAGCTTACATGGATATATTCCCTCTGCACATGTTTTACCAATGGAAAATTTGACACCATGTAATTATCCGCAAAAATATGTTGGACTTGCACATGGTTTTAAAACCGTGTGCAAGGTCTCCTATGAAACCATGCAAGGATTCTTAAACAATCCATGGTAAATCACACTCACAGAGATTTGTTAAATTTGTTTACCAAATTTCAAGTAAAAATATAAAAAATAAAAATAAACTACTCATAAAAAAAATTATTAAATTTCAAAAAATATATTAAATTTCAAACACTAATCAATACCTTCATTTTCCAATATTGTTTTTCCATGAGCATTGTACCATCCATCCGTGAATCATAATGAAACAAAATTAAGATATGCCCAAATTTTGAATTCATTATTATACTTTAACATTTCTAAAAACATTACATCTGTACTTTCAAGTCTCTGTCGCTGGATGACCGAATTTCTAACCATGTTTGGATCAAGTAAAAATGGTGAAGAGAATCTCAATCTCTGTCACAATGATAAAACTCAACTAGGCCTTGAAGAACACTGCTACATTTCCTTAGAAATGATTTTTCTACATGCTGAGCAAGGGGAGTACTGTTCTGAATGCAAAGATAACAAATCTTTCGACAATTCCAGCCAGCTAAGGAACTGACCAACTCTCACAAGCACCATGTGAGAGTTGGATTTGAGTTGAATTAGTCGCTCCTCACGCGAGATAGTCATTGATAGGAATATCATATTCGAGAATCAACGTTTGAATGAAGAGACGTAATCAAAAAAGATTTTATACATATCCAAATGCAAATGACGGTTTTTAAATTCCAATGACAAGTGTAATTATATTGTAATTGTTGTACTTCAAAGCTAGAAAGCATATTAAAATTCCCTTTGTTTCATAAATTGTAGCCGACAACGAAATACCAAGTTCAAAATTTACAAATGTGGTTTACTAGCATAGATCTATCTTAAAAAAAATCTACCAATTGTCGAAATAAATCAAATTTCTAAATGTAAACTGTTTTTAGTGGAAATGTTGAAAAAATGTACAGTAATGTAGAATGTGTGTTTCTAAGCAAAACAAAACAAAAGTTATTGTTTGGGGTAAAACGAAAAACCCTAGGCTCACTCTGAATCTAAACAATATTTTCATTTATTTAATCCTTACAAAATTATTGGCTCTATTTTCTAGTTTAACAATTTGTTCAATCCTTAATACTTATTACTTACATTGAGATATTCCTCATAATTCTATCTGTGTTTTCAAGCTAACCTAGTCCTTACAATGTTGATCAAACTCCAGTTTTGTGTCACCGCCCACGACTGAAACCAGCTTAGATCCAAATCCTAGGCTCTAACAAGCACCAAGAGGGATCAAATATCTCGAGGTGCAAACCTTTTCTCAGGTATTGCACTCAAGGAGGCTTGCACCTCGGGATATTTGATTCCTCTCGGCGCTTCATAGAGCCTAGGATTTGGATCTAGGCTGGTTGTGCCGAGAGGCACTCTATAGCCTAGTATGGGGGAGATCTTGTAATGTAACGTTCCTCATGTAAAGGTCGGTTATAAATATTTACTTCTATTTACTTATGATTTTTTATTATGAGGGAGATGTTGTAACGTTATGTAACGTTCCCCATGTAAATGTCGGCTATAAATATTTACTTCTATTTATGTAAATGTCTACTATAAATATTTACTTGTATTTACTTATAATTTGCGATTATGAGGGGGATGTTGTAACGTTATGTAACGTTCCTCATGTAAATGTTGGCTATAAATATTTACTTCTATTTACTTATGATTTCCTATTATGAGGGAGATGTTGTAGCGTTATGTAACATTCCTCATGTAAATGTCAGCTATAAATATTTACTTCTATTTATGTAAATGTCGACTATAAATATTTATTTCTATTTACTTATGATTTCCTATTATGAGAGAGATGTTGTAGCGTTATGTAATGTTCCTCGTGTAAATATCGACTATATATATTTACTTCTACTTACTTATGATGTAGATTTTTCCGGCTATAAATAAAAGTTCTATGTAGCTCTCCTATGTTATATCTAAAATAAAGTTATTATTTTTTAAAATAGGGCAGCTGCTATGCAACTTTCTTCTCTTTTAGTGATGGTTGATTGTTCAATTTCAAGGTCACTTGAAGCTTACAAATCCACCTGTAGCATCTGGCCAATTAGGATTTGTTTGTGATATACTTCTCTGTTTTAACTAGAATCATGTGACCATAAAGGACTTTTTGGTTTGTTATGATCAGGTACAAATCATTTATAGTTTTTAAAATAAGTAAGTTGGAAAGTTATCACCGTGAGGTGACAATTTTAAAATTAAAAATTGAAAAGACGAGATTGGTTTTTAGACGCTTACGTGCTCTCTACACAACTCTATAATGCAATCTAAGAATGGTTAGCCCTGTATATTACATATTTAGTGCGATGCAATGATCTGTCAATGGTTAATCACTTTGTTTGACAAGATGTGGTTGGTTGTTTACATATTTTAGAACCTAAATACCTTACAGGTTGTAAAGAATCACATTGACAATATATTTTGTCCTTTTTTTTACTGAAATTCTGATTTCGAATTGTTTTTTAGGTTTAATATACATATAGTTGTGGGTTTTGATACTGAGTGGAATAATAACTAATACAATAAAAGACTACTAAAAGGCATAGATTTTCATGCAAATTTTGGATAGAAACTGGGAAAAAAGTTTTCTGGTTTGTGGATGGTGCCATTTTTGCAATTTTTTAATTTCAGCGATTGTATTTAATTGTGCTAGACTAAATAACCAATTTTAAAACTACCCATATCGCTGAAATTGTAATTTGAATAGTCCAAATTGTCATTTCAACATTAATTTCTCTTAGAATTTGAATAGTTTTGTAGTGCTCAAAACAATAATAGCTTAAGCCCCAACTACCCAGCCTACTAAAGGAACCCAACTTGCAAGTTCACATAATCTGAAGAATAGATGAAAATAAAGACAATTGTGGTGGTGCTTCGAGGTATGGAGATCCAATTCCGAATCACTGCCATTGAGGTGAAACTTATGTTTACGCTAAACTTAATATTTATAACCGACATTTACACTAAAATTGTTGTAAGGACCTCAAAAACCAAAACTTTTTGAGATTAAATTTGTAATTTCTTTCATAGATACTAAGATTTTAAGCACCTATCCATATTTAATAACATATTACTAGTTACATCTTCATCTTTTTTTTAAACCATTAACTCTTCACATTTTCCAACAATTTTGTTTTTACCTTATACAAATAAAGTCCCTAACATATATATGTTTCTAAAATATACTTTCCAAAAATATATTTCACCATAAAAATAATTATTTTTTGTCCACACTAATTAAAACAACTTAACCATTTTTAAATGCAATGTATGTGCACTACCTATAACATTTAGGTCAAAGTTATTTTTATTTTTATTTTTAACCCATAAGGATAACAACTTGCATAAATGGTTGTTTCCAAGAATGTAAAATATTTATATCCTTCTATGAATAAACAACTACTTTATAATGTACCAAGAGAATGACATTTTCTTTTAACATTCCATTTCATAATATATCCTTTGATGTCTTTCAACCTCCACATCCATAATTTGCTTATTAGTCTCTGCCGTGAGGATGGCAGGGACCCTAGGAATTAGCTTGCAACCGTTTCTACAAAATAATTTTTTTCATTTAGCCTATAGGTGAGATGTTTTTCGATCAATAAAAAATTTGGTGAGATGTTTTTTTGACGAATTAAAAACTTTGAGGGGTTATTTATCATATTCATAAAATACAATTCATTTAACTTATGCTATTTCAAAGATAGCATTAGTTTACAAAGTGATCTCTTTAGGCTGTCTTCTATCTTATTGCATGTTGCATGTTTTACATCTGTTCACTTGTAGTTTCTAACATCTGCGTGGATTCCTGCATCTGTGTGGATTGCTACATCTTTTACAACAAACTCGGAATATTTAAAAGGCAGTGCAGGTCATGTGCTTCGTTACCTGCTTGTATGCATTGTATAATTGATAGGTAGGATTATCACATGCAGGCCATCCTTAACGATCTTTGGCGGTCGCCCCCAGATTTAGGTGTTTCAACTTCTCCATACCTCCAATCAGATCCGGAAGGCGTTTAATCTGGTTATAACTCGCGTCTACTTCAACAAGGGAATTCAGCGCACAGAAATCTTAACTTTAAGAATTTGAAGGCTTGCCAGGTAGAAATCTAAGCTAGTTCTTATGGACATCAAGAACACGCAGAGACATAAGGTGCGAGATGGAGGAAGGGAGATAAGAAATATTGTTGGAATGAACAGAGAGCTTTTGGAGGTTTAGCAGTTTCAATCTCAGAGCATCAGAGCATCAGGTAGCCGCTGTAGGTTGTTGCAATCCACAATCAGCTCTTCGATCATCAGGTAGCTGCTGTAGCTTGTTGCAATCCACAATCAGCTCTTCTAACTAACTGATAAATTTGATTTGTAATAAGTTAACCCTAGAATCATTCAATCAATCAAACTCCTGAATTGAGAGTTGAAATAAGATTTTGAAGGGCAATTTTGAATGCAATCAGGAAACTTGTCTAAGAAATTTCCAGAAATGTTGAGGATTTTGAGATTCTAGAGCCTTCCCATAGAATGCGGCAGTGATGTGAGCTGCACTTCAAAACCCTTCAGTTCAAACGGCGCATCTACTAATCACATTGGTGTACTTTTGGAAAGAAAATGGATGCGAGGTTGCACATAGAGAATGACGTGGAAGCAGCCATTGGTCACTGCAAGCAATCTCTGTCCGTTGATCCAGTAAATTTGATGGACACCTCCAAATATGGGGAACACAAAACATTACAAGCTGAAGAGGGTCATGTTCATTGTCGTTCTAGGTCCAGTTCCAGCATTGCGGCACTGGACAAATCCGGTTTGGATCCATAGTAACCCTAATCCACGAGGTAAAACAGTTGTTCTATGTTAAATTAGGCATAAAATTGTGCAGATACTACACAAAATTGATCAAATTAGTTGCAAAATCTCAAAAAGTTTATATTTCCTGCAATCAACCAACCCTATGGGACACAGAATTAACCTGGATGTCATTTTTAGAGAGTTCAAGGTTGGCAATGGCCGAGAGCGGTTCTCGAAAAACAAATATAATAGTTTCAATGGACTCTGTTGACAGAATAGCCGCTGCTACTCACTCTGTAAATCCAAGAGTTGATGCATTCGATGGCTTATGGTCATACCGAACAACAATGGTTCCTACCTGCTCCACAATGCTTCCTCCTGTCTAAGTATATGTTATGCTCCTTTGTATTTAATCAACCACTGAACCACTGGATTATGTTTGGGCATGGGAAAGCTAGCTTGGCAAGTGAAATTGATTTTTTCAATGGCTTGGATGGTTAGTAATTAGCTCACATTTCACCATTTTTGCAGGTAAAATTGTTTTTTTCGATGGCTTGGATGATTCGTAATTAGCTCCCATTTCACCATTTTTACATTTTCAATATGGTTACCGTAGCATTTCAGTTGTCTTTACTGTAGCATTGCAATTGTCTTTAGGCGGATTGTTCGATGAACAATAAGTGCGGTCATGGTCATTAACATACAAAGGAGTATACTTGTTTAGAATTTGTCATTTATGCTCAAAACGTGGAGCTTTATTAACCTGTATGTCTAGTGTGTCTTTTGGGTGTGCTAAGTGCAATTTATATTTGCCTCGCTAGTTGACACACTACATACTTGTACTAGCAAACCCTTTGATCGGATGTCAAACTTTAGCATTAATCTATAAGCCCACATTAATCTATAAGCCCACAATGTTTGTTGGGTGTGCTAAGTCCAATTTTTATTTTCCTTTCTATTTGACACACTGCATACATGTAGCAAACCATTTGAATTGCATTATATGAACACAGGGCATACATGTAGCAAACCATTTGAATTGCATTGTCTCTAAAACATAACATGTTATTCGTCTTGCCAGGGATAGGATAGCATGTGAATTGGAATCCATGTCTTTTTCTGTTAAGTTAGTCTAAAAACCAGCATCCAAAAAATTCATAATTTGAATCCATGTCTTTTTCTCTTTTCTGTTCTGTTCGTCTGAAAACTAGCATCCAAAAAATTCATACTTTAGCATAGATTATTTATCTTTTCTTCACATGGTCGGACACAATCAACCCTAAAGTAAATTTATACACAGTTTATGTGGTCGAATATCCCAATTAGCATATCAACTATCTACACATAAAGCAAATTTCCAAGTCACAGAATATGAACATGGTCCTGTCATAGCATGACATGGTAGAAAATCAACTATACACACATAAATTTCCAGGCCATGAAAGCTCAGAATAGTTTAGGTTTTATCAGGATATTTCGATTACGTACAAATTAGAGATTCCTATTAAAAAAAACTAAATTTACAACTTTGATCTCAAAGATATCATAATGGTCATGTGACCATATAAATCAAAGAAAAAGGAGACATTCACAACTTTAATCTCAAAAATGTCTTTCCATAATCTGAAACCATTTGATTGATGAGCAAACACAATACATTAAATCAATTCAGGCTTTTATCTCTGTCAAAGTATATACATATAAAAAAAAGTAGTCCTGTCACTCATGGGTCATACCTAAAGTCACTTGTTGTCCAACCTGGCATCTAGTCTCTCCTAAAAAGGGGAAACCATTGCTCATGGAAGGTAGACTGATAAAAGATCATGAGCAGCAACACTATGACCAACAATCCAACGCCCCATGGAGAACTACCCGCTCTGTGAATAGCCTTCGGCTCTGAGCCAGGTAACGCTATATTGGGTATACCCGTTTTGGACATGCAGCGAACAGCTAACAAGAGAATAAGAGGGCCTCCGTTTCATAAGCTACGCTATTTGGGTTTTTAACATTTGGTTTAGAAGTCTCCCATCGAAATGCATTGATTTACTTGTGCTGGGAACATCCATACTTTGACCGATAGCTTGGTGAGTCAGTGATAATTCTGCACATCCGGCAACAACATGAGAGGAATGCAAATAGATATGTTTGACTCCCTAATGCCAGATCAAAATAATTAAAATCTAAACAATATACAACGAATTAATAAAATTATTTTGACACCATTTTGAGTTTATAATATTCTTCTTGCGTTCTTATCATAGCAATAATATATCAATCTTATTTTCGCATGGTTTTGATTTTTTACTTCAGTTTTTTTATAACATGTTCGATCGAGTGGTACACAACATCTTCGGATTGAGTGGTATGCTTACACAGTAGCATCTTCAGATTTAGTTATATGCTTAACGTTAACAAGATCTTTATATGTAAATATACTATATCTCGATTATAAAGAGAGTTCAATAAACGGAGATCATTAACCTAGATGCAAAATTAAATTCAGAATGTTCATCATCACATATTTAGAAGTATGAGAGAAGGTTGGTTGTAGATGCGAAATTAAATTCAGAATTTTCATCACAAACTGCGACCGAGTTGTACCATCACTAGCTAGTCTACAAAAATAGGAATATGTTCATGTGAGGCTGATTTGGTTACTTTTGATCCCATTGAAAATTTTCGACCGTAAAGGTCCCCATACGTCACTTCAACACTATAAATTGCCATTGGATCAAATGTTTAATGAGCTATTACATTATATTCAAATCCTTAAGGCAGAGACTTGCTGCCTTTAGCGCAGCCCTTCTTGTTGAACTAATACAAGACATTTCACTCATTTGCTTATTTAACTAATACACTGCATTACAGTCATTTCTTTATTTAACTGATATACGGCACGGCATTGCAGTCAACAAAAAAAATTAACCGACGTCGTTGATTTTATATTTCTGAATGGATTTTAATAAGTAAAGACATACGTGGTGTCAAATATTGAATGCTTAATGACTGTTGAGAGTTAGCGATGTTGCTTTCACCTACATTAATACAAGCTTTAAAATTAATATTTTATAACAAATTCAGTTACACCATAGGCCAGGTATAGAAAACTCCATCAATTGCTATCTGACATCATGGTAATTACTATCTGATATCTGATAGCGATGTTTCAGATCATCTGCTAAATATGTGATCTGAGAGTTACTACAGTCAACTCCCATCGGTAGCATGGTAATTAGGTAAGGTTCTAGTTGATCGCTGTAATTTGATACTCGGTGTTTTCTCCTCTTAGGTAAAATCATTTTAGTTGACACAGATCCTACGTGAACTTTAGTCGAGAGTGAAAATAGCATTAAAACTGTCCAAATAAAAAAATTCGTGCGACTACGCTTTGACTGGTGTTTAATTTTTCGTTAAGGCGATTCGTTCAAAGTGGAAAGATTACCAAGAGCTGCTAAGGATGGAAACATTTCAAGAGCAGAGGCAGTGTAAATGCCAAAATGAGAGAAAAAAATTATATAATTCGACTGATACAATTTACTTCCCTAAGTTTAAAACGACTGAGAACATACTCTGTAATATTGCTTTCTGAAATGATTTCTTTTGGGTGTTAAGTAGTAGAGGGACTAGTAAAACAGTGAACGCCATCATCCAAGTTTATGCTCTATACTATATATAAAAAAAACAAAGAGTTTGACATCTCTTACAGCGGAACCCCGATATCTTTCTTTTACAGAGGCCATGTATTTTTGAGTCTTGATTCTTTATCAAAAGAAGGTTTAATTCAGCAATATCTCCATTTGGACTTTTCTTTTTGACACTTGCCATTCCTTCAATTTTTAATTAATAACAAAATATTTTTTAAATACTAAATATTTAGGTTCTTTTAATGCGGTACAATTTTAAACTGTCCATTTATTTAGAGTCAACGTAGCAAACAATGTTCCCAAGATAATTTGATCTGGAATTGATTCTCTGGAGCAGGAATTACCATCTATCCTGGTTTGTAGGTTCTTCTGGGCTCAGCTCTTATTTCGAGAGGCCACTCTCTACCTTCAACCTTTGCATAGAGATCTATTTTGATGCTCACGCCCAAGCATGCAGAACTTTAAATGGAACTCATTCCTTAGAGTTGAATTAAAATAAATAATAATAATAAAACATAAAGGAAATTTTTAGATAATGGAATTTTCTTAAAAATAAGGTCTAAACTCATTGTGGATTAATAATTAGCAGATGGTTCATAAATGATCAAGTCCTAGAAAACATACTGTAAGTATTGAACCCGTTAAATGAGCAGGAAGCTTGTGATGCAGAGGAAAGTGAACTAGCTTATGCAAAAAGAACATTATGACCACTCTTTGTTCTTCTGGTTCAACAAATAAACTCGAGGGTTTCAAAGCAAGTAACTTATTTGTTCTGAAAGTTAGTTGAGAGGAAACCTTTCTTTAGTACCAGGTTCCATTCTATCTAATCGAAGTTTTACTATCTCTTTAATCGAATTTATATTTAGAAATGCATCAAGTAATTCATTATTTATTGATAGGTTATTTAATGTTTATGGATAGTTAAATTTTTTTTTTCAGGAAAAAAAAAGCTTGCCTTGATATTCTCATTAAGAATCAAAGGACATCATTACATTCACCCAAAAATAGGGTTACAACATCCACATCTAACCAAAAACAACCACATCGACCCAGAAGGTAATCGCCAGGGGGAAATGCGTAACAGCAAAATAAATGATCCCATCAAAAAACTGTCTCATCATAAAGAGAGAACTTTCGGCACATCCACATCTACCTAGCGCCACATCTACCTAGCGCCATAAGGGGCTGTACAGGTGTCCAAAAGAGTTCACTTTACTCATCAAAACAAATATAAGGGAGAAGTACATCCCTATATCAAATTTAGAAGAGATGAAAAGTATCTTGTGTAACCAAATGGTTCTCAAAAAATTCCTTAAAGAAACCTTTACCCTCTGGGTAGGAGAGAGCAATTTTAGAAAGACGGTCAGCCTACCGATTGTGCTCTCGGTAGATGTGGGAGAAAGACAAGTCCTTGAAGCTGCCCATGAGCTTTTTTGTCTCCCTGCAACAATGCAGTAGATCTGGTGAGAGCGCAGTCATCCTTTCGCCCAGTTATGATTACTAAAGAATCACCAAATACATGGGCAAGTGGGATCCCCTAATAATAATTTTATTTTAAACAGAACTCGATAACATGCTATAAAATTCTTTTAATAGAAACTTATTAATACATATATAACAAGATGGATATAAACTAATAATAAGGACAAATTAAAAATAATTCTAAAACCCTAGCTAATGATTCTAAAACCCAAAGGCTTCCCCTGTCATTAAATAAAGAGCCAACGAACCACCATGTTTTTAACGGGGACCTCCGTGTACGACCATGGGAAACAGTACCTTGTTCGACATATTCCTAAAGATGTGCAACTATGTCACGTCTCTGTTGTTCAATTTCACAACAAGACTCAAATTAAATTGAACTGGAGTTCTTCATCTTGGGAAAGAGATGCACAACTTTGTACACAAATCCATGATAACCTCGGATCCTCTACAACATTAATATCACTTCTCTTAGTGAAATGATATGCCTCTTTACCCGGGCGATACGCCTGCAACAACATCATATATATAAATCTCTCTTCCATTACCATTACCATTACAATTACAACACGCTTAAGGCAAGCTGTGGTAAGCTCAATTCATGGAGGTCGTGGCTCATGAGATTATTATGAGGACTCTGCAATCTGGCTGGCGATAAGTGCAGAATATGAATGACTGGGGTGTGAATTATATCAATTCCGTTATTGTGGAGAAGTGGTTTGAAGTAGGAATAGTATCTTGAAACTTTTGTGCAAATATATGTTAAACGCCTGGAGGGGGAATCCATAGCATAAGTGGAATGATTGCAGCAGTGAGATGCAACATCCTCGATCCCTTCTCCTCATCTCAACATCCTCGATCCCTTCTCCTCCCGCACGACAGATTATCAAGACTAATGAGCAGCAAATAATCGATACAATGTCAAGTTAATGGGCTAGAAATCAGATTACTTTTTAGGCCGGAAATCCTATTCTTTTTTTGTCACTAATATCACGAGAATCCTATGTGATTTTTCTCCTCCTAGAGGAAAGAACATGAAAAGAAATCAGATTCTTTTTAAGTCATCGATCTGATAAAAGTCCTGTAATTTTAAACGCTTGATGTCTTTTTCAAGACAGCGTGATGTAATTTTAAATGCTTGATGCAACATTCTCGATCCCTCTTTTTAAAGACTGCGTGATGAATGAACAACACGTAATTGATTCAGAGGGTAGATTAATTTTTTGAAACAAAATTATAGTTTTTTTTGTTGGCAAAGTGGTGGAATCCTCCTCACTAGCAGGGTTGCTATTGGCTGGACATCTAAGCTATCAAAATCACTCTCGCACCAACCCTTAACATGGTTGGTTTTTTTGGTATCCCACGAGATTAGAACCTGCAAAATTATAACTTTAGGTGGTTGAAATTATATATTTAAATGGTCTATTTAAAAAAACTGAAACCATTTCTCCAATCAAATAATATTTTTTTGATAATTTAACAAAACTCCAACATGTTACCCTATAGAAATGAGATTTGAGAACTAAGGAGACCCTTCGATCACAAATTCCGAGCTCAGTAAGAGCTTCGAGCAATCTTGGAGTCTTAATACGGATGAGACAGGTTTGGAGTCAGGTAACATGTTCCAATCAGAGCAAAACAGGTTGAAATTTTCTATGTCGGTCAAAGAGGAATGAGACAAATTGAGCTCAATGTCAAACTACTGTTTCATGAAACTGTTTGGAATTTTTTTTCAAACAACTGAGTACTCGAAAAACATATAACTTTCAACTCCACTCCAAACTTTGAAATTAGGCTATAAATGCATAACTCTCGTCGTTAGTGTCCATTTTGGGACAACAAACAAAAAGACACACACAACACTATAAATAGTCCCTATTTATTTTTTTTCCTCGTGGGTCGTGGCCAATGGCCTTTGTGAACAAAGAATTTGGAATTTTAGAGATATGGGGGTTCGAAAAACCGGAAGTTTAACTTTTCGGTAAATGCCAACTAGCCTGAAATAAACTGGAAGAGGGAAAGTATCATGTTTTTATAGAGTTTCATTGTGAAGTCGACGTGTGTTTTTTGCACGTTCATATTTAAAACTAAGCTAATAAATTTAGTATCCTATCTTTTATATAAGAAATTCAATTCATTAGAATGATTAATATGATGAATACTTCCCTAAAACCTAACTCTACTTAAACATGATCTATGATTGGGTCTTGCCTATGCTCCTCAGGTCACATTATTAATGATCGTGAAATCCCGTCAATCACGGCTTTACATCTTTTTCGGTTTCTATATATCTCATGTGATATATTTTTTTTTATAGAATTCGATATGAATGCCATTACTTTCGAACAAATAGTTATTTGGAGATCAAAATATTTTAACTTTTTATATGTTGTATTAATTTATTAATATAAATTTAAAATTATAGAAGAAATTTACAATTAATATTAAGTTTCAGAAGGGTCGAAAAATGTTTAATAATTCCATACATTTTCTTTTAACTTTTAGATTTCTAATATACTTGTTTATTGCATGTAACTAAACTTACCGTTAAAATTAATAATTTTAGTGTTAATGTTGATATATTATTTTTAATTATTTAAGATAAAATTATAAATTAAAATGCTTATAAAATTACAAATATCATAATTGTAATTTTTTTATTAATTTTGATGAATATTTAATATATTTGATTTCAATTTTTACAAAACTAGGTAAAACATATTATTATTAATTATGTTTAATTTCTTAAAAATGGTCACCATTATCATTAATTTATCAATCTACCAAATGTTATATTGTGTTCTTATTCTATAACATACTAGCCAGCCATATATATTAATAATATGATTTATATACTGTCTTTTACCAAGCTAAATGTTGGTCACCAAATACTAAATGTTGGTCACCAAATATTTCGTCTCATACCTCTCGACTCAGTCGATTCCTTATCTAGATGGACAAAAAACTCAAAAGTTGAAACAAAGACTTGTCCCTACATGCCCACATATCTATTTATAAGCAGAAAATTCAGTTCAGTAAGGTGTTTGGACCATCAATGAGTTTCACTCTATTGGTTCTCAATAGCCATAATGGCCCAAAGGAAAGCCCATAAGCATCTCTATAGTTGATATGGTTGTTATTACTGCTTTCTTTGGCATCCTTCATACAATTTTGATCTGAGTTGAAAAGGCCAATGAGAATTGTTTTACAAGGTCATCCATGTATTTAACAAAGAAGCCTCCCCACATACTCATAACTCATAACAAGAATTTGACAAATTGTCATCGTTCTTGAGAGTTTTCATCATTACAGTGCACAATACATATGTTAGGGGAATTTTGGAATGATCCATTTAAGCACACCACATGACGAAACCTACCATTATCAATCGTATATTGTCTTCCATTTTAGACGTCATCCTTTTCAACAACTCGAACCCTTTTGTTACACTACTTAAGATATAGAGCCAGTCTACACATTGCATCTAGAATGAAGAGACACACATTTTGGTTCTCAGAAACAATTTCAAATCTCTCCAAAACCTCTGCAAGAAGACCTCCAATAGCTTGATTTTCCTTCCCTATTTCCTTCTTGACACTCTTCCACCAATCATCGCAATCTTCTTCACCATGTAAAGAAGCAATATCCTTCTGAATACCATAAAATAAAATAAAAATAAAGAAAAATTATATTAAATATTTCACATAGAATATGGATGGCCAAAATAAAAAGTACCTAATGTCTTTTTCGGGAGGTTTAATGTTAACAAAGTCTATAATTAGAGATTTAGGAAATTATATATTATTAAAGGGTGATTCCATGAAGATGGGTAACACTTTTTGGCCAAATTTGGCGATGAAAACCTGATTTTTTACTCATGTGCTAGATAGAAGCCCTCAA
>LPNX011117558.1:494131-528057 GCA_001517045.1 Pseudotsuga menziesii
CTCAATAGATAGAAGATTCGTTGGTGAATCTATCGGTATCAACTCCACTCAGTTATGTGCTAGGACTGGCAGGGTTTACACCTCTGCAAGGCACAGGAAATTTTCCATTTGTTTGAATGGGGGCTAAGTCTGTTTTTTTAAGCCCTCGACCGAGGTATGAACCTTGACAGAGGTATCTAAATACCTCGGTCGAGGTATTTAAATACCTCGACCGAGGTATTTAGATACCTCGGTCGAGGGCTTGATAAAACCTCGATCGAGATATTAAGACCTCGGTCGAGGGCTTAACAAGCCCTCGACCGAGGTGCGTTTTTTTGTTTTTGCCGAAATGCGCTTGCCAAAAAGTGTTACCCAGGTCCGTGGATTCACCCTAAACTTGCTTAGGGGTGAAAATGCGAAGTTGGGTAACACATCTGTGAGAATTGGGTGTCCAAATAACATAGCAGATGTTATTTGGTCGAATAACTATATTTATTCGACCGAATAGTTAATTTATTCAGCTGAATAATTAATTTATTCGGCCGAATAACTAATTCTTTATTTGTCCAAATAACCTTAACGGTGAACCATTTAATTTGACATAACACATAGCCGCGCAGTAATTTTTATGGTCGTTTCAATACTTATTCGGCCGAACAATTATGCAGCCGAATACTGGTTCGACCGAATAATTATTCGGCCGAACAAGTGTTCGACCAAACAAGTGTTCGGCCAAATACTTGTTCGCCTAATTAATTATTTCGCATAAAAGGTCAACTCCGGCCCCATTTTCATTATTTTCATCTGCAGTCATTTGTCTTCATCCTATCGTGTTTCTCCCGCAACCTGATTTGCTTGTTGTTTCCCGTCATCCTCGTCCACATCACCATTCCTCCTGACATGTACATATGCCATCCTGGCACCCCCGCTACCTATCTTGTTTCCTCTCGGTGTGGAGGTCTATTCATGCAGGTCGCTTCATGATGGTCTGTTCAGCGTGGAGACTGTGATGGTCTGTTCGACGTGGAGGTCGAACACTGTCTAGTTTCCTTTCGGCGTTGAGGTCTGTTTGTGTTGGTCGCTTCGTGATGGTCTGTTCGGCATGGAGGTCTGTTTGGCATGGAGGTTTGTTCGTGGAGGACACTTCGTGGTGGTGTTTGTGGTCTTTTCTTGGAGGGTTTGTTCGTGGTCTAGTCTTGCTGTGCTGCCCCTTGTGAGATATTTTTTTATGAAATTGCTTTTGTAATCCGAAACGTTGAATATGTGATTTATCTATTGTTGTAGTCAATGGTATTCGTTTTTCGTCATAGTATTGCAGAGTTAAAGTTTGCATATGTTAATTGGTATTGTATAGTTCTTATAATTTTAATTTTAGTTAATATCTATATGTTGAAGGTAGTCGTCCATGAACTATGTCCATGTTAACAGAGTTGATGATCTCTGTCCATATTTGGACAGAGTTGATGAAATCTGTCCACATTTGGATAAATTTAATCAACTCTGTCCATTTGGACAGAGTTCAAAAGACTTTAATAAAAAAGTTGATTAAACCATTTCAAAAATACCTGCCCTTAATGCTGTTGTCCTCTTTATTAAAATTTTAAAAATGTAATTTATATGGTTATCTACCAAATTATGAATAGATGCTTTAACTCTGGTTGACAATGGGGAGATACATGGGCAGAGTTGAACTCTGTCCAAATTGTGAGAGTTGTTGAACTCTGTCCAAATGTGGTCAAAGTTGATCAACTCTGTCCATTTGGACAGAATAGATGAACTCTGTAAATTTGGACAGAGTTGATCAACAAAAAATATCGAGGTAGGATTCCATTTGTTTTTTTATCACCCAACGCCATGAGTCGAATTGAGTGCTTTTTAAATTGTAATCTAAAGGATTTTTTTATTCATGACCATCGATAAATTTTTGTTAATTTTAATTATAAATTCTATGTTTTTAGAATTTGATATAATCTATTTTAATTAGAATGAAATATTTTTAACTTAAATTATATTTAATAATTTTAAATAAAATGGACAGAGTTGATCAACACTCAGATGGACAGTTCATGAACTCTGTCCAGATGGATAGAGTTGAAAAACTCTCTCCAAATTGACAGAGTTGAAGAACACTCATCAATTCTGTCCACATGTGGAGAGAGTAAATCAAATATGTCCAGATAGACAAGACAATGGATTATACTTAGCAAAACATAGTTCATGCAAAGTTTATCAACTCTTTCCTTGATAACTTTACTTAACAAAACGTATTTTAGTAGGTTTAATATAATCATAAAAAAAAACATTATTACACATAAAACATCAGATTTTTTTATTACCGATCTGTTTGATCTTATGTATTTTTAATCTAAATCATAAAAGAAACATAACTTGTATAATGCTTATTAGTTACAATTTATACTTACTATTATATTAAGATATTGTGCATTTTTTTAATTTTAATTTAAGTTCATAGGTATAATAAGGAAGATATTTGTATTAAATCTTTCCATGGACAAAGTTCATAAATGAATACTTTGTCCATGGACATAGTTGATTAACTCTATTCACATGAAGTGATGAACTTAACCCTATCCATGTGGACAGAGTTGATGAACCCTATCCATGTAGACAGAGTTGATCAACCATATCTATGTGGACAGAGTTGATGAACTCCATCCATGCAGAGTTCATCAACTTTGTCCATGCAAAGTTCATCAACTCTAACTCTGATCAGTTTACTTAGCATAAGGGATATTTTTTTATGATTTTATGGAATAATGAAAATATTTGTAGTTGACATAAAGAAATGTAGCTTTAATTTCATATTTGATGATATTGGTTCTATTAATTTTAAAGATATAAAATACATAGAAAACACAGAGATTCCTACATTAATTTCTTATGCATCCAACAATAGTGTAGCTATTTTCATTTCAAGAACTATTAGATAATATTAGGGACATTTAGGTCTTTATTATAAAGGTAGTTTTAAAAATCCAAAGCACATAAAAAATATAGAGATTGCTACATTAATTTTTCATACATCAAACAATAGTGTAGCTATTTTCATTTTAAGAACTATTAGATAATATGCGGGACATGTAGGAAATAAAAACTTAGTTTTTATAGTAGCTAGTTGTCTGAAGTTGAGGCATTAACATGCAAAATTTAAATATGTTATGAGTTGATATATTAGATAATATTAAGGACATATAGGTCTTTATTAAAAACTTAGTTTTTTTAGTGGCTAGGTCTTTGAAGATGAGGAATTAACATGTAGAATTTGAACATGATATGAGTTGATTTGTGTAATCTTGTAGATATCATATCAAATGGAAATAGATAATAAATTAGCTATAATAATTTAAAGAACTATTAGATAATATTAGGGATATCTAGGTCCTTATTGAAATCTTAGTTCTTATAGTAGCTAGGTCTTTGAAGTTGATTAATTAACATGTAGAAATTGATATTTCTATAAACTTGTAGATATCATATCAAATGGAAATAGATAATAAATTAGCTATAATCATTTAAAGAATTATTAAATAATATTAGCGATATCTAGGTCCTTATTGAAATATTAGTTTTTATAGTAGCTAGGTTTTTGAAGTTGATTAATTAACATGTAGAAATTGATATTTCTATAAACTTGTAGATATCATATCCAATGGAAAGAGAAAAGCCTTTGAGACAGAAGCGTAGGAGCTCATCACATTTTTCGGGAGTTGGTGTCCGAAATGAAAATCAAATATTATCGACTTCACCTCCGGATTCAAGCTTATTGTATAGCTCACATTCATCTGATCATCGACGTGGCGATAGTGGTGGAGATGATTCATCCTTATCATCTAAGGTTGCAGTGTCATTGATATAAATAAGGGGCATTTATCTTTATTTGTAGAAATGGGTCTTGGAGTATTTGGAGTTATAGATATGATTGATCGAATCTATGACTGCTATTACTCCTCAACCCATATCTACAAATCTACACATAAAATTTAGAGGAAGCAAAAGTAGTAATGTTTTTACATGTTTCTTCTTCAAGGTATGTAATATTATCCAAATCATTTTCTCATATATAAGTTTAATTAGTTTAAATAATTTTTTACATTTGTAAATTGCTTGTATATATGTTAAAGCTTGGGTCTCTTCAATCTTTCGAGGCAAAGGGAAGACTCCATTGGAGGATAGTGGTGGAATTGTAAGTTTAATATTTTATTTTTTCTTATTTTAGTTGAAAATAGTTTAAATAGTTTGTAAGATTTATAAACTATTTTTATACATGTTCGAGCTTGGGTCTCCTCCACCTTTGAGAGGAAAAGAGAAGACTCCATTGAATGATACAGAATTTGAGGTAATTTTGTTAATAATTGTATTGATCTTCTCTAGTTTAATGTTTTATGTTTTGATTTTAATTTAAAATTGTTTAAATAATTTATGATATTCATAATATGTGTTTATACATGTTTCATATTGTTATGAGTCCAAGGGAAGACCTTAGTGGAGGATAGTGGTGGACCTCTTTGATTCAGACATCGAGGAGCTTAATTTTAGGATTATACACATGTTCATGAATGTTTTTTTATTATATACATGTACATTGAACTCACATGTTCATGATTTTTTTTTGGATTATATGCATACATACATTGATCTTAGATATTGTTTTTTGGATTATATACATGTATATGTAAAGGTTAGGAATGTTAAGAATGTTAAGAACGAATATGGGGAATGTTAATGTTAAGAATGAAAGCAATCCAATTTGTTAAGAATGAACATATGAGGAATGCTAATGTTAAGAATGAGCATGGGGAATGTTAGGAATGTATGTTCGGAAAGGAACTAGGAAGTTTTGATAGGTGCAAATATACATGAATGTTAGGAAAGGAGCTAGGAATTTTTGATAGGTGTAAATATATGAACGTTAAGAATGAATGTTAGGAAATGTTAGGAAGTTTAGATAGGTGAAATTATATGAATGCATGTATTAGTAAATCTGTGTATGTTTGTATATGTAACATATTTTTAGTGTTGAAAAGTTGAGAATTTTATGAATGTTAGGAATGTTGGATGCAATCTAATGTTAAGAATCAATGTGGGGAATGTTAGGAAATGTTAGTAATGTTAGGAATTTTTGATAGGCATAAATATATGAATGTATGAGTGAATGTTAGAAATGGTTAGGAATATTAAGAAGTTTGGATAGGAATATTTTTTATTACTAAAGTAAAATTAGCAACTTGATTCTGAATTCTAAGAAATTATAGCTCAATCCATAAATTTTCTAAGGTAACATTAGCAACTTGATTTTGAATTTTAATAAATTAAAGTTCAATGACTTCATCATAGCCAATCTTAACATAAAACAAGAAATGATATAGTTAAAAACATCGCAATGGAATTCTGTCTTCAATTATCCGTTCATGGTCATATTTGGACAGTTTCCATTTTTTATTTTTTAAGTTTTTTTTTTATGCAACTTGTACCAATTTTATTCAATATGCACATACTAAATGACTATACTGACAACGTATAACATCAGGTTCATAATCCTGAAAGTAGATATAATTTTCAATCATATGGGTCTGTTGCAAAAAATAGCCTTTTAAAATGATGGATCCTCTCTCGTATGTAAATCCGTTGTCATTGTAGTCCTCCAATAACTTCGTTTTTCCTTCAGTGCATCGCATCAAATAATATTTTACATTTTCGTTGTTGTCTAAAGGTGCAATCATAGCGAAAATATCTCCTGTGCAAATTACAATTGATGTTGGAGTTAAGTGAATTACATTGACTATATAAACATAAGGTGATGGACAATATTCAACAATCAACAACATCATTACCTTCTCTAACAATATCTGAAATTCTATCGCCATCAGATGATATTTTCATTTCTTCCGATTCTAATTCGTCTATGCTTGCTAGTGGCATTTTCCCTTTTGGATTAATCTCTGTGCGTTTCCAATGTTTTATGTAGTTGTTCGTTATTTTTTCACAAAATTCTGTAGATTCAACATTTTCAGTGCAAATATGACAAAAACATGTTTGCTTTCTACTGTCAAATGCAAACACGTTTTCGAAGGATTTTGTTTGAATAGAGTGAATTTCTCTAGTCCTATGTATGGTGATATCCTTGTATGGTATTGATCTATCTACATCCTAGACCCCAACAACCCAAAAAAACCTACACAATAAATGATAAATCACAATTGACAACTTTTAATGTTAGTGTACAAATACTTCAATGTTAGTACATACATTTTTTAAAATTGAAAATGACTATAAATTAAAAAAATAATGTACATACCTACACACTTATTTTGATTGTTGACTATAATCATGGCTTAGATTTGATTTACACCATTGGACAACGTCTGTAGCTGAATGGAATCGTCTAGAAGAATGGTTCATTTGCCATCTTCGAAGTGCTCTTTTTACGCATGCTCCTGCACCATCATGTTCACCTTTTCCATGACCAATTTCAAAGAAATTCCAGCAATGCTTAATGTTCATTGCTTTATGAAGTCGAAATAACAAAAAAATGATCGTGAAGATTTAAATTGTCTCGCACATCCATCCGACCATATCCAATGTTCATTGAATTTAACTTTATGACTTTTTAGTGAATCATAGAAAAAAATTTCAATACAATGTTGAACAAAATGTGTATCATATGTACGATCATCGCTGATATAAAAGTGATATTCTTTAATCACATCTCAATTGTCATACATGCTTTCAATGCCATCAACATCTTGTTGAGAATGTCTAGAACACCTTGTAAAGAAATCTTCTTTGTAAAACAATTGGAAAAAAAAAACTCTTTGAAAAAAAACATTATTTGTAAAAACAACTTATATAAATATTTTGGAAAAAAAAACTCATTTGCAAAAATACTTTGCAAAAAAACTCTTTGGAAAAAACCCATTGCAAAGAACCTACTTTGCAAAAATACCTTGGAAAAAAAAATTTCTGAAAAAACCTCTTGCAAAGAAATAACTCCTTTGCAAAAATACCTGGAAAAAAAAAACTCTTTAGAAAAAAACCCATTACAAAGAAATAAACTACTTTGGAAGAATATCTTGGAAAAAAACTCTATGAAAAAACTTCTTGCAAAGAAATAACTTCTTTTCAAAAATACTTTCGAACACAAAATCTTTGGCCAAAAATGCCTTGGGAAAAAACTCTTTGAATGTACCCCTTGAAAATAAATAAGAGTAAAAATATCTTCTAAACACCCTTTGGCAAAAGAAATCTCCTCTGAAAACTCCTTCAAAAATAATTTTATTTATACGAAATGAAGAGGTGAGAAAATAATGAGGCTCTTTCGTTTTGCTTATATGAAATGAAGAGATGCGAAAATAATGAGGCTCTTTCATTTTACTTATACGAAATGAAGAGGTGCGAAAATAATGAGGCTCTTTTGTTTTACTTATACGAAATGAAGAGGTGCGAAAATAATGAGGCTCTTTTGTTTTACTTATACGATTTTTTTTTCTCGCAAACGAATTTTTTTTTGCACTTAGTTTTTCGGTCGAACAACCTTGTTTGTAACGTCTCCGTTACGGAAAAACATTTTTGGCCGAATAACCTCTGAAACCTGTAACCTGCACAGCTTTCAGGTTTCTCCATTTTCGGAAGGTAAAATAGATTCCGTACACTACAAATCGACTGTCAGACTTGATACCTTTAGTTTCGTCGTTAAATCTATTTTCCGTAGGTATAGATTTTGTTGTGTATAGGTGAGATCCGATATTTTTATTTTTTTTGTTTCTTAACATGTGTCGAGTTTAGTTTCATCTCTTCTAAAATGCGGTGAAATGAAAAATATATAACTTTAAAAATACACCACCAAAAAAATTGAAACAAATATGGTGCACTTAATTGGAGTGTCTACTTCAAATGGGTATTGGTAGATTTTTAAGTTTTATAGTCAATTGAGAGAAAAGTGGCGCAACCAAAAACATGTTTAAAACTGACAAGGTTTTCCCATCGATCGAATTTAAAAAAATATTATAATTAGTATATAGATCCGTTGGTTACAAAGTTATAGTCATCGCAATAGTATATTGTGTGTAGATTGTCGCAGCATATTTGTTTTTTGCAAAACACAACTTTAACAATGATTTTACGGGTACAACCAAACATGACTATTTTTTAGTCCTTTCATTTTATAAGGACACACTGCCAAACATTTTCCTAAATGACATATCAAATCTCAATAAAAAAATTTCAAAAAATTATGAATAGAAAGCTAACATAATTCTCTAAAAGTTTTGTTTTTACTTGAAAGTGAAATTCTAAACGAAAATATCACTTTCGTTTGCCCAAAGTTGAAAAACATGAAAAAATCAAATTTATTTTCTCATAAGACCCCCCAAAATAGACACCCATCTTCATGGATTCACCCTTAGGCAAGTACTTGGTGATTAACAATTAAATGTTTAATAGTATTTTTTAAAGTTAAAACACTTTTAATGGATAGATAGTTACCTCATAGGATTATAAAAGAGGTAGGATGCATAGACAAGAAAGTATTGCATGGATCTCAAGAAACATTATAAGAAAAGTGTGATTCAATGGCCAAGTCAATTAGCGGGTCATCTAAAGATGGAAGTTAAGAAGATGATGGAAATGGTGTATCTTTTGAAGATGATGGAAATGGGTAGCTACATTTATGCTACTATGAAGAATAAAATACAATTATGTGTAAAGAAACCATGGCATAAGGGCATTTAAAACTCTACACAATAAGATACAACTTCTATATGCAACATCGACCTTAATATGCTTACATTATAAAGATAGGAAAGGGAAGATATGTTGCAGAGAAATATTAAATAAAGAGAATTCAAAAAACCACAATGTATACTAAACAACAAACTCTTTTTCATTTTCCAACATGTACTCTTCAATGTTATGGCCACCTACATTCTACTCAATCTTTCTGCAAAAAAAAATTGATTCCTTGTGTTCGATGGATACATTTACTACTTGTATGGAATCCCATCCTATCATTCCTACTCATCCATCTCTCAATGGACACATTTGTAATCGATTCCATAGAGAAATTGATGGTCATCGATTCTCAAAATGGAATAATATGGACCACGATGACAAACCCATTGTACTATCCATATTCAAATTGAATAAAATCTCATTCCTCGTGTTAGCCCAATTTTGCAAGTTAGGCATGCTCATGGAATGTAGGACGTACCTCTATAATGTTCCCTACAAGCCTATTCGTCCAATTTTGCCAACTACAAAGCACCAAAATAGATGAAAAAAATATATATATATTTATCCACTTTAGATCATTTGGGTTCAAATGATCGTCGTTGTTTGTATTTTATTGCTCGTATTATACTATGATGACAACCCATTGAGCACATAAAATCGTATTGTCTACTTACACACAACTTTCTTTCATTTTACAATATATTGAAGTTCTTCTTGACGTTTCATTCCCCCGCTTTGGGGGTATGCTAGTGTTAACAAACTGTAAAATGTTATAAGTTTACATGTTATAATTTATAAAGAGAACAAAGGAGAACAAAATTTCTACATAAACAGTAGAAAATTACATCAAGAATCCAAATCTCTTGTATTAAAAAGTTAATTCAAGTCTCTAATGAGATGGGGAATCAAGTTTTGAATCAATCTAGAACCATCAATATAACTGCATTCATTCAAACATAACTTAGGATTCGTTCATAGGATGTAAAAGACCGAGAAGCCCTCTTTCAAAAATCCAATCCCATCACTGTGGTTACACAATATTATGTCAACCCGCGGGTGATTACATGTTATAAGTTATAAAGTGAACAGAGAAGGCGGACAAACTTTCTACATAAACAGTAGCAAATTACATCAATAATCCAAATCTCTTGTATTAAAAAGTTAATTCAAGTCTCTAACGAAATGGGGAATCAAGTTTTGAATCGATCTAGAACCATCAACATAAATGCATTCAAATGCTCAGATCTAGGTTTTACTACTTATACAGCGCATCAAATGCTCTAGCGGAAACATATTAAAAACAGTGAACAGAGAAGGCGGACAAACTTTATACATAAACAGTAGCAAATTACATCAATAATCCAAATCTCTTGTATTAAAAAGTTAATTCAAGTCTCTAACGAAATGGGGAATCAAGTTTTGAATCGATCTAGAACCATCAACATAAATGCATTCAAATGCTCAGATCTAGGTTTTACTACTTATACAGCGCATCAAATGCTCTAGCGGAAACATAACCTCATTGATCCTTTAAAAATTAAGACCCTTTAGCCAAGAATAACAAACGTTGAATCAGTTCCCTTTTCCAAACTTGTGATGCGGGAAACTACTAGCTTGTGCAGTGGAAAAAACCAAGTAAGATATCCACTTGAGTCATCGACAACCCTGCATACAAGTTTATCTAAGTTAAGGTCTTAAAAGCTCAAAAAATTTGACAAAAACCCTAAACCCTTAAAAAGAGTAAAGTAGTTACAGTTTCAACTCGAACCTATGCCATGAGGAAGGTCGAGGGTATGAAACAGAGTCACCAAAACGAAAACTATAACGAGTGCACGTTATTATTTAGTTGGCCAAAACGAATCCCAAGCAAAACGGAAATTTAAACAAACTGAGTTGTTAATACGTTGCCTCCTCCTCGTCACCTGTAACGTTAAGAAATGGCTTATAAGCCTTTTATACACAGACATTTCCCTTTTAAAGTAGTTAAATACAACAATGGTGGAGACCAGAATTTTGCCTTGGATATAAACGGTCGAGGCTACCAGGGGTTTTCATCAATGGATACACCATTGCAAGCCTGTACAAAAACGCAGTTTTATTAGCTTGAACCATGTTAAAACTTATGCAAAAATAGAGTGTAAAGAATGGTGATAGTTGCCTTTAGAAACAGTAACCTCCTCTTCATTTTAAAACTCCAACATGAATAATATAAGCATGATAAATCTAACCCCCCATCCTCCCACGTAAAGGAAGCACATAAATCTAGGAAAGAAAAGACAGAGCTCGGCTTTGTTAGTTCCACACCCTCCTACACTTACAAAAAAAAAGTAAAAACCCTTCCGCTAAATGCTTAATACAGAGCTCTAATGATTAGTATGGGCATCCTGGTCAATGAGCAACACCAGGCAGAGACTCAGTATCCACAATAAGGTAAAACCCCTCAGCGAGGTGATTCGTGAATCACTTAATGAGTTAAACCAGCAAATAACTTCCATTGTAACCAAGAGTCATGTTTAAGATAGAGTTATGGATCACACTTTTCAATTTTAATCAAACCCAATAAACACTCATCGAACGACTAAGAGCAGATGTAGGGTGCAAGTGGACGGCTAAGATTCATTTGCCAAAATCGAGGCCTGAAAGAGCAGTTAATACAGTGAAAGCAAAGCATTCAACCATCATGGATGCGCTGTCAGCTCGCAAGCCGCGGGTGAAGACTTTAAACCTTCCACTTTTCATAGCATTAAAACCTGCTAGCTGTTGAAATATTGCCATGATCTTCCCAAACCTTTGAACCATATTTTCAACTGTGGCATGACTATAATCAATAGTTAATACCATATTACCTACCATCCTATGGATGTGTATGATTTCTTAAACCTTTACAAAGTTAAAATATAAGTGTACAATATGGCGGGTTTAAACTCTAAACAAACATTTATAGTAAATCTTTGGATACAGGCCTTAACCTTAAACAAAAACCTTATGTTTCTAAAACTTTAGCTTTAAAACCAAGTTATGCTTAGGAATAAGGTTAAAAACTTTAGGTCCTAACCTTTAGCTTATGGATTAGACACAAACCTTGGCTTCAAATACCTTGCTAGGAAACTATAAGTGTATGCAAGTTTTTTTTACCTTGGTCGATCAACGATCCCGAAAAGAATATTGGTACACTCTAAACATGCAACAAACTGATTTTAGGACATTGAAACAAATCAAGTGTGTAAAATTTAGTCAAATGTACGATTATGATTTTAAGAAAAAGAATATATATATAGGTTTTACAAAAATTACAGCATCTAATTATGTCTAATCAATGGTTGCAGGGTTTTCAACTTAACTTCGCAAAATGAAAAAAAAAGAGGTCGATAATTAACAAGTCAACCTCGACGATCTCTTTAGATGGTAAAACACAAATTTTAACACACGATTTATAAAGAATCTCCAATAACATGCGTAATGGATTAAAGAGTTATATATCAAAATAAATTTAGGATAGAAGACAGATCTGCGATTTTTAACTCATTCCAAAGGTTCAATTCAAATTAATACAAAATACAGTAAGATAGTAATTCTAATTCTATTACAATATAGCCTCATCCAAGTTAAACCTTGGGATTCATGGTTTCCTTAAATCGGTAAATTTCTTAATAATAAAGATGTTACAACCTAGCCACATTTTCTCATACACCCAATAAAATTCATGAAAAGATTCATAGTTTGTCCAGAATGTAAACAACAACTATCAAAAAAGTACTTACTTGAAATAATGTCGAAAACGTTTTCTTGGTGAATCAACTCCTCCCAACCATAAGAGAGAAACTTGGTTATTTGCTCCACTCCACCCTCGAGCTAGATCACCACCATGCACTAGAACGCAAGCAATCACTTCCTCATGGAACTAAGTTCCAGAGTCTGTAACAAGTACAATGGACTCATGAATCAGAGAGAACACTCAACTAGATCCTTTATGCACAACATGGCCTCCCATGCTATCTTAATGCATTCTTATATAGTTTTTTCAAGGTCTTATGCCATCCCTATCAAATCTCCAATCAATCTATAAATCTCTGTATCGTTGTTGAGTTTTAGATTGGATTTGCATAGTAAAGATCTCTCTAGCTTGCTTACACATGTTTTATTGTTCCATGGTGGTGTCTTGAACTCTCCAACTACCCTTTCCGTTTATTTATATAAAAAAATAGTTTGTTATGCAAAGTGTCACTTTGAATAAAAATAATAATGTCATGGGGTACCACACTTCCGATATAAACCTAAAGTTCTAAACATCAAGTAGATGTAACTACCTCTATAATAAGTCTCTTAATCTATGCTTGTTTAATAAATAGATTTGATTTTTATAAAAAAATAATTATAAATATTAAAAATAACAATCTAAAACATAATTATATAATCTTTTCAAAAAAAGAAATTTAGTGAAAGGAGAAAAAAAATCAAATTATATTAAAAATAAATTCATATATATATACAATCTCTCAAAATACTTTTTTTTTCAAAAATTATATTTATTATAACTTATTACTATTATAACCATTCTCCATAAAGCTTATTACAATTATATATGAATTAAAAATACAATCACACAAAAACAATAACAACAATAAAATCAACCTCGTCAATCTTAAAACACATATAACAACAATACAAATTCCAGGCCGTTTTCCATTCCCCATCCAAAAGTAATTCATCTGCAGTATACCAATAGCCTTGGGCATCTGGCAAGGAATTACGAGCCTGTGCAAGTGATATAATATCCAGATCTGCCAAATACGTTCTCAATCCCAACGGGAGAATGAAAGAGTGAGAGTTGCCAACAAGAGGATCAACACCAACCTGTATATCTTTTCCATTTCCTACCTGCCAAGCTAGATATCGTCCAAGCCAAGGAACAGTCTGTATAAATCCCCTCCAAAAAACAGACACACCACGTGTACTGAATTTTTTGTTACGAAGCCAATCAACCACAGAGACCTTCTTCAAATACTTGGCAATAAGGACACGGTGCCAGAGACTGTCATTAAAGAGAACCCCCCAAAAAGTTTTGAGTCTTAATGAAATACTGAACCAATAGAAATTCTTGATCCCCCATCCATCATATTTTTTTGGCCATGAGAGATCTGACCAGCATGCAAGGTGATAACGGCGAGAAGAGTCTGTGGTGCCCCACAAATAGGAAAAGGTAATACTTCTTAGTTTCTGCAAAATAGAGGCTGGGATAGGAGCAAGGCCCATCCAGTAAATAGGTATACTAGAGAGAACAGAATGCACCAAAATCAATCTTCCTCCCAAAGAAAGCAACTTATGAGTCCAGAGACTGATTTTTTTTTCAAACTTTTTTATCAGCCAATCCCAGTCCCTCGTTCTATATCCAAGAGGTTTAATATAATAACCAAAATAGTTAAAACCAGATGTGAAGGGGAGCTGTTTGTAGGGAATCATTCTGGAGAGTGTCAGGAGTTTTGTACTGGGAATGTTATTGTAGATAATGATTGATTTTTCCATGCTGATAAACATTCCAGATGCTTTACATAACGTATCCAGGATGACATCAAAGGCAGCCCATTCTTGTAATGTGCCCGCACCCAAGAGGATGACATCATCCACAAACAACAGATGCGAAAGAGCAAGTGTAGAAGAGATCCGAATACCTCTGATAAGGCCATTTCTACGAGCATCTGCAATAAGAAGACTAAGTCCCTCTATAACAAGGATAAAGAGCATGGGAGAGAGAGGGCATCCTTGGCGAAGACCTCGTGAAGCAGGAAAAAAGTTTGAGGGGGTACCATTGATCAAAACAGCAAAGGTGGCAGATGTGAGACAACCCATAATCCAGTTGACAGTCTGGAGGGGAATACCGATTTGTATGAGAATGAGGCGAACATATGTCCAGTTGACTCTATCAAAAGCTTTGACCAGATCTAATTTGAGAATAAAGGCACTAAGATTTTTTGTTTTGATAGAGTGGAGGGACTCCTGGACAACACCGGAATCCTGGCACTAAGAAATGCATTGTCCACGTCACGCATTTTCTATATCCTGGTCACGCATTTTACCTAGTGAGTTAATTTGATTTATAAATGAATTAACAATGAATTTTCATTTATCATGGTCTTCCATAAATCTTCTATTTCTATTATTTTAACAGAGGGATCGCCCAGACATGGAGGAATCAATAAAGGGGGATCTCTTATTATAATAATCTCATCAACGAGCTGCTCATGAATGGTATTTAAAAAAGAAATGATTTGGTAGCCTTGGGTAAATCTTGACATGTATGTGACCTAATTTGATGTGATTTTTCATGCAGGTATAGAGCCTTTTGTTACATTGTATCACTGGGACATGCCACAAGCTCTTCAGAACGAATACGGAGGATTCCGTAGCAAAAAATTCGTGTAAGTTTCATTGCCTTAGTAACTCCTTATAAAAATAATAAAAATAAAAAGAAAGGAATGCTAATTCTGTTAAATTTTAATATCCAGGGAGGACTTTGCCATATTCGCAGAAGAATACTTTCGAGCTTTTGGAGACCATGTAAAGTACTGAATAACTGTAAACGAACCACTGGTCTTCTCACTTGGTGGCTATGATTTAGGGATTCATGCACCAGGCCACTGTTCGGTTGGATTTGGAAACTACACAGCTGGGAATTCAGCAATAGAGCCTTATATTGCAACCCACAATATGCTTCTCGCACATAGCGTCGCTGTAAAATTATATAGGACCAAATACCAGGTGAGAACATCTGCTCTGTTAAATCTAGCCACTGAAACATGGGAAGGATATATATTACATCTCTTGAATAAAATATGTTATAAAATCAAATGTAGGGGAAGTAGAAAGGTTTCATAGGCATATCCCTTGTAGTGAGTTGGGTGGTGCCATTCACAAAATCCAAGCTTGATCGAAGGGCTGCTCGCAGAGTGTGTGATTTTAGATTAGGATGGTATGGAAGGGTTTTATGTTTTTCCAAAATTTATACGTGTTTAGTAAGAAGCTTTACCCAATTTTAACAACAAGGACTTATCACCTCGAAAAATAAGAAACCAATGTTTTATGGATTACAGGTTTCTGGATCCATTAACATTAGGGAAGTACCCTGCTTCCTTAACAAGATTAGTTGGAGCGTGGTTACCACGGTTCAGTGCTGAAGAGGCGAAAGCATTGAAAGGATCATTCGACTTTCTTGGCTATAACTACTACACAACACAATATACGACCAATAACCCTAATCCACCTTAAGTATCCATTGGTTTGAATCAAATCAATGGATACCTAATAAGAGATTTGGTCCCTCTCGGTGCTTGATAGAGCCTAGGATTTGGATCTACGCTGGTTTTAGCTCACAATTAAATTTTTATTTTTTGTTATTTTGTAACATTATGTTAATTTAAATGAGCTGAATATGTTAATTTCAATTATTACTTATCATAAATGTATGTACCTTTCCTTTGGATTTAATCTTTTATACAAAACATATAAATCATTTGAACTAATAACTAAACATGAAGTAATTTAAGCTACTCATTACCTTAAAACATATGAAATCTCATTTGGTAACCCTCTTCTTTAATGATAATAAGACATACACACATTCACCTAGCATCAGCAGATAACACTATAATCATAACAATCTCTTTTCGATTTGCTAAGATGTAAGCATACAACTATGAAAGTACTACTAAACCACTACTAAACACATATAACTTATTCTTTCATTTTCATCAGGAAATTCTAAATGCTAGGATATAACGTGAGTTTAAAACAATAACTAAGGTTTAACAATCATTACTAAGTAATATCATGTTCTTCAGAAACTCTACCAAGATAACTTATCCATTCATCATAAACAAGCCTAAAACATCAACACATTTACTATAATCAATTAGAGAATTCAATCATAAAGGAGGGAAAAAAAATGATGATGCACTTTCATGTAACCATTCTCTTAGGCACTCTAAAGTTAAGACTTATCAATGAAATCTATATCTTTGAACATTAATAATTTATTATTCATGAAACTTTTAATAGATTTCGTAACCATTGGCAAATGAGGGCTTGACTTCGACTTTCCACCATACCTTTGACTCTATGTTCGACATACTGTCGAGAGGCCACCCCATAAATGGGTATAAATCTGCTAGGGTAGAGTTTCAACTCTTAAAGGCTATTAAAATTTATCATACTCTTTTCTAGTTTAATGGATTGAATTTAGTCTAAACCATTTACCAAGTATGAATAATCACATATAAGTTTTACAAATATTATATCTTGTCATAATGGTGCTAGGGGCATTCTCTTCTTCCATGGAATTCACAGTTTAAGTGTTCATAATAATCGACTGATGACTCAAGGGCTACACCCATGCTTGAGTGTAATTATTAATGTAATTTAGTTCCTACAACAATTCAAATTATTTCAAAGGGGCATCATGGTTGGCTTATCCATGTAGATTTATTTATCTACCAAGAGCCACAAGGTGGTAATGTCACCGCAGTTACTAATAGTTATTGCTATAACACCAATACTATAAGAAAAACAACTAGTTTATTTGACCATCTACAAAAATTTTAACATGCCACTCTTATGGATTATGTAATCTAGACATACCTTGATTATATAAATGTATGGATTATGTAATCTAAACATACCTTGATTTTAGATTTTAAATAAATGAGGTTGCTTTTATATAAATGTAATGTAGTGACATATTTCCATGTAAAAATAAAAATATAAAGTATTTTCGTAACTTTGTTTTCATTAAAATATATTTAAACATATTATTAGTGACCTCATTATATATGTATTAAGTATAATTATAACAAAAAAAACAAAAATTAATGAAAGGCACACCTTGCAAATAGACATCTAAAAAACATGTGGGTAGAGTTTCAATATATTAAACATTATTTTTAATTTTTTTGAATTCTAGGTAAATATTCCTAGACCATAATAAAAACAGAGACGATATACTTTTTTGTTGGTAGTGTGAAATGTTGTGGGGTCGACCCACTTGTACAATTCCGTTGAGATATTATAATCCATAATTATGGAAAAGAAAGAATAAATTACATCATCACATATCATGCATGAAATTTATAGAAATAAGGTCAACTTGCAATCACCACTATATCATCTAATAACTAAACCAAGGTATAACAAACAACCATTGGGATGACAACAAAAGTTAATATAAAATTCACTAGAATCAAACAGTGAACCATAGCCAGTGATCCGTCGGAAGTGCATGACAAGATCACACGATTTCCAATATATGACGATGGGTCTTCCCCGGAACAAAACTCCAATTCCTTGGAAATGCAACTTTCTTTTTCAATTTTCTGATTTATTCCAAAAATTTTATTTTGTCTCCCCTCTTCATGTGTGAGTCATTCTCTATTGGTTACAATCACAAAATAGGGAGAAAATATATTTTCAAATAATTGTGAAGTATTGTAGTTGCACTTAGATGTTGGCGGAGTTATCCTCTCACCAAAGCATAGAGGTTAAGTTTAAGAAGTAAATTGGACCCATTATGGTCTGCATACATAGAAGTATGCTCCCATATTTTCGCTCATTTATTTGACAAAATAAAGCAAACCCAAGTCAATAGAATTCACCAGTGTTGCATTTAATTACATTAAACATAAGATCTTCTTGAGATTTACAATCATTTGTTAATTCATCCAAATATAAAAACAATCTCTATTTTGATTGTGTTTTAGTTTATTCAATTAGTGCAAATATTTCATAACCGTTTTGTGGAAACAATACGAAATAGGAATATAGAAGGAGGGAATACATAGAGTTATATGTCTAATGTAAGTAAACTTTTACATATTTGAATGGGATTATCTACGCTTATTTATTAATAATAAATGTTTTTTTAAGAGGTTATATGTTTATATTATATTAATAATAATATATGTTTTTTTAAGAGGTTATATGTTCATATATGTATATTTTTTTAGACTTTCGTAATTAAATTTAGTAAAAAAAAAAATTGTTTAAAAAAAACAGAGATTTTATGTATCAAATTGGTGTTTAGTTTAACTATAAACTTAAAAACAGATTATTATTATTATTATTATTATTATTATTATTATTATTATTATTAAATAATGTTTTTAACATAAAATTTCAATTTAAAAATTATTAAATTCTTTTCCATGATAAAGAAATAAAATATATTATAACAAAATATTAACTTAAATTTATGTTAATTCCAAATCTAAACAAATGTAAATCTTGTTTCTAGGTTTTCCAATCCAAAATGTAGATGTAAACTCCATCTATACTCATAATAAATCCAAAATAGACATAGATATAAACTCCTATATTTTCAAATATAAAATAAAATCAAAACACATAATCTATATGATTTTGGTATTACTTCTCACTTCAATGAATTTATTCAAAATTCCACATAGATGAACTTAAAAGTTATTAAAAACAAATTGAATTGGTCTCAATTTTTAATGTTTACCTTAAGATTGAACTGACACTAAAGTTTGGATTGTAAAATACAAACGCCTTTAAATGGTAAAAAAATTTAAAAAAAACAAACATTTAACTTAACAGTATTTTTCAAGTGTTTAATAAAACATTCATAATTGATCTTAGTCTAAATATTAATATAGAGTGCATTGGATGATCCGTCATGAAATCTATAGCTACTCTCAATTTATTTAGCGATTTTGTATGCAAAAAAATTCACCTGGTATTTGCTTCGATATACTTCCACAGTAGCTGCATGTCCAAGAAGAATGTTATGCACCACTGTGCACATCTCACTTGCAGCGGGATTCTGCAAACTACAGCTGCCAGGGGCAAATGTTCTATTAAATGTTATCCACAAAAGGTTAGTTAAATGTTATCCACTGTTTAACCGTATCACCAAATCGTCATAGTCATAGTGTAATTTTCCTAGCAAAGAACCTTGCTTATCATGCTAAAACAAATCATATTGATGTCCAGTACTATTTGTGTGACATATGATTGATGACAAGAAGGTGGTGGTGTTGGAAATGTTTGAACCTTTAAATAATGTTGTAGACTCATTCGCAGAGCATGTCAAGATTAAGAATCTCTCTTTTCTATGGGAATTGTTTCCCTAAACTTTTGACCTTATCAGTACATGGTCCTCTATTATATTTGTTATTTTAGTTGTCCAATTCCTACTAAAACGCACAGGATGATGTTTTGATGGCACAAATGCTTAATGAAAAACTACCCCAATAAGAATGGAGTTGTGAAAATTGAGAACACAAACAAAGAGAAGAGATTCACATACGCCAATATCAATCACATACCTGAAATTAAATGGTAACTAAAAGTATGTTCAATAGTAATAATCGAAATAGAAAGTCTGTTCATTGGTTAACTAATCAAAACTCCCAAACAAAAGAAGAACAAAGTCTCCACATAAATTTATAATTTACACACCATTTACTCACAGGAAGCAAAATCAAGGCCAGAGAAGAAAGTACTAACTTGGGCGTATTCATTCGTATAACGAGCTTCTCATATTCATTGTTTATTTTTTATGTCCAACGAAGAAATCCACTCCATTTCTGCTAGAAAAGCTGCCATTTCACAGGTAAAAAATCCAATTATAAAACTAAGAAGCAACGTCTGCTATTCATTTTATGCAGCACTCAGTCAGGGAATACCGGAGCAGGTTGGTAGAGTTTCTAGCTGCGCAAGTTAGCACCATGAATTAGAAATACTGAATTTATCTATGGGGCTTAGAAACAAGGCATATAAGCTGGGGCTTATCAGGAAGGCACATAAATCCACTCTAACAAGTTTATGGTTTACATCATCGGACAATATTATTTCCAGCTGATATATACTACAAAATATGATGATCTACATAATCAAAAAGCAGGCTTACACCAAAGATTTAAGACCGAAATAATTACTCTTAACTAAATGTACTACAAAATATAATGATCTACATAACCAAAAAGCAGTCAGGCTTACACCAAAGAGTTAAGAACGGAATAATTTCTCTTAACTAACACCATCAAAGCAACACCATTGATAACCTAAATTAATTTCTTTAATAAAATAGGAATACAACTGGAGTTAGTGTAATCCATTGGTTTAACTCGTTCTGCACAAGAAGCACACTTGCAACCATCCCTTGTGTTCTCTGAGATCCTAGCGGATCATGCATGAATGAATGAAAAATAATTTGTCAAATACTCATGCAATACAGCCAGCTCCCGACATTTTAGTTTAAAAATTAAAATAACCCTAACCCTAAACATATTTTATAAGCTACGCATCAGGGTAACCCTAAATCCTCAAATTCAAACCACCAGAGACAAAAAAAAATCTAAAAGATATGGTTCCATCATTATTAGAGTTTAACTCATTCTGCACAAGAAGCACACTTGCAACCAACAATAAGGATTCATTGCCACATTGGCAAGAATTATGGTGCGGAGCACCGAATAGTTGACACTACACAACATACTTAAGAGGAAAATAAATGGATGAAAACAAGAGCATCAATATTACAGTGGCAACAAATGGAGATGATAATGTATGAAAACCCAAATTTTATAGAATGTAAGTTGAGAAAGCTCTATGAATAATCTAAGTAGTTTTTATTGAGAATTTTGTTTTGTAAAGTTCAAGCTAGAAGTTGCAATTAAATATTAGTAGTTTATGTTGAATATCTTTCCAAAATGCAGTTTTTTATGGAAAATTATGACGGAAGTCTACTGAATTTGGAAATATGATCTCCAATTTCTTATTAGTAGTTTATGTTGAATATCTTTTCCAAAATGCAGCTTTCTATGGAAATTTATGACCTAAGTCCATGAAAATATGATCTCCTATAGTCACTATTTGTCAATTTTTGGAGGCCACATTTGTTACCAATAGATGAGTGTTTAGAGAATAGTTTAAATTTGCAAATGTCATTTTATCATTGTCTTGTACTTTTCTACTTTTGTAGTCCTACTAAAGTAATAAGAATAAGAAATACTAGCATTCAGTCTAATGGACATAATACTGGTAGTGGTTGGTAGCTCCCTTAGACAACTTCCAATGCTCAATGATCTTGATTGGGTGGAATTTTCCAATTTTGTTTGGCAGCTTCCAATGTTGAATGATCTTGATTGGGTGGACTTTGTTGACTCTCCATTTACCCATTTTTCACGCCTTGTTTTCTCTTCTATTGATGTTGTTGTTATTTCAGCTATCTTGATCATCAAACTAGGTGCAGATAGAACTATGGGTCTGCTCAAGACTCTCTACAGGTGCTTGAGTCCAGCAAGCTCAGCAGGAGTCAAACTCGTTGGAAGCCAAGTAGAGTAATTTGGCAATGGATCCAAGTTACCATCGAAACAGTTTCCTTCAAGATCAAGAACTCAACCGAGCTCCAGTTTTTGGTGAGAATGTCTTGGAAACTAGGCTTTATTGGAAGAATTCCGATTGAAATGGGGAAGAAAAGAGAAATTTAATGTGGATAGCTTGTGCCCTAGGGGTTTTTATTATACATAATGTCGAGTTGTATGCAACCTTCCACGCAAAGCATTCAATCATGCATCTGGCCATGCAAATTTACCAGGGAAGAGGTAGATGTGTTTCCAACTGTAGTTGTCAGGTACACTAGGTTACCACGAAAAGCAGTGAAAGAGCGGTTCGGTTTAGGCCTGGAAGTGGAAGCCACTTTGACACTATTATGAGATGGTCAGACATTGCATTGATGGTTAGGAGGTTCATTGAATAATTGTTAAGTTGTAACTGATATTGTAATAAATATATTCTTCAAACCCGAGGTACCGATATTGTAATAAATAGTTTATAAGTTGGCCTCTACAATAACACCCCAATTCAATTAGCCAACGAGCTTGGGATTAATTAATATTGAAGATTTATTTCTCAGATCCCTTGTGTTCTCTCAGAGCCTGGCTGAGTAATGAAAAAAAATAAAAATAAAACGAACAACCATGCAACTTGCCACGCTTTCAACATGCAGGTTGCCACGTTCTTAGTATGTCGCTTGCATCAATTGCAACAAATTAGTGTACCCACATCCCAGCATCAAAGTTAAGCTTTCAACCCTCATTCTGATAGTTCTTAATCAACTATTTCTTCATCATATTTATACCAATCGAGGCCTGCTGTGAAAAAGAACCCACACCTAACTATCCAATACTTGTGTCCCCTAGCTGATACCCATCCGAGAAACCAGTACAATGCGGTTAGGTAAAAGACTCAATAAAGATATGATACTATCTTTGTTTCAGTATATGATATGGAGGATCGGGTTGATAGATAATAGGATCACTTAATCAATACAATATGATATGGAGGGTCGGGCATCTATGGTTCAGACTTTGACCTGCATTATCGCTCCTAGTTGTAATTGTTTAGCATATTTTGCAATGAATCGAGGAGTAGCTCTTTGAATATTTCAAAACCACAACTCAAAATACTCAAAATTGTAATTTAGCTTTACAGAGCTTATTTAATGGACTTGTAATGTCAAGATTGCAATCTAATCGAGTAACTAGTCATTTACCAAATTCCATAAAGGTCTCAATCTCACGTGCAAATTGCTTCGACCAGCGACGTCAATATTTTTCATTGCATGTTCAACATTGTCTTTATAATAAAATAAGATTTTTTAGGGCCCTTTTTGTCAAACGTGTTTTGACTGTAAGCTTCACTATACAAGATCTGAGATCTATTTTCGTCCTTATATATGGAGGATCAGGGGACAAATAGGCTCTGTCATGGAAACCTGCAAATGTTAAGCTTGGTATCCTTAATTATTATCAGGTATCCTTAATTGTTAATTGTTATCATTGCCAGCCTATGATCAGAACCATGGTTGACAGATTTAATTTTTGGGAACTGGTCCATCCTGAAAACCTAGAATATTAATTGTCATCTGTGCCTCTACACTGTTTATAAAGAGTGAGAAGCGGAAAAGGTTGGGATAATTACACAATTGCTTCCTCGCCGCCGGGTCTTGGGGCACTGAAACCAAGAGCAAAGTCATCTTCCCACACCAATAGTAATCTAAAAAAATAGACAATAAATAATAATAATAATAATAATAATAATTAAATGCCTTAAATATTACCAAACCTTAGTCTAAATTCCATTACATCTAATAAAAACCATTACAAACTTTAGAATATTGAAAAAATTGTCCCATATCTAAATAAATTAATAATCATGACTCATTCATATATATCACTTGCGGTGACATAAAAACATAATTTTTAAGAAAAACCATAACCGATAAACAAACACGATTAATAGATATGACTAATCATTTCGTGCAAATGATATGGAATGCTAAATGATGAAAGAAGAGTCATTTAAGACCATGAATTGGTCTTCAAGATTACATCTTCTCGTGGCAGGTTTTCCAACAATACTATGTAACAAGGAACGAATGCATTGTACCCTTTCTCCCCATGTAAACATTAAATTTACATGTGATTAATTACAAATAGGATAACACTAATATAATTGCATTAATCTTCTACCTTGAGCCATATTAATTTTACCAAGCATTGATTTCTTCAAAATAATCAAACGACAAGCTTGTTCATCGGCTTATTATTTACAACTTGCAGTCATTTTCAACTTAAATACGCCATAAAAGGGAAGTTTCTAAAATCCCAAGTTTAAGCATGGCTGCTCCAACATGATGCACCGTCTCAAGATGGATTTACACTAAAAGAAAATACAAGGAAAAGTATAACTTTTGTGGAAATTAAGGCCAGCAATAGATTAATTTTACTCACAACAATTATCAATTGATCATGCAAAATTGCTCACAAAAGAGACTGAATATGGAGTTGTAACACTAAATTGTATTAACTGAGTGTACAATAGCCAACCCTGTAATAACATAGGTTGCTGAATAAATAGAATACATCAAGAAATCGAATGCATGAGGAGGAATCCAAATCTAGCATAAAGCGGGCTTACCAAAAATAAGCAAATCCCCCATAGGTGTAAAAAGTTGATCCCAAATCTGTCATGGAGCTCACGAATTGGAAAAAAGGCTTAGGAAAGCTAAAGAGTGGTGGAATGGCAGCTCATACATGCTTTTGCATGGAGAAAAGAGAGGAGTATGTGTAGGACAAAAAACTAGTCAACCTCACCTAGTCTAGCTTTTCCTTTTGCCTTAAAACACTGAAAAAGAAGGCAATAAAGCAGAAAAAGCAGAAGGGCGCCTAGGAGGCCAGGAATAAAGCAGAATTGATTCCTTTAGCTCTCCCATGCACTCCATGAGTCAAATATGGCAAGTTTGACCATTATAGATAGGAAAATAACAACTTGCACAAGGTGGGACACATGAACTAGGAAAATAAGACAAAAATAATGGAATTAATGTCTAAGTGGGTAAACTATGGGTTGATTATTCTAACACCCCCACTTAAGCCTGACTTATGAGTAATATATCAGAAAATTATAGGGCCTAGCAACAAGGCTTAGTCACCCTTTACATACTGCATGTCCAAATAAACAGGGAAAGAGGCAAAACCAACTTGGGAAAATCCTCCCTTAAACATGGACTGTAAACAAAATTGTAGAATCTTGTCTTCACTCCTGCTTTCACAGCATGATCAGCAATCCCCAGCAGTGATTTGAGATTGCTGAAGGTCTTCTCACAAAACGCTTTGGTGAAGATATCAGATACTTGTTCTGAAGATGAACAGAAGAGTGGGTGAATGGTTCCATCATGCACAAGTTCTCTGATGTAGTGCATATAGATCTCAATGTGTCTGGTTCTCTTCTTCTGAAATGGATCCTTGCATACTCGAATGGTACTCTGGTTATCACAGTAGATGGTAGTTGAGTACTCAGGTTTGAAGCCACACTCTCCAAGTAAGCCTTGCAACCATAAACATTGAGTTGTTGCATTAACAACGCCTCTGTACTCTGCTTCTGTAGATGAGAGTGCAATGGCACTCTGTTTCTTGCTTGACCAGTTGACTGGCCCTTCTGTAAGAATGAACACATATCCTGAAGTGGACTTTCTGTCTGTGCTATCACCTGCCCAATCACTGTAAGTAAATCCAATCAACTCAAGATCAGATTTTGCTTTATAGAAGATCCCATGTGTCCTTGTTCCCTGAACAAAGTTAAGGATCCTTTTGGCTGCTTTCCAATGGATCTCTTGAGGCTGATCCATGAATCTAGAAGCCACACTTACTGCATAACAAATATCAGGTCTATTATGTGTCAGATACAATAAACAGCCAATCAATTTCCTATACAATGTATTTTTTACCATCGGTGAAGAATCAGCTTCTTCCAGCTTCACTCCTGAAAGGAAAGGAGTTTTGCTTGCTTTGCAATCCTTCATTTTGAATTTTTTCAGCAAGTCCAAGGCATATTTGGACTGGTGCACCTTGATTCCAGATTTGGTTTGAGAGATCTCAAGCCCCAAAAATTGACTTAAGAGCCCCAAATCTGTCATGGAGAAGGCTTGGTTCATAGCTCCTTTTAAGGAAGCAATCTCAACCTGTGAGCTTCCTGTAATGAGGAGGTCATCAAAATATAACACAATGATCATTAATGAACCATTAACTAACTTCAAATAGACATTTGGATCTGATTTGCACCGAACAAAATTCAGTGATAGCAAGAAGCTATCAATCTTGGCACACCAAGCCCTGGGGGCTTGCTTTAACCCATACAATGACTTTCTCAACCTACACACAAGAGAAGGGGTAGTAGAAAAACCTTGAGGCTACTGCATATATATCTCCTCAGTGAGATCTCCATTCAGGAAGGCACACTTTACATCCATGTGATGTACCTCCCATTGCCTTGAGGCTGCAATGGCTAGAGCTAGCCTGATGGAATTCATTTTTTCCACTGGGGAAAAGGTCTCATTGTAATCTATGCCATGAACCTGTGAGTAGCCCTTGGCTACCAATCTGGCCTTGTACTTCAGTGGTGAACCATCAGCAGCAAATTTGGTCTTATAGACCCACTTACACTGTACTAGTTTTCTCCCTGGGGGAAGATCCACTAGCTCCCATTTGTTGCTCTTCTGGAGTGAGTTGAACTCCTCCTTCATGGATGTTTTCAATATTGGATCTCCTGCTGCTTCTTCATATGTTTGAGGATCAAACTCCACCATCAAATATCATTTTTTAGGAAACATAGGATCCTTCATGCACAGACCACTCTCAAATTGAGATCTAGTCCTCCTTGGGTCATTAGGATCCCCAGCTAGCTCACCTGCTGCATGTAGTGTCTTGGCTGCCCATTTTGGCCTTGTGGGGCTGTTAGGGTCTGCAATAAACTTATCTCCATCAGAAAAATCATAATCATCATGTTCAACAAACTCTTTACTTACTTCTTGAGGTTCAGGTGGTGAAGAGGCTTCACCAACTTCGACTTCTGCAAGGGGTTCTTCTTCAAACTGAACACACCTTTCAATGAAGGCTTTGTTTGTGCTTAGATTTATCAACTTGTACCCTTTTGAATCTTTAGAGTATCCAACAAAAAGACACTCTTGGCTTTGGGGCTGCAACTCCTTCCTCTTCTCTGTCGGGATTCTAGCCCATGCCTTTGAGCCAAAAATCCTGAAATGGGTCACATCTGGCTTGTGCCCACTCCATGCTTCGAAGGGATTCATGCCATAAAGATATTTGTGAGGAACCCTATTCTAAATATAGGATGTACAGTTGATAGCTTCGGCCCAGTACTTGGTGGCAAAGTTTTGGCCTCCATCATGCATGTTGCCATCTACTTCAGTGATCTGTTCTTCCTCTCAGCAACACCATTTTGCTGTGGTGTGTAAGGGATAGAATGCTGAATCTGAATACCTGCATCTGCACAATAGTTAATAAAATCATACTTGACATACTCACCACCATTGTCAGATCTGAGGGCCTTGAGTTTCCTTCCAGACCGGTTTTCAACCAAAGCCTTAAAGACTTTGAATAGGCCAAAAACTTCAGACTTGTGTTTCAGGAAGTGAACCCAGCAATACCTGGAAAAGTCATCAATGAAGGTCAATGCATATTTGGCCTGACTCATAGACATATGAGGGAATGTACCAGCAACATCATTGTGGATCAGCTCGAGGGGTGCAGAGGTTCTCTCGTGACTAGCTCTCTCAAACTTATGCTCTGGGTGTTTTCCTAGGATACAACCTTGGCAGACTCCTTTGGAATTTTTTTTCTTGGGCAACCCTATGACCATCTCTTTTTCACTAAGATCAGAAATATATTTGTAGTTAAGGTGGACAAATCTCTCATGCCACAACTTGCTAGCTTTATTAGCATGAATGAGAAGAGCAGAGGGGTTTGAGTAAGGTAGGAAGTGTGAGAACATGCATACCTTTTGAGCATGATTCGCAACTCCTTTTGCAATGACTCTACCAGTTGAAATCTGTGTGATCTCAACTTCATCGGGGGAGAATATGACCTTCTTAGGAGACCCAGTGTGGGTCATCTGGTACACTGACAGTAGGTTGGAGGTGAGACCAGGGACATATAGCACATTGCTGAACTGACCATGATCAATATCTATTCTTCCTTTGCGTTTACTTTCAGAGAGAGAGTCATCTCCTAGTACATAATATGGTCCTTTCGACATATCCAGTGAGGAGAAGGCCTCCTTAGTCGAAACCATGTGTCTTGAAGCTCCAGAATCAATGATAAAACTGGGTGAGCTTGATGTGCCAGCAACTAGAACATGAACTCTCTCTCTGTCATCGAAACTTGATCCTCCTTCTCTCTTCTTTGAGCTTTCTGGAAGGGAGATGCCATTCTTCTCCAAGAGATTGTTCATCATGTCTATCTACTTTTTCATACAAGAGCTTTCAGAGTGATTGCCCTTATTGCAGTATGCGCACTTGTTCATTTCACCTTTGTTCTTCTTCTTCTGGTTATTCTTCTTGGGACCTTGTTGATCCTCTGGAGACTGTTTCTTGTCTCTCTTTTGCTTAGGTGGATTTTTAGATTTCTTTTTTCTTTTTGAATCCACCCTCGAATCTCCAGCAATCAAGGCTTGATCTTTGGATGGTTTGATGGTGCCCATCATCACCAGCTTGTCCTGTTCTTATGTGAGAGATTCCATGAAATCTGCAAGGCTAGGCATCTTCCAGGTTCGAGCTGTCAGTTTTGTGGCATAAAAGGTCGAAACAAACACTGAATAATTAGGGCCTAGCTTCAAGAGGATGGCAAGTACGAGCTGATAATCTTTCTTTTCAATACCACACTGTTTCAGCTGCAAAATTAGTGCTTTGAACTTGGAGAAATATAGCTGCAGGGATTCAAAGCTTGTTGGACTCAGAGAAATCAGCTCATTCTCGATTTGATGTCCCCTCATCTCATCTGTATTTCCAAAAAGATCAGAAATCTTCTCCCATACTTCATTCGGTGATGTCAATACATCGAGACGGAAAATGAGGTCTCTGGAAATACTCAGACACAGGAGGCCATAAGCCTCATCCCTCCTGTTGTGCCATTTTATCTTCTCTGCAGCTACATTGGGCTCTGCTTCTGTTGCCATAGTCACCCTGTAGAGGCCTTTCTCTCTCAACAGTATCTCCATCTCTGCTTTCCATTCAACGAAATTGAAGGGAGTCAAGATAGTTTTCTGTGATTGATCCATAGCTCTAGAAAATTTGTCCCGGCTGTCAGTAGAAGGCTCCCAGTCTTTGATGTCGAACCTGCAAAAAAAATTTTGAAGGAGAGAAACAACCTACAATGGCTCTGATACCATGTGGAAATTAAGGCCAGCAATAGATTAATTTTACTCACAACAATTATCAATTGATCATGCAAAATTGCTCACAAAAGAGACTGAATATGGAGCTGTAACACTAAATTGTATTAACTTAGTGTACAATATCCAACCCTGTAATAACATAGGTTGATAAATAAATAGAATACATCAAGAAATCGAATGCATGAGGAGGCATTTAAATCTAGCATAAAGCACGCTTACCAAAAATAAGCAAATCCCCCATAGGTGTAACAAGCTGATCCCAAATCTGTCATGGAGCTCACGAATTGGCAAAAAGGCTTAGGTAAGCTAAAGAGTGGTGGAATGGCAGCTCATACATGCTTTTTCATGGAGAAAATAGAGGAGGATATGTAGGACAAAAATCTAGTCAACCTCACCTAGTCTAGCTTTTCCTTTTGCCTTAAAACACTGAAAAAGCAGGCAATAAAGCAGAAAAAGTAGAAGGGCACTTAGGAGGCCAGGAATAAAGCAGAATTGATTCGTTTAGCTCTCCCATGCACTCCATGATTCAAATATGGCAAGTTTGACCATTATAGATAGGCAAATAACAACTTGCATAAGGTGGGACACATGAACTAGGCAAATAAGACAAAAATAATGGAATTAATGTCTAAGTGGGTAAACTATGGGTTGATTATTCTAACAACTTTTATGATGGAGTACTTAACAAAGAAACCACTGCAATGCTTTGTAACGCACCAAAATATGAAACAAAGAAGCAAATGGCTTCCATCGCCATACTGAACAAGAATTAAACTATAAAATAAAAACACAAAACAAGATATCTACCGAATTTTGCAACTCAAAAATAAGGAACTCGGGTCCTTCCCTTGACTAGTTGGTGTTCTCACTCTTCTCTAATATTTTAGAAATGTGGAGAATCTTCTTTCTCTCCAAACATCATCATCTAGACAATTTCATGAGACATTACTAAGAATTAGAAGGCAGACAGAGCAAAGCTGATAAGCTTGCTTACATAAGGAATGGTCAAACCAATTCAATTGATTAATGTGAAATGATTACAATATATAGATGTAGCTTATCATAACAAACCAACAGCTAGATCCATGAGAAGTGGATCTAAAACCTCTACATAGTAAATATAGAAAGGACACATCAGCCCTAAACCTAGACACTCGACAAGCATTTCTACATTATTCCAGCATACCCCCTTAATGTAGAAATGGATTTTCTACAACACCTAATTTTTGCCTAAGGATCTCAAAGTGAATCTTGCCAATAGGTTTGGTAAATATGTTAGCGACATTATCACTTGTGTTACAATAAATAAGTTAAATTTCCTTACACTCAATCTTTTCTCTGATAAAATGATGTTGCAGTTCAATGTGTTTTGTCCTTGCATGATAAACAGGGTTGTGTGCCAATTTGATTGCACTTTGATTATCACAATGTACTTTTGTGGGTTCAGTTTGCTTTTCTCCAATGTCTTCAAGAATCCTCCTCAACCAGACAGCTTCACAGATTGCACTAGACATGGCTTTGTATTCAACTTCTGTGGATGATAGAGAAACAGTTGGATGTTTCTTGTTGCTCCATGAGACGACTTCGGATCCAATGTTGAATGCATATCCTACAGTAGATATTATGTCATCTGGATTTCCTGCCCAATCAGAATCAGAAAAACCTGCCAATTGAACATCAAACTTATTAATGTATAAAAGACCAAAGTTCATTGTCCCTTTTAGATATCTAAGGACTTTATTTGTTGCAATCCAATGGTTGTCATTTGGTTTAGCCATAAACTAGCTCAAAATGCTGATTGCATATGATATATCTGGTCTTATGGTAGTGAGATAATTCAGACTTCCCACCAACTCTCAATACAAAGTACCATATGCATCCTTTGATCCATCTTGACTGCATAACTTCACATTCTGTTCTAAAGGAATTGCTAATACTTTGCAATCACTCATATTAAATCTATTCAGTATTTCCCTCACATACTTACTTTGAGTGATCATTGTTTTGTCAGATTCTCTCCAAACTTCAAGTCCCAAATATCAATGTAATTCTCCAAGGCCTTTCATTTCAAACTCTTGTGACAGTTGATTTTTTATTTCTGTAATCAACTTACATGCATTCCCTGTAATGATGAGATCATCTACATATAAAGATATCAAAAATATATTTCCTTCCTTATCTTTCTTCATGTAGAGGTTAGGATCACTTTTACTTTTAACTAAACCTTTTTGATTAAAGAAGCTATCAATCTTTATGTACCATGACCTATGAGCCTGTTTTAATCCATAGATAGCTTTCTTTAGTTTACATACAAGATGTTCCTGTCCTTTTTGTACAAAGACTTCAGGATGAACTAAGTAGCCTTCTTCTTTTAAATCACCATTTACGAAAGCATATTTTACATCTAATTGACGGATTTTCCATTTATGTGCTACGACTAATGCAACCAGAATTCTAATTGTGTTTAGTTTTTCTACTGGTGCAAAAGTATCTTCAAAGTCAATTCCCTCCTTTTGTGTATAGCCTTTTGCTACTAGTCTCGCTTTAAATATTTCTATGCTACCATCTGATTTAAGCTTATATTTAAACAACCATTTATAGCCTATGGGTGTCATATCCTCTGGTAACTCAGTCAATTTCCAAGTCTGATTTTTCATAATTGAGTTATATTATTCATTCATTGCTTCAACCCATTCTTGTTTATCTTTGGCTTGTTTATAATTCATTGGTTCCTTGATATTCATTATATTAGACATTAGAGCATAGTCATTGTACCTTGGAGGGGGATGAATCTGTCTTGTTGAACTTCTTAGCATTAAATTATCTGCAGGGGTTCCATCCATAATCCTTCTGCTTTCTGCTGTGCCTTCCTTTGAACTTGTAGAAGTACTCATTCTGATTTTGCTACTTTCATTGTTGCTTCTCCTTCTTTCATTGTTTTTACTGCTATTATGTTCCTCCTACTTCTCTTGTGGCTCTTCCACTTCCTGCTCATGAAATATTGAGTTTAACTTGATATATTCATCATTATTAGTCAGACTATGCCCTTGTTCTGTTTTATTAATTGCATCTGTATGTTCATGGAACACCACATCTCTACTAGCATTTAATTTATGAGTGCTAGGGTGAAACAACTTATAGGATTTGTGATCATTTCAATACCCAACAAAGACACATTCAAGTGATTCAACATCTAGTTTCCCCCTATCACTTTTTGGTATGTGGGAAAATGATTTACAACCAAAGATTCGTAGATGCTTAACTTGTGGTTTATCCATTGAAAACCTCAAATGGTGTTTGAAATTCTAATTTCTTTGTGGGACTGATATTTTTCAAATATACAGCAGTATTCACAGCTTCTGCCCAAAAACCATCTGAAATTTGCTTACCTTGTAGCATGCTACGTGCACATTCAACTAGTGTTCTGTTCTTTCGCTCTGCTATCCCATTTTGCTGAAGAGTGTGTGATACTATAAACTGTTGTTGAATGCCATTTTTCTTACAGTATTTCTTGAAAGCTCTAGACACGTACTCTCCACCATTGTCGGATTTTAGAATTTTAATGCATTTTTCTGTCTTCTTTTCAATCATGGTTCTAAACTCCCTGAAGTATTCGAATACATCTCCTTTCCTCCTTATGAAGCACACCCATGTGTATCTAGATCTATCATCAATAAATGTCAGAAAATATGATGCACCTCCTAAAGATCTAGTTTGCATAGGTCCACATAGGTCTGTATGAATTAATTCAAGAGGACCAGTTTGTCTCTTTTCTTGATGTACTGGGAATTCATTTCGATGATGTTTTCCAAGTGCACATGCACTACATTCTAAATGTTCATTCTTTAGGACAGGTAGGTTTTCAACCATAGATTTCTTTTGAAGTAATGCAAGATCATGGTGGTTAATGTGACCATAACTTTGGTGCCGAATTTTCTCTGTGGTGATTACGGTTGGTGCAAGTCCCTAATGTCCGTCTTTGCTCACATCCAACTTATACAGTCCTCCACATCTTGAACCTGTAGCAATAATCTTAAAGTGGTTTCGAATGTCTTTGATATGGCACTGGTACTTGCCAAACTCTACCTTCAGGTCATTCTCGGTTATGGTTGCAACAGATATTAAATTTTTCTTAATGCCAGGCGCATACATGACATTATGAATCTATCTCAATTGACCATTGGGTGAATCCATGGACCTGGGTAACACTTTTTGGTAAGGGCATTTCAGCAAAAACAGAAAAACGCACCTCGGTCGAGGGCTTGTTAAGCCCTCGACCGAGGTCTTAATATCTCGACCGAGGTTTTATCAATCCCTCGACCGAGGTATTGCGGTCTTTACAAACCCTCGACCGAGGTATTTAAATACCTCGACCGAGGTATTTAGATACCTCGGTCGAGGTTCATACCTCGGTCGAGGGCTTAAAAAAATAGACTTAG